>VXAD01003979.1:382961-577243 GCA_013399195.1 Dicrurus megarhynchus
CCCCATTCCTTTTTTTGCCTGAGAAGCCACATAACGTGCCTTTCCTCCACGCAAATCTGGGAGCTATAAGCCGGACCGATTGCAAATGAAGTGTAATGCATTGTGGGACGTGTGTAAAATTGGATCATTCGAGGGGGAAAAAAAAAAAAAAAGGAAGGGACCTGCGGCTGGCGCCCTAGAAGAGGGAGCGGCGAGATGCGCGCAGGTTGCGCCCCGGCGGTGCCCGCGCTAGGCTGATGCCCGGCAGCGCGCACCCCTGACCCATGCTGCGGCGGGAGGAGGAGGCTCGGGGATCCTCAGGATGAAGAAGACGCGGAGTACGACCTTGCGGCGGGCCTGGCCTAGCTCCGACTTCTCCGACCGGGCCTCAGACCGCATGAGGTCCCGCAGCGAGAAGGACTACCGACTGCACAAGCACTTCCCCCCAGCTTTTATTTCCCAGGCATCACGGGGCTACATGACATCAGGTTTGTAACATAATTTGTGTATGCGAGAGAGCTTTATTGCGAGGCTGCTTCGGGATGTGCGTCTGGCCGGGAAGGCTGTGTTGGTGGGTACGGAGGGGAGCCTGCGATCCGGAGGCTGAGTTGTTATGAATAATGCAAAAAAAAAAAAATAGCATACATCCACCATTTTGTACCTCTGCAAGATTCACAGCGGGGTCCTCGCAATATGGTGTTTAAAATCTATTAGTCGAGTGAAATAAATGTATGAGAGGAAGGGTTGCATCTCTGTTGTGGAAGGGCAGACAAAAATGACTGGATGTGCAGAGCATGGAGCCCTTTGCGCCTTTTGTGCGTAAAAGCATGTGCTGGATATTTACTGCTCCCCCACAGATTCCTCTTTAAATGCAGTTAACTCTAGTTAACTCATCAGGCTTTCGTGTTTTTCCATTTTGGAAAGGAAAAGGATTACTTGTGGTTGCAAACGCACTTGCCTTGTTACAGACTCCCTGGCTTTCAGCTGCATGTTTCTGCAATGGCAAGGCATGTGTTGGTGAAAATGACTGTAAACACATTTGCATTTGTTTTTTGAGGTGTAAAAGGAGACCAGACCTATGTATGTGATGGAACACACACGTGCATGTATATTCATTTGTCAGTGGCTTTTAAGGAAGGCCATAGGGAAATAATGGACATTCCACCAACATGTTTGTGCATGGGAAAGAGAAAGCGCAAACAAAACAAAAAACAGCGCAGGGAAAGGCAGGCATCAGGGAGAGGCTTGGCCTCCGATGCAGTGCTGGTGAGATTTTGAAAAGCCTCGGTACTGTTAGTAAAATCTGCTCCATCCAGAAATGCATCTTAATGGCCATGGAATTAAGGCATTTCATAAACACCCAAAAGAAGACTTGGGAAAATGCTGATGGGGAGGGGGCCGAGGGCAGAAAATCCTGGAAACCTCCTTTGTTGTTCTGCTGCCTGTTTATTGTGATGATAGGACATAACGTTTCGTTATTATGATGGCAAATTCCAGTTTATCACAAAGGCACGTTTCTTCCTCTGAGGCACGATTTAGGTTGAGTAGGCAGATTCCTTTAAAGGAGAAAATGAAGATATTTATAATGCATTACTGAAAATGTCTCCAGCCTTGTATGCTGTCCCCTCCCGCCCCATTTCTGCTGCAAAGGTTGAGCCAAAGATTGTGGTTTTTAGTTATATGCTCACTTTCCTGTCTCTGGCCCTAATAAACATATCTCTTTAGTCAGGATTGGTTTCTCATGTTTTAAAAATGTCTCGTAACTGTTCTTTCTTTAATGCCCAAGTACAAGAGAAATAATATGCATTTTATTGAAAAATCTGCCTGTGGAAGAATATCGTGCCATTTTGGCAATTGGTGCTCTGGTTCCTGGGAAGTCACATAGTGAGTGGAAATGACAAGGATAATTTATGCTTGAACAGCTGAAGAAGAGGAGAGTGGTTGTGGTGGTGGAGTGATTGATTTGTTCCGTTGGTGCTGCAGGACCAGAAAGTGTCTGGAAAGCTGAATCTGACAATATTGAAAAGATTTTTGTTGTTCTGGGTGAATGTCCTGGTATTCCCACTCTAAGATACCCTATGTCAGTTCGGTTGAAGTCAGTACTTTTTAGGCCTTTCTTTCAGTGTGAAAGCCCATATTTAAAAGAGAAGGCGCTCACGTGAGCATTTTGTGCCAAGTGGTGTGATTCTTGCTTGTTTTTAATTCTTCAGGAAAGTGGTCTGGCTCTGTGAAAGCTTTATCTTGGCAAGATCAGTACAATCCAACCAGACAGTCAAACACCAACAATCTGCAGAATCAGATGTGTCACCCTGCATTTGTTGGCCGATACCTATGTCCTTGGGGGGTAGGAGGGGGCATAGAATTTTTATCAGCTATAAATGTTTTAAAGTAATCTCCAGACCAAGAACGCTTGTTTATGAGTATAGAGGGCATTGATTTTAATTGCAACCACTGAAGATGAAGGACAAATGTCATATTAAGTTTTACTAATTTGCTAAAGTTGTTGGAGGAAGAACACATTGAAAATTAAAATCAGCAAATATTTGTTGGTTTTGTTGGGGTTTTTTTGTTGTTTTTTTTTAACTACAACTACAACAACTTAATAGGCTTTTATCTGGAAATGTAATTGTTTTCTCATAATGGATAATTGCCACATTCATTTATTTTTAAAGGATCCTTGTCCACTGCCTTTCCAAATATTAGTTTTGGGAGGAATAGTTACTGTGTCTGAACACTTCTCACTATTTGAAGGAAACTCTCTTCCTTGTAGGAAATCTGTAGGAAGTCCACTGGCGTAAAAATTGTGGGGATCAGGAATACAAATACTTTCTTTGTCACCCAGAATGTTGTAGGGGAGAAAGTGTCCTGAAACACATGGGCTTTTCAGAGGGCTGCATTCTGTTTATCCAACCATTTAACCTCATCACCATTAGGATTATTGTGGTTATCTTTTAATTAAATGCCTCATTGTTTGGGATGGGGGTGGAGGGTGGGAAAGAAACCTTGGGGTTTTGCCTCAATTACTATGCTTGGGGAAATATTGAAATGCATACAATCAACCAACCTTCAGTAAAATGCTAAAAAGCTTGAAATGTTAATATTCAAGTATGCCTGAATTGAGCATGGAGAAGCTATATATGTTTCTTTCAGCACAGAGAAATACTGGGTAATGGTGCTGCAGTCAGTGCAATGGTGTTTTGTATGAGGAAAATACAGTCTCTAAGCAGAACCATGTTTATAATGGAAGTGCAAACCTCATGCTACAGTGGTGAAGCACATCTGATTTTAAGCAGCCTTTTCAGTAAAACTGAGTAAGGAGCAGTTTGATATTTGCTTGATTTGAAGCAGCATTGGTGGCTGGCCAGTCACATTTTCAATACTCGGGGAACAAACTGCCCATAATTATAGAAAATTGATGCAGATGCAATTCATATGAAATCTAAAGATTGTTTGACAGATGAATGGAGATGGAAGTAAGGAGGGAAAAAAGCAGACAATTTAGAAAATCACACATTTTTGCTTCTGAATAATCTCTTGATACGTGCTATTAAATAGGCTGTACTCCAGGGTTTTTTAGGCCTCCTAGCAACCACTAGGTTCAAAGGCCATGCAAGGAGTTCATTGTTCATGCAGAATATTAATTTCCCAGTGGAGGACTGTCTTGGAGAAGAAACACTGAAAGAGAAAATTACAGCAACGTAAAGCTTTGACCTTGCGTGAGAAGAGACGCTGAAAGTTTGAATCCAATACCATTCATATACATGTATACAATACGTGTTACTGTAAAGGGGGAAGTATACTTGAAGTTTTTGGTATATTGCTGCTTAATTCAAGGGAAAATAAAGAAATCCTATGCAACTGCCAAGCAGGATAAAACTTAATGCAACTTAGGAGGTCTCCAAACAGTTAAATGAAAGAATATATATAGCTTTTCAAATATTGGAAGCTTCTTGTTTTTTTTCCTTTTTTCCTTCTAAATACAAAAGCAAATGCTGGATTTTGTTTTAGCAGAGAGAGGAGCTGCACCCTGTGATTGACCCAGCCATTAAATATTACCAGAACTGAGTAACGCTCTTGAAAGAAATAACTTTTCCTGCAGCCTTCTTCAGTTACTTTAATTAACAATTTTGGTGTTGGAGCTAACGTGTCAGTTTGAGATGGAGGTGGTGTAGGGTAACAGTCTAACACACACAGCATGAAGGAATGTCTGAAGAGCTTTCTGCAATGGTAAAAACTAATTCCAGAGCATGGTCATTTGGAGGTTACCTTCTGAAAAATATGCAGTTACTTTACTGCTCTTTGCTTTACAGTTTCATTGCAGAGGTTTCAGTCCTTCAAAATTGAAGAGTAAAATTCAGTCTCAGTGTTGCCTGCTGTTACTGGAGTTTGATTACCAAGTTCAAGCAGAAGGGAAAGGAGAGAAGTATATAACCCTGCTATCCAACTGATGGTATCTGTATGCAAATTAAAATTTGTAGGAGGAAAAGATAACGTCATTCTCTCTTTCAAGAATGTTTGATGAAAGGTCTAGGACAAACTCTTCAAGCTCCTTGAACAGTAAGAAGGATCTTGGGAGTCATCTGAGCAAATGTGAGAGTCCTAAGTATTTTTTTTTTTTTTAAGCTTGAACCTCTAACTCGAAAGATTAATATTTGGAGATAATTACACATAAACTGAAGAACTTAGTTTAATGTAATTGAGAAGTGCCGGATACACACATAGCTCATTCTGTTCTCCTGTCCCTTAATTCAGTTATCTGAAGGAATATGTTGTAGCTTGAAAGCAGCTGTATTGTAATTAATATTTAATGGAATAATCAGTATTGCATCGCCTTCTTTTTTTTTTTTTCTAACTGTGGTATTAAGAAACACCTTCCCATTCATCTTTTTAACAGTAATGTGATCTCTTTGCCTCCTTGAATTCTGAGTAGTTTTGTGTTGTCTTGGGCCAGACCCATTACTGGGACGATAAAACTGATAGTGTGTGGGTGTCAGTGGCTAGTAGGACCAGCTTTACCTCCTGGATCCTGCTCTGTCTCCTTTGCTTCAGGTTATGGTGAACTGGTGAACCCTGAGTGGGTCACTCTGTTCAGTTACTTCAGGGGCTGTGCTTGCTTTATTGCTTGAGAAGTTGCTACTGGACTCACTGTGTCTTTCCAGTCCCTTTTGGTCCCTGTGGCATCCACTTACCTTGACAGAGAATTCGTAACTTTCACTGCATCCCGATATGGGGGAAGGATCTAAATGTGCTCTGTCTTCAGACCACAAACTTGGTTCAAGTTCATGGACCAGTCATTTTTGCAGTTTCTACTTCATTTTGTTTTCTCCCTGTGTTCTTGCCTAAAATAATTCAAAAGACAAGCTTTTCTCTCCTTCTGTGGAGCCTGTTTTTCATTCCTGCAGTTGTATGTGCACTGTTACCTCACATGCAGTGCTGTGCCCATGCCTGTGTGTTATATCACATGTATGCCTGGTCCCTGCCCACCAGATACCAATTTCTGCATGAAGAAAATGAAGACATTTTCTGCATACCCATGAGTTCACTTTTAAACCAATCTGTGAGCAGTGTCCTGAGCACTGCTTGTGCATTCAGCTGACCAAACTGCAGTTGAGTACCTGAGTACCAGCTCTTCCTGGCTGTTGTGACCTATGAGCATGGGGATCCAGAGTGTCTCTTTTCTGTACGGCATCAGAAGTAAAATCAAAGAGGAATGAATACAAGAAGGAAAGAAGACTGTGTGTGTACCTATCTTACCTAGACCATGTGTCTATCTCAGTTCAAAGCACTCATCTCTGCAGGGCTAAATTTTAGGTTGTTCTTCCTTCCTAACCCCTTGTTCCTGCTTGCATTCAAAGTCTCCATGTTCTCTGCTGGTTTGCTCGGACCTTTGGCCAGGTTGGGGTGCACAGAGGTGCTCCGGGATCAGGTCACAGAAGGCTATCATTGACATTTGTACTGGGGTGTCAGTCTGCATCTGAATACATTTCTAGGTGTGTTTTCTGGAATTCTGTGATTGAAGTAATTTTTCTATATGCACACTAGGTATCATGATAGATTACTGAAGATACAGGAGGCTCCTCTTTAAAGAATAGACAAGGGTTCAGCACAAACACAGTACTGATTCATTGCAAGTAGCTCCCAGTCTTTCACAGGTGTAGAAGTTATACTCTGTTGGCAACACTTGATAAACCTGAAGGGTATTGAATATCTTGCTGTTTTGGAATTGAATAGCAGCCACATCTTTGCAAAATGCATTATTTGTTGGAGGGGGCTGAAATGTGAGGATTCTGCAGATCACCTTGGGTTAGCCCGATGACCTGCTCAGTTGTAAGCAACAATAGGCCTTCATTTGTATGCTGGAGAGTTCATCCCGGAGTAAACTACCATCTTTGTAACATTCTTTGCACAGTTTAAAGACATATAAGTACAATCAGGTGTGAAGATCAGAAAGATGCTATTTTGCTAAGCATGTTGTAGAAATCCTCCAAAAATTGGACGTTTCTTTTCAGTTTTCTGGGAAGCTTCTTTAGTGTGACTCTGCTTTATAACCCATAGCAGGTTGTAGAATATCTCTGTGAACAGCATTAAAACAGAATCAACATCCAAATTCTGGGCTGCGACTCAAGTAAAGCAGTGCTGAAAAACAAATTCAGGTACAGTTACTCTTGGATCCCCCTGAGCATGCTTTTATGTGGTTGGAAGTGGCCAGACAGCATGAGAGTCATGATCAAAAATTGTTGGCTAATTTAGAGCTTGTGTAGGAATTGCTAAATAACACAATATTAATGATATTTTGGTTTTTTTCCTTGAAAAACATTATACTTTCCATTAGTTTAAATGACAAAACTGCCGTTAAATTATCCAAACTGGATATCTGATGGGTTTGGTGGTGTAGATTTAAATCTGAGCTTAGAAATATAGATTGGCCCTTGTAAGAAGTATTTAATTAATACTTCAGGCAATTCTGTCTAACCATTTGGTTTAATTTTTATCAGAGGAGGGAAAAAGGATAGTGACCATTAAAACTGAGACCTGAGTGTCTGAACTTAAACTGAGCACTTTCATGTATAGGTCCTTTTTTCTAGATGAATTAAATAGGACAGGAAGCAGAAACAAGGTTTTAAAGCTTTTTTAAAAGTCTCAGAAAATTGTGGTTCTGTAGTTGTTCTTGCAGAATTTTTGGTATCAAGGCCAGTATCAACCAGAGTAGTCCTAGGAAAATGCTTGAATATTGAAGTTGCAAAAATCTCCTTAATTAGTATTTGTTGCTCCTGAGTGTCTGCCTGTAGCTATGAAGGGGTATGAAAGTTGTTTATAGCTACTGGCTTCCTTTCTTCAGCATATTTTATTGAGTTGGCTGCTCTACTTGATGCTGTTTTGTATCTCACTCTTGGATGACATATAGGTGCTGGAATTATCTTGCTCAAATTGACTGTGGAGCGGGGCGGGGAAAAAGGAAGACCTGGCTTTACAACAAGTATATTTGGGTGTGCAGCATGATGGAGCGGGTAGAGCAGTCTAGTTTAGACAGAATCCTGATCTGTATTGGCAGCTTTTAAACAGGCTGCAAAAGGTAACCGAAACTAGAAAACTTGATTTTCAACAGGCTTGTATTCATTATAAAGAAGATAGCAACTTTCCCTTTTCCTTCCCTCATAGAGAGATTAAAATCTGTGGGTTTGAAAGTTAGTAGGTGAGGGAGGTATTCCCAGTTGTATCAGTCATTGACTTTGTTTTCCTGGGTACTTTTAACTGTTTCTGCAGTTCTCTGCACTTAGATTGTAATCCGTTCAGTAGGAGAATTTCCTCCTTTGTTTTATACTGTAATACTGCCCCTCACAAAAAAGGATCCTTTCTCAACCCAGGCCTAGGAACAGGCATCCAATAATAGGTGAGTTCGGTGTGAACACAGCAGCCCTCATTCTGCAAGTGAAATCCTGTGTTCAGATCAACACTGTGTTCTTAGAATTTTCCATCTCACCTTCCTGCAAGCCAAAAAAGAGAGCCTGTTTGTAATATCAGCAGTACATGATGTGGAATGAGTGTTATTTGGTACTGTTATCACTTCTACCTTGTCAACCAACTCCTCACAACCCAAAAATAGTTCTGGTTTTCATCAAATTGTAGATTATGTGATTCCTATAACTTTTAAAGTATATGAGTGTTTCTTATTGCTTCAGTGGGAAATACTATCTGCAGGAGATAGCTACAAATGCACAATTTACTAGAAATTTCAAGTCGTGATATTGGAAAAACAGATCTCAGTGTTTTTATTGAATTTGATAGGGTGTGAAAGCACCAGAGTAAGAATGAACTTGAGGAACTGCTTTTATTTTGTGGACCTTATGTGGGTATTTGAGTATTGTGAAAAAGAATGAAGGAAAAGTTGATCACATTTATACTAGGTCTTTTTATTTAACTAAGGAGCAAGAAGAGAGACAGCTGAGGCATCTTGCAAGTCTTTCATTTTCTATCTGTCTTGCAAAGTTACTCATAACTTTTGTTTCTGTGTGATACATTAGAGGTATAGTCAGTACATTGCATTCAGCTTTCAGCTCTAAACAATTAAGCAGTAACTGCTTCTGTTAAGCAGTTTTTCTTTTCAAAAATTGTCCAGATAACCTAGATGAACTGCAGCCTTCTCTCTTCCTATGCCTTACTGACCAGGGGTTTTATTTTGGAAAGCATGTCTAATGTGAGAGTATAACATGCTCCCAGACACTACTTGTCACCTTCTCAAACAAGATCAGGAGTGCAGGTGCAGTTTGGCTGGGATGCTGGAACTGAAGGAATATGACAATGTCTTCTTGTGTTAGGGTACTGTCCTCACTGTGGTATTCGTGTCAGTGAAGGATCTTGTACACCCATTGTTGAGGTGCCAATATTAGAAATCCGCATTTAATGATCTCAAAACACCTTTTCTAGTTACTATTTCCTTTCTCAGCTTTATTGCTTAAAGAAAAAAAACCTCAATGGCTCATTTTAGTGAATTTGACCTCCACATTTTGAGGCTTGGAGAGTATAATAGACAATTCAGAAGTACTTAGTGCGGCCTGGAAAAGGCAAAGTTCAGTATGAAGGCTGAGTTCATCATAACACAGGAAGCTGTGCTGGGAGAACCTAGATTGTATAAACTATTTTGCTTGCCCATTTGTGTTCTTTTAATTTCCTCCATAATTTCCTATGAATTTCCTGTTGATGACCTGTGACCTAGTTTGTAGATGAACTTCTGACCAAATGTGATAATGTTGTAAATGCCATAAATTGGACTGTTTATCCTATAAGCCAGTAAAGATGATGTACTAAATTTCATTGTGATACTTAACTTTGCCTCTTAAATCTTCACAGCGTTTTAGAGTGAAGTACCATTCTTCATTTTCATAGGACGTTCTAAATTCTGCTCTCATGAGAATTTGCGTTCTTGGACCATACTGTGACCTGTTTCACTACATGTAAGCCTTAAACTAAATATTTTTTTAAACAGAGTGAAACAGAAACATTTTTTACAAGGTTTTCTTCAGATTTGCATGCTTTTAGGTGTAATTACTGCATTGCTGGCTGGGTGAGTAGAGTGGCCAGAAACTTCGGAGGAGAAGTTTATTGGCTTTAACACAAAGTTTGGAACAGCTGCAACCTCCATCTGTAAATTTGGCATGTCTGCAGCACATCTCTTTTGAGAGATGGAGGACAAATACCAGTGGCCATGGAAAGTTCACCCAAGGCCCAAGCTATCCCTCAGCCTCTGGTTTTAGGGCAGTTTCACTGATGAAGAGATGGCATCATGGGTGGGAGCAGATTGGCTAGCTGTTTGTCCAGGCACTGACCTCCTCCCCTTGCACTAGTCCAGTCAAAAATTATAAATAAAGCAAGTCCATCTTTGGGGAATATTTAGGTGTTTGTAATATGTTACAATTAGGTCTTTAGTCTCTGCTTTCATTATGGATGGATGTAGGTTATTTTCTTGCTCTTTAGATACTAATGTTCCATAAGCATTGAATTTCAAGAGTGAAATCTTGAAATTGTATTTGCATGCAATGTCTGCATAGGATTGGATCTGATTGAAATGTTTTCACAGAACAGAAAAGCAAAAAATGTTTTTCTGCATTTTTTTTCCTTCCAGCTCTAATGAAGTCTCAGTTTCTGAACAACTTTTTCCAGTTTCTCTGGAAAAATATATAGCCATCTCTAAATGAAACATTTTGCAGTTTTTGTTTTTTCCTAAAATCATGAGGCACTTTCCTCTGAGTCAATCTTTGGTTCAGTCTGTGTAATTATTTTAATTGCAGAAATACTCTTCAGTAACCATGGGTGTAAAATTCAGGCATGTTTTAGAAACCTCACTTTAAAAATCACATTCTTAACTACCTCTTTTCACAAAAGGTTAGAGTAGCTATATGAGGTATTGTTTATTTTAGAGCCACATACAATAACTTTTCAGATGTGGTCAGTCATATTGCCTGTTGTGCCACACAGTAAAATCTGATTTATGTGAGTTTATTTAATTGGATAGGTAGTGAGCCTGTGCTCTGTGTGCGTGTGCTAATGGTTCTACATGAGAATGTACCTTAAGTCCCCAAGGGTCTGACTCTGTCCTTTAGTGGGAAAAGTGCACAAAGTTTTGGTTGACTGTTCAGGTAGGAAACCTTAACACACAGCAGTGCTCCTTCCACGAACAATGCACGTACCCATCTCTTTTGTACATATTCTTTGCCTCCAGAGGAGAATTGGAAAGGCTGAGGAGGATGTAGCTGTAACTGCTGAGTGATGCTCCCTTTTAATTGAGATCTGTCTTTGAATTAGGACCACCGATTGGACAGCTAGAGAAACTGGGGCTGGTTTACCAGAAACAAGGGTGGGTGTGATGGCAGAGCACAAAAAGAGGAGTCGTGGGCAGAGTTGTTGCTCTGCCAGAGAAGGCTGATGTTGTGTCCTGGTCACGAGAAGTATGCTTCACTTTTACCAGCTCACCCTTAGATTTCAATTTAAGTCATTAAACTGGCTGTATTTAAATCAGGACCATTGCTCCTTCACTTGCATGTCTCTGAGCTCCTTTCAAAATTGATATAACTTCTTTTCTGCCTACCAGATGATAATCTCGTTCACTTTTGATTGCAGTGCTGATTGTTCCAAACAGAGCAACAGGCTCTACAACACAGTACTCTTGGCTTTTCATGGTTATTATTTTTATCCTAACAGCAATCCCTTTTTCACACCCACAGCAATGTACTTAAGTACTGTGAAGTGTTTCACTGTAGATTGCATTAAGAGTTAAATCATGAAAGTTAAAAGAGTTGAGGTAAAAAGCTCAAGATGCCTATGTCATCATAATTCATTCACTAATTACTGTGGCACTTGAATAGGATGGTGTGTATCAAGCAGTGAGAAAGCATATAAAAAAGTGTTGATACTCAATTTTACTAGTGGGTTGGTGTCAAACCAAGCTTTGTCAGTACTACGTGTGTCAAAATTGTCTGACAGCACAGCTGCCCATGGGAAGTGTCATTTTATCTCTAATAGCAAATTAGCTTCAAACCCAGCTTTTCAGATCAGAACATTTGACCTCTTCATGTTCTCCTGAATGGATGGATGCATGTATGTGATTGCTGTGCATAACTGTGGGAGGGCTATTTTGTTATGGGGGACCAGCAAGGAGAAAAAAAAAAAACAAACCTAAAACCTGCTCTGGTATGCATTGCCATTCAATAGCAGTATTGGATTATGTTTTTCCAGCAACAAGTAAGAGCCTAAGAGTGGCTGTGCCAGTTAAGACCCAGGTCTGTATTGCCCACTCTGCTGTGTACAACTTATAACCACAAACAGATGTCTAAGGAAGTGGAAGGAGAAGGCAAGTGCATGTGGTGCTCCCTCCTGGCATGCTTCCCATCCTTTGCCAGTTGGTTCAGGCAATACAGTTTGTTCAGCAGTCCCCATCATGTTTTGCTTACAGGTACACTGTGATACCAGGCAGTGTTAGGGGAGTGACAACTGCTCGCCTTGCATGAGGGGAGGTGTCCTGTGGCAGCCCCAAGTTGTGTGCATTGTCATACTAAACTAGCATTAGGTCTCATCCTGCCCTCTTTTGTTGCTTTTCCTAATACTGAGGAATATATGCACACGTGAAGGAGGTTTTGAAGTTCTTGGTATTTTTGGTGGTAGAAGAACAGCAGATCAGCTGTTAGGTCAAGAGGCAACATTAATCCCATCACTCCAAACACAACATACACATTCCAGATTTCTGTAACTGGGATATTAATAGGATTCATGTCATCACACATTCTCCACTGAAGTAATGAAAGAAGCATTCGTTAATTATTTCTGTAATTCCATTTACTCCTTTCACATAGTTTTTTTCCCATAGTTCCTTCGTTTCCTTTCCCTCTGAATTCTGGGCCTCATGAGCCGTCTCATCTTGAAGGTGACACATGCCTGGATGAAAGGCTTGCATTAAGCAGGAGTTTCTTGTTATATCAACTCTTGACATTCCAAAAATGTCATCTCCTGATTCAAATTGCAAGCAGGATCTGGTGCCAAGGCATTAGTTGTTTCTAAGTCTTCTGCTTATTAGTAAAGCAGAACTGTTGTTTCAAGACAGAGCTGACCTGAGAAAATGCTGAAAAACTGCGTCCTAATGTTTCCTGTCTTCAAGGTACCCCTTTCCTTATTTTGGAGGTGTTGGCTGGCTCACAAGATCAATCTTGGTTCAGCTAATAGCTAAAGGCTATAACTTTCCAGCATGGCTCCCTGAGCTCGTGACACATTGGGTGTCTCTGTAAAAGTGCTGTTTTTTGCAGGAGGCAAATGCTCAGCATCTCTGAAGGCTGATAAATTGGACTGCGTGGGTTTAAAAATCCACATACCTGGATTTTCATATGGGCCTGAATTGACCCTATCCATGTGCTTAACGAGTTGCCTTTGAAAACATTGCTGGAGTGTAGAGCTGAATACAGTCACCGTTGTCTCTCTGCAGAGCTGCCAAAGTATCCATCAAAATTATGTCCCCAAGCCCTATCAATTCATAGACCAGCCTCACAGAAGTATGCTTTCTGAAATAAATATCAGGTGTGTTGTGTAGATGTGGAGGGAGACAACTGTGTGTGGTGATTTTCCAGAGTTTGTCTGTATATGCACATGGTCCAGCCCTCCCAAGACACCCTCTATGCACATTCACTGATGCTCATAGGAATCATCTTTTTGCTGTGTATGTACAAAATAACTTTGCTGCATGTGCTGGGTGCCATAACATATTCATACAGGTTATATATAATTTTACTTTCTATGTATATATTTATATGTATCTTCTTTTTAAGACAGCTTTTTTTAATCTCCACCCTTCTTAATGTTTTATATATTACTTGTTAATGTAACATTAGAGCACATCCATTTAATATGTTTTATTTGAGGAGACTGGGTTTTATACCAATATGAGTGTATTGTGTTTATGCTTTGTGTACATCTGCAGGTGTTTATTTAGATGTGCATGCTGTTAGTAATTGTAATTGATGTTGGAGATGTGTCTCGTAGCAAGAAGAAAATATAAACATTGAAAAAACAATGCAAATGGTAGAAAATATAGGATATAAAACTGTAAATAAGATAAAAAGTGATGAAATTATCATAATAGACCTAAGTTTAAAAATAAACTGAAGAATTTTCTCTCAGAAGTCTTTGAATTTGTCACTTCTTGTTTTAGCTGCAGAGGTGTTTTTAAAAACCATTGAGATTCTCACAGGACATTGACTTTTGTCCACTCTAGTCCATGTCCAATCTAACTGTCTAGTGGGCACTTAATCAGAGTACCTCCAAAGTCCATGATTTTAGAGTCTGAAGCTACTATTCCACATTAAAAAAAAAATTGCATGTTAAACTCTAGTGCACCGTGAAAATATATCAAATGTCCTTTACAGGATTTGAAACCTTTATTTTGTGAACTCTTGAAAAAAGTATGTGCTTTTAATCTCTATTAGCTAATTTAGAAGCAGCAGCAAAGGTCAAATGTTAAGTGTTCAATTTGGTTTCTCTAATTGTAGGATCATTAAAAACGACCTAATAGGCCATGGGGTCAGATTCTTCTTTGTATACCAGTAGAATTCTATTGATTTTTAACTGAGTTATTGCTAGTTTATTGTAGCATGAGAGCAAAAGCAAGGCCTTTGACTCCATTGCTGGCAACAGTAGAATAGTTTCTGTAGTCAGAGCCAAGCAACAAAATTGGACTTCACTTGATGATGCTCAGGGAAGGCCAAGGATCATTTGCAGTATGAAAATCAGTGGGCTTTAGTCCTGCATTTGTTAGTGGTGTTGGCTTATTCCTAATTGGCTGATTTAAAGGGAGATCATCACGCTGACATGGAGTAATACCATACCTATCTTTGCAGTAGCTATCATTGAAATGAGTGGTGTTGCTACTATGGCAGCAGTGCTCTCAGTGTGGTCTCTCATGTGCATGTAGGCTGGTGATCCCCTGCTTGCACAACGGTGAAAGGGGGGATCTACAGCTCTTGGTGCTCAGGTGGAGGGGAAGACCCTGGGGCACTTACTTCAAAAGCCTGTAGGCGACAGAAGGGAAAGAACTGGAGGCAGAAGTGGTTACTGCTGAGTATTACTTGTAGACTATCCTAAAATCCGGGCAAGATGCCAGGTTTTGTGGTGAGATGTCATGCCTTGCTGAAATGTGCGCTGGTGTGACATCACGGAGTTTACCTTTCCTTCCCATGATCCTGACCTGTGCCTTGCTGCCATTGCAATATGACAGTCCCTCCCCTTGACTTTACAGCAGAAAAGCAGGCAGAAAACTGAAACGTTCAATGGGAGATTTTTCTGAGTGGAGGCTGCAGGACTTTTCCCTGGTAGTTATTCACAACCAGCTATTAAAGCAAAAAAAAAAGCCAGGCAGTCTTTGTGAGTTGTTTTCCATCCTTTTCTCTCTTCTCTCCCTTCTAGGTAGTCTGATGTCTCTTTGTATGTCTGGGCTTTGGCTTCAGTCTTTCCTCAGTACACTTTGTGGTGGGTCACCAAGACTTGTGGGAACATAAGACTTTTGAGGCTGCTCCCCTGTCAAGTTTGCTTGAGGCTGTTCAAGAGCTGTGGTGGAAGAACTGACAGTGCAGTGCTAAGAGAGACGGCAGTGTCACACCACGCATTCCATCATGAAACCAAACCCTCCAGGAAGTCTACAAACATGTCTCCTCTATGGGGACCCTAATTTCAGATGTTTTAATTAACTTAAGAGTTAGCTTATAGAAAAATTATGGTTAAACCCAAAGCCTTTTACTAAATGCAAAAGCTATTTTTAATCCCAATTTCATGTTCTCTTCACTAACGAATTAACACATTCTTTTCAGATTTTCCCCTTTCTTCTTTTCAGCAGTGGAGAGGAATAAGCTAGGTAACTGCTAGAAAACCTGTAGGCTCTGTCCTCTGTTGCAAAGCAAAAGTGCTCCTTTCTACTTTGAAGCTGGGATAGTATATTTAATTCGGCATCAAGGGGAACCTTGGATGTGTAAATATTAAAGAAACAGGCCATAAATAAAGTTGGAACATTCAGCAGCACTTCACAACATTGAAATGGGATATATGAAGTGCAGTGTTAGCAAATGTTTATATAAAACATGCTACAGTATTACACTGAACAATTATACCTCTCTTATCTCAGGCATTTATCTCTAGCTAAAGCCAAGTGGCTTGCAGGTTTAAGTTGCTCAGTATTTCTGAAGTCAGTGTGGTAATGAAATATGCTAAGCAGCTGGGTTTTATGTGTGAGCATTTTGGCTATTTTTCTTGGCCTGACTACTTTTGCCTTTGAAGACACAAAACTAGTCAGAAGGAAAAGGCCAAAGTCTAATGAGTTTAATTGCAGGAACTGATGTTGGTAGTTGCATTTAAACTTCTCTTTAGTACTTGCATCTCAACTTTGCCATTTTTGGAAGTCTTTTGTATAGAAATACTTACATGAGAGTAAATCCTCTGCCCCCACTCTTGTCACCTCTTTCATGGACAAAAAAGGGTTTGGATGACATAGTCAGGGGCAAGGTAGTGGGACTCTGAGACTCCCTGCACAAGGAGCTGATGGCCTGCCACCAAGCCTGTCTGACCAAGCATTTGTGAAAGGATGGGAGTAGTGCAGGCTAATTTGTTGAATATCTCATTGCTATTGCTGTGTTGTAAAATTGTAAAAGCTACCTGAAACCAGTTCAGAGTAGCAGTGAGTATATAAAGAATATATATATATGGCTTGTTTAAAGAGATCTAGAAATCATAGTATGGGTGGGCTTGTTGTATTGGTTTTGTTCTTTGGAAAGCAAAAGGCATAACCTGCTTTTTTAGATAAATTCATGTTTGCTGTATAGGTTTTTCTTTTACTGTGTGAATCAGAAAAGTTGGAATCTTACCTTGCTTGTCCTGCATTCATGATTATAGAAGATGACCTCATTGTGATTGCAGATATAGTTTACATGGAAGAATAGCATTAAGGAACAAATTAATATTGAATTTATAGCTTTTCTTAGGATAGTTCATCAAACAAGACCAGCCAGCTCTTCTTGTGACATTAGCAAATCTCTGCCTTGCAACTAGTGCAAAGCTTGGAAATACATACTGCTGTCTGGCTTTGGAGGTCAAGGGTGGGATGTGCTTTCTGGTGATTCTCTGAGCATCAGCAGTATGTAACAAGTGAAGACAAAAGTACTGATGTGTGAAGGGATTTAGAAGCTGTTTTTTATGGGATTTATAGCCATTTGTTCTCAAAAGGTCATTGACAAATCTTCCTCACACCAAGGAAATGAGTTGTATTTCAAAGACTGTGTCATCAAGAGAAAGAGATAATTTTTGTTTCCTTTGCTGCTATCTTGTGGTGTCCACTCAAACACCTTCATACATCTCAGGACTTTTGGTCATCTGACAGTGTCTCTATTCTGAATTATTTTCAAAAAAAAATAAAAGCTTTACCTCTTCATGTGCACTTTACCAGCAACTTTCAGATAGTTTCCTGTGGCATTTATAGGCAGTTTGACCTGTAAAATGTCAGCAAGTATGAGGAGAATTTCAGAAAACCATATTAAACCACTGATTCTGAGCTACTAGTATGTCTGCTTTACCTCTGGTTCTCAGAGATGAGAGTCCATCTGTGCAACAGCAAAACATTTTTGCTCCTGGCCTTTACCCTGAACCCTCCTGCCTTTATCTCACCCTCCCCTCTTCTGGGTGCTTTGCCCCACCCAATGACCCTGCTTTCAGGAAAGCTCCCTTCCCACAACTTTGCTTTCTGCTGTCATAAAACACAGGCAGAGCTAGAAGTACAAAGCAAGACCAAGTTTACTTTTACAAGGGAATCAAAACAGAACTCTGACTAATCAACATAAGCAAGGTGTCAAGATCTATTTGGTTTGGGAGTACAATCAATTTCTCTTCAAGTTACTCTGAAAATTAAAATACTATATTTGGAGAGAGAATATTTATGATTTTTTCTTTTTACTAGGTGGCATGCACTTATGTATTGTCTCTATATGGATTAATTTACTTATGCCCAAATGTAGTGGTGCTTTCTTCACACACAGTCAGGATGTTTTACTGGGAAGCAATGCAATGCAAATCAGTGTCTTCTCAGTAGAGATCAACAAGAAGTCATAGCAAGTTCAATATATTTTGAGGTTTTCTTGCTATCTTTTAATTAAAAACCAGCTTAATATAAAAATAAAAAACAAATATTGTGCACTGATCATTAGCATGACTTGTTTTGTGATTTGTGGGTAAGTTGTTTTGTTGATTTTGCTGATTTGAAGCTTTATGGTTTGGGGGAGAGATAAGGTATTTATTGTTTGCACAAACAATGTGATATTTTGTATGGAGATGACAGTGGTATGTTCAAGTAACAGTTTAAAACTACTTAAGTAACAGTTTAAAATACAAAATACCTGTTTTTTATGGAGCTAAAAACGACAGTAAAATGATCTTGAATTTGTTGACCTAACTTTATGTAGCAGGGCGCAAAGAAACTTAATCCCAGAAATATAAATTCAGGTGTAGCATCTGGGATGCTATTGTTCCCCCATTTTTAGGCCATTAATTAGAAAGAAAGAAAATAAAAAAGAAACTAAGTGTGAAAGTCAAAATACTCTGACTTTCAATCTAGTCATTCTGTGCAAAAAATATTTTTTTGGATCAGGTGACTCATGTTCATTGCACTTAAGTTCTAGTGGCAAGAGTTCTTGTTCTTATTTAGTGCATTCAGGATTTTAAAGTAGTTTAGTCAGACTTTTATATTTGAACTAAAATAAATAGGCATATTGCAAGTGGAAGAACATATAATCACTCTGCTGCCTCAAAATTCTTTTGAGGTCAAGAATTTGAAAACAGGAACCTATTTGTGAACACAATAGGAACAGCTGGTGCTCAGCACTTTTGAAAATGAGGTCACTTTATTCTTGGTTGAAATGTGCAAAATGGGTCATCTGGGCATAGGCTTAAGACAAAGGCTGAGCACGTGGCCATTTATAACCAAGTTGTCCATGTTTCCAGAACTAGTTGGTTAAAAGGATTCAGTGAAACAAGGAAACACTGGCGTAGATCTGCACTTTCCCAACTTTGGAAGCATAGCTCCTTATCTTCTGCTAGGAAAACAAATCACTGCCATATATTTTCAAAGATCTGCTTATGCTGAGGCTGACATCATCCATATTTTCCCCAGTCACCCCTCCCTCTGATGCCTTTCTGCTCATCCTTCACATAACCTACTTTAGGAAACACTGCTCTATTGTGCAGTCCTTGGGAACACTGCCTCTCCACCAGTCTCAGCCCTGGGACTTCCCTGGTCCTGCCAGCAAAACAAAGGAGAAAATCCCAAACATGCACAAACTGTGTAGCATCACTATCAAAATCTAATGATGCATTAGGAAAGATAACAAGAACTCTACTTAGATTTGACTTCTGATTTTTCATTATAAGTATTCTATTCAAAATATATGTAAGTTAATGGCATTAAGGCCACATTTTACACTTCTGTTGCTTGAACAGCTGTTGCTAACACATACAAGGTGATAGCATGAGTCACAGGATACAGGTATATCAGAACTGGCAAATGTGAGACTGATACTGATTGCTGTTGATTGTTGCATGCCATGTGTAAGAAGTTTGGCATGAGAACTTATATTACGATCAATAGGAGTGTGCAGGTCTTGAATTCCAGACCCTGCCTTCAGTCATTCCAGTAGCCTGTACAGACTGGCATCTGATTGAACACCTTGAGTGTCAAGACCATAGGAAAAATTCAGATTGGAAGGGATCCCAGGTGATTGTAGTCCAACCTCTTCCTTGTGAGGCCATGCCATTCCTCTCAGGTGGAGTTGAATCTTTGTGCCCAAATGCTTTTCGAATCAAAATAAATTTTGTTAATTTAGTTGAGGAGTAGTACATGCAAATCACACTGGCTCAAAGCAAAATCTTGAAGCCCACGCTAAAATAAATAAATTGCACTCCTAATTCAAGGACTACTCATTTTGTCATTAATGATCTTACCTAGAAGAGTATTTTGTTAAATCTAGCCATTATTATTATAAAGCCATATTGCTTTAGTTGCAAAAAACAATGATTTTATTGATTGCATAACACTTCCGTGTCTTTGTTCACATTTTTCATGAAGTTTTGTGACTTGTTGATGGAATTACCCAAGAAAGTATGTAGTGACATTGGCGAGAATAAACAAAGCAGAAGGGGAAAAAACCACTCTGTTCCCAAATCCTGTGCATTTTGCCTCCCAAGGTGGACTTGTGCTGGACTTATTCAGGGCTGCATCTCATAGCTAGCACCACATTTCAGATGAGCTTCTTATTATTTTCTTATAACTGTAAGTTTAATTTACTGAGGCAGGCTTGAAGATTGTCTTTGTATGAGTGAGGTGATTTGCCTGTCTAAACCAGGCTTACATTTTGGCTAGCCTTTAACAAGAGCTGTCGAAACGAGCACGGAGGAATACAACAAAGTGGTGATAGCAGCAGTACAAGGAGCTCTGGACTGGAAAAGCAGAACGCAATTAGACATTTCCATGGTTGGCAAAGTGCAGCAGGACTAAGCTGGGATATCAGCCCACATGGTTGCAGAACAGTGTTGCTTGTATCATGTGTGTTATAGGTTTGGATTTGGAAAGTGTTTCCCTTCCATCGAAGAAACTTTCATTGGACATTGATATGATAAGTGACAGCTAAGTATTTAATATGAAGATGCATAACAGGTTGGTTTTTTTTCTCTGTTCCACAAGGCAGTCAAAAATACTACCTTTTGATACCATGTGGCCTTACTACTTTT
Source organism: Dicrurus megarhynchus (assembly GCA_013399195.1). Classification (NCBI taxonomy): domain Eukaryota; kingdom Metazoa; phylum Chordata; class Aves; order Passeriformes; family Dicruridae; genus Dicrurus; species Dicrurus megarhynchus. The sequence continues at coordinate 403,236 of VXAD01003979.1, forward strand.
TGTTTTACCAGTAGAGGAAAGCACTTTAAAAGGAAAGCATAAGATTCCCACAGTGTCTTTCTGTTTCAAAGGTCCAACTTGGATGAATTGCTGCACTGAAGTGTAATTAATCACTAGCTGCGAGATGGAACAAGGGTGGCTGGCATAGCAGATAGAAGAAAAATTGTCTGCAGGATGCACAGATGAATGGGCCATGTCTGGAGGAGCATTGGTATTGTCTGTCTTGTTTTCATGACACGAATTGTGTCTCCCTTTTGACTTCATCCCTAGTTCTAGTAGACAGTTTTCAGGTCGTGAGGGAGGCTGTTCCAGCTTTTGCAATCACTGTAATTGATTCCAGCTTTGCAGAAGAGGTATTTAAAGTGTAATGATAGTATTTACTAGTAATTTGTATTTCATTTCACCCTCAGTTGAAACGGTTGTTGAACTAATAAATACAACACTCTGTAAGTCACTTTTGTAGGATATCAGGTGTAGTCATTTCCATCCTTGCAGAAGTTGCATGCTAAAGAAGCCACGTTTAATGTGGATTCCATTTAGAAAAGAACCGTTTTTGGCATCCCTGCAGTACCTTTTTTGTGACCATGTTTTCTTTCTTAATGAGAGCTGAGAGGTTTGTGCATGTGTTATGTGGATAAAACTCTGTGTCCTATAATAATGTAGCAGTGATATGGGAACTCTGTATTGCATTATATATTTCCCTTGAGGTGGGACGTTTTCTTTTAAACTTTCTGCACAGCCAAGACTTGAAAGCAGCCCTTCAGCAAAGTGTGAATATCAATACAGGTAGGTTGCAAGCCAGTTCTGGTTCTCTTGTAAATACAGTCATTGAAAACATTTGGACTATATGTGTCCCCTTAATGTGGAACAAGAGGAATAGAGTTGCATCTCAAAGCCTGTGATCTGCTTGGAGATAAACTGTCCTCAGTGCAGAGACCATAAAGCAGTTTTAGGGATGCCTTGAGAGGACAGTGCACAAGCTCTGAGTAGGGTGACTATGTATATTCTGGGATAGGACTTCTGCATGCTGCAGCTTCAGGGAGACAGTTGTAATCAAACCTTTCTGAGACCACAGAACAGGGCAAGGGGAGAAGCCCAGAGGTGATCCAAAGTTGCCTCCACCAGTCTTTACGTTCTCTGGTAAGCAGCAACGAAAGGAGACCAGAGCAAAACCTGGAGATCTGGGTGCCTGTGATGCAACAAGAAAGACGGTAAAATCATTGCCTTGGATTGTAAGCTTAGGCATTTTAAGCATAAACAACCTGCTGCCTACCAACTGCTTAGGTCAAACTTAGGGCGCTTTGCTTCCTTAAGGTAGAGACTGCGTAACAGCTCTGATGTCTTCCCCTGTGGAATGCAGTGATGCTGCTTGCCATACTTAGTGTCAAACCCCTTGATTCAAACAATATTCAGGGTGTAATTAGCATTGTCTGCAATATTCTAGTATTAACTGTCATAAGAAATATTACTGAACATCTTACCTGTGTTAAAATCTTATTCACATGCTTTGAACCTTACTCCCAACACTTACGTTGACTGTAGAAGAAAAGTTTACTTAACAAGTAATGCATGTTTGCATGTATGTGTACATGTCACAAATACACAGATGTTTGATTCTGCACTTTCTGACTTTTCTGTGTGCTTTTTGTACATTCTGTACTATTGAGTTTATTTCAATGTGACTTACTGGGATACTGAACACTTCATCTCCTTTGTTAGGTTTTTGTAGTATTTTCACATTTTTAATTGAAAACTGTGGGGGCCTGTGTAGATTCTTTGTCATGCATATGAGCACATCATGCAGGCTTACTTTATCTCCATGAGTCTTGTTTTAAGTGTTTTCTGTCTTTTGCTTTTTGCGCTATGTGCTAAATCACATACATGATGCTTTTGTTTTGATTTTGATTTGAGACAGATGACTCCCAAACTCTTGAGAGCCTTTGTGATTCCCCTTGTCATTATGAATATTTATATAAATGTATGTTTTTAGAAGTATTTACTATGCTTTGTGTATTGGAGCAAAATTCACTTGAAATACTCTTGGAGAGCATGTACAATGTTTTGTTTATGTTGCTACAGTGGATTTTCATTCTTATTTCATTTAATTAATAAGTTTTTGCCCAAGAATAATACTGAGTTCTTCAAATGTTTAGTGTCAGATGCTTTTGTCTTAGTCTTTTTCAAGGGTATTTTGTCCAACAAATTTAAGTCTTTGCTATTTTAACTTGATTTTCAGAGTAATTCTTGGGTATCTGTCACATTGTAAAAATACCTGTTGTTTGATTCTGAGGGGAAAGAGTGGGAAAGACCTAAGAGTCAATTTCTTAGGATCCATAATGGTAGTGAAGTTTTGGTTAGGCTGACCTCTGCTGGGTAAGTCTTGTCTGCTCTTCCTCACTATCCCGACACAACACTGCTCTCCTTTTGTATTGTCAGTGACCTGTCCATGACCAGAAATTCAAGTCTTGACTCTACAAGCACAGAGACTTCACCTAAATTCAAGTGCCTGATGTTCAGCTGAGGAGATGTCCTTCTATTCTTATTGTAATTATTTATTTTTTATTGCAGTTGGGCACATGAAATAAAGGATTGTAAATGCTGCAAAGCCTTAAACTGTGTGTACTGAAAGAGAAATAAGATGCAAGAGAGATGGAGGTGCAAAATATATGCAGAATAAAATATTCTCCTACATTTTATACTGCCAGTAAATTCTGTCAGTGAAATAATAGTGCAGCAAAGAAGAATCCAGATTATTAACTATTGTGTGCAAGAGAAACATCCTTTTTTAATTTGGGGAGTGTGGAATAAATCATCCTTTGGGAGCCTGGGAGCTTTTATTCCCTCTTTTTGCAGAAGAGCCATTACCTTCCCAATCCCTGTGTGGAACAGCTGAGTTAAAAACAACTTCTGTAAATGATACATAAATTGAATTGATTTTTGTTTAAAAAATATCAACAAGGCAAAAAGAGATAGGAGTGGTTCTTAACCTTTGGTCATTGAGCCATTGTCTGATAATGAGAACCTGCATGTGTGTGTGTGCTAGGGAGTGGGTATATAAATGGAGAAAACTGTTGGTAAGATAGAGCCTGTCCACTCTGAAATGAATAGTCCTGTCAGCAGCGAGGATGTAGGATGCTGTTTACCATTTAGGTCACCCCTTCCTAGTGTTTTGATGCTAATCTCTGTTTTCCCAAGACCTTGGGAGGGCAATGGGAATTGCCTATCTGCCTCCCAGTCATTGTGGCTACCAGAGTCTCCAGAACTGGCCTTCACCTAGTGGCAGGTGAAGTCCCTCATGACATCTGCGAGGTGAGACTCAGTAATGTTTGCCTGAGGGTTGTTCAGGACAAAGCTGAGTTACAGACTTGATACCTGTCATCACTAAGGATGAGAAAAGGGAAAAAATGGAAATGTGGGGTACCATATTCTCTCATGTCAGCTTGACTTGACTGAACAGTGCTGTAAGGGAAATGGTGTGCATTCGCTGTTGTGGCACACATTAAATACGGATCTGTGCTGGGTGGGGGGGTGTAAGGAATACTTGTTTTATGAGGTATTATGGAACTTCGAGAACTTGTTAAAAGCTGTGGCTATAACTTGCTGATCTTTTTTTTCCCTGAGAACTGACACCTAGAGACTGTGAAACTAGCTTGATTTGTTAACAAGTAAAAACACTGGAAGGAAAAGAAAACCTCAAAAGCGTTTGAGGTTAATTCTAGCTGCTTGTACTCAATTGTATTTTTCTTTAAATATGTAAAGTAAAGGATATTCTAGTGCATGGGGAAATAGGGCTTCTCATTTCTAACTAAGCTTATATTCCTCGTGTGGAGGTACAAGCTCTGCTATGAAGAGAATGGGGTTCATGGAGGTGAAGTGTAATACCTGGTTGTGTATTCTCAGGAGACATTATGCCTGTGTAACTAAATGTATAACAAGAAACAGAGATTGGTAACCTATGGAGGCAACCACTGGAAAATTAATCTACCTCTCAGGTAGATTACATGCCTAGACTGGGAGAGATTATGGGTAGATATTAACAGGATGTTGAGCTAATTGCTGACACAGAGCTGGTTCCTTTTCCTTCTTGACTTTGAAGCTTAATTACATCCTGAAAGTGGAAAGTGGACCAAGAAAAAACCCTCAAAACAATCCTACAGTCCCCAAACCTCACCCACCCCCTCCAAACTAACAAACAAAAACCTGAAAACAACCAAACATCCAACCCCAAAAAAAGTTTTTGAGAATCAATTTTGGATACCGGGTTGTGGGAATGAAGTGAAGGTGCTGCTGCCTGATAGGAATTCTGACTTCTGCAGTAAACTGGGTAGAAATTCTTCCTCTCCACACCACCAGGTTATCCTGTGATTAGAAGTGCTGAGCAGCAGTTGGAGGCTGTGGTTTCCACCCTGCTTCCAGTCCTGGCATATTCCAGGCCAGCTGCAGAGGCCTATATCCAAACAGATGCTTGGAAAATGTGTTCAGGATGCTCAACCTATTTAGCAGTGGTTTTCATGTACCACCCACAAAGGGCCATCCCTTCATTTCCCATGGCCAGGTGAAGAGCTTGTTAGTTCTGTCTCTTTGGTCTGGAAGCCAAGGGTGGTGATGCTTGTTGGCTTGTAGGTCTGCCCTGGTCATAGACTTGTCCAGTTTTGCTTTGAAGGAAAATAATTTAATGGACACCTTCCCCTTTAAAATCCAGGACTTCATAATGAATGGTGTCAGCATCTACTGGGAACCCCCTCAGGATAGGGCTCTCTCTCTCACTTTTTACTTTAAATCTTTTGTTTGTTTGCGTTTTAGCTTAAATTTTTAAAAATTGCATCAATTTCCCTAATGCTGTAGATTTTTTTTCTCTCATGAGTTTAAAAACTGTCTCTATTTTTTCCTCATAACTGTTTAGATCCCTTCCTGCTCCCCCTCCCTGCTTCCTTCATTTTCCATCTCATTCTGGAAGAGCATTTCCCCTTTCTCATTATATCGTGTGTGCTCTTGTGTGCTCTTTTGCTGTCCCCCATCACTATCAGCCCTCCTCTCATCCTTTCAGGCAGGATAGAGCACACTTCTGATCACCCGTACTTTTTATCTGCTTTCTGAATCTTAAGTACAGCTTTTCTGATCTCTCTGTGTGTTCTGGAGCAGAACTTGCCAGGATCGGGACAGGGTGAGGCTGAAAGCAAAATCACTGAAGCAATGATTGAGACTCATCTTGAAAGTAAAAAGTTAACTTTGTGATTCATTATCTTCTTTACAAGAGCTGGAAGGTTCTTTCCATGTTTGTACATTTAAAGTGCTTGCATTTTGAATGAGCTCATGAGATTATTTGAAGATGTAAGGTGCTGGGATGAGAGTTTCAAATGCATTGTTTGAGCACATTTATGTCCTTTGGAGTCTGGCATTTGTCGCATAAAACATTTAAACTGTTCTCTGTTTTTTTGGGGTTTGTTGAGTTTTGGTTTGGTTTTTTTTTCCTCTTTTTAAAGGGGTGCAAGGGGTTTAGTCAGAGAATAGGGATAATGGCTTTAACAAATGGAAATAGTTTGTGTGAATAATTCCAGAAGCAAGTCCTCATTTAAGCATTATTAGAAACACATTTTAAATCACTTTCACCCATACATCATTGTGTGCATCCTTTCGGTTTGTTATAGAAGGTGGCACAAAATTAACTCCCAATATAAGGAATTCTCTTTCTGAAGAGGTTGCAAGGCAGCATCTGTTGTATTCCTGAAAGATCATAATTTACTTTCTCTTTTTTTTCTCTTTTCCTTTTCACATGCTCGGAATTTACCTGGATTTTTGTGGCAGCTTTCTACAGAAGTACAAAATCCAGTTAGATAGAGCAGAAGTTCAGGATGAAGTTTCTAGCTAAAATCCTTTTCTGCTTCTGAAAGTTTACCTGTGTCTTAGTTTACTGCACTTTCAAAAAGTTTGTGCTACTTTTTAATGGACATTTTATTTTTTTCAGCTAATAGCTGGTTAATGAATAGCCCTGACTGTTGCAAGGTTACAAGAATGATGCATCCAATACAAGAGAGGCATGGGGACATTTCCGGTGGTATGTCTACCTTGTTTTGTGAGACACTATTTATCATTAAATTGACATTTAAAACAGCTGGTATTAGGTGCTTCACTTTGTGAGAGGCAGGAATTATGTCACAGGACTTGTCTCTTTTACGTCTTGGTAATAGATAATGAATATTAAATGATGCTATTAAGGATCTGGACTCCAGTAAGGGGCAGTAGAAAGACTTGCAGATAATCTACTCTTGACAACAGAGCTCAGGCATAAGATCACAGAGACGACAGACAAATGCCTGAATGTTGTGCCCAGGTTTAAAGAACCTGTACACAAGTTGGATCCTCTTTTCACAATTCTTGTTTATTATTGCTATTTGATATGTTCACGAGCAGTGAGAAGATGACAGCTTTTCATGGGCTCTGAGTGTTGATGAGCTTTAAGACAAAACCACAGCAGATCTTTAAAACAGTCTGAGAGCTTTTGCCATGCAGCAAAAAACTCGTTTTTCTGCAGTATTTTTGTATGCTTTAGAAATGGGTGATACAGAATGCTTTGCTTAGTATGATTTGTTCACTTCCAGAAAGGTTACCCTTTCTGATCCCTTGAAGAGCAAAGTAGGAACAAACTGAGGGCTGGCAGTCCCTTCTTACCTTAATGCTTGGTTAGGTGCTCCAAATCTTATTCCCAGGAGCAAATTGTCTGCTCCTGAGGCTCCCACCTCATTCACTGAAGTTGCTTAATCTGCAGCATTGTACCAGGTCCAGCCTGACCTGAAAAACCCTGCTAGCTCCACATTCTTCCAGCAGCAAGCCTGTGCTGCTAAGCTTGACAGTGTCCTTCTGAGCTGATAAGCAACTTGCAAGGTGGGGAGGATGAAATCATGCTCTAGACAACATTGCCATTCTTGTTCCTTTGCTTGTGGCATGACGTTATCAGTTCAGAATCAAGATTTGAAATTAAAAATAAACACTTTCAAAGCAGTCCTGCTGCCCTGCAGGGGTTTCTCTGAATGCTTGCTCCTTTGTAGCCTGTCTTCCAGGTATTCAGATGCTTCTCCAGCTAACATCCTTCCCACAGCTGCCTTCTGGTAGGGGCCTGATTCTGAAGACAGAGGCACTTGGGGTCTTCGAGTCCCACCTGTTGCAACTGCTGCAGGTGACTGTTAAATCTTTCCATAAGTGATCCATTTTAAAACCAGATTTTGTCCCCACTGTTCCTCTTAGAAGACTGTGCCATTACTCACTGCCATCATGGCTAGCAGTCTTGGCCTTAATTCCAGTCTGGATTTTCTGTTTGCTGAAACTGCTGTTTTCTGGGTGATGCATGCTGAGTGCCTCCCCCAGCACTGGCTGACTTGGATCCTTACTGTTTGTTCTGCCTAAATGCATAGCTTAGCTTAAAGAGTAGTAAACTTCTGTGGTGCAAAATTAGGTATTTTTTAAGGTTTACATTTTAGGTTAGAAGAAGAATTCTTGAGGCAGTGACATTACATGCTGACTAAGTTTTTGGATAGAATCTGTTCTGTAGTATATCAGCTGTTTCCTTTTGGTTTCTTTTCAGTTTGTTTTCTCTGTGAGTGTGATGGACAAGATCTGTCTCAGACTTAAAATATTCCTGCTTGCTTCTTGAAACATTTCTTCAAGCTTTTTTTTCCTTCTTGCATGCATAAAGTACTTAATGCCCTCCATCTGCATGAAAATGTTTTGTATATAATTCTAAAAACTCCCTGAGGACTGTAGACTTTTTTAAATGGAGCAATTTAAACATTTTCCACACAAATGGGCACTTGGGGCAAATGTCATTATAAAAATTGTAAGAATATTTGTTAGATATTTTCACTGGTTTTTGTTTGTTTTTTTTTCTTTTAAGACCTGCCTCTCCAGTCATAGTGGAAATTGCAAGTCAGAGAGTCAGCGTGAATTATGTTACTGGCAGAGCAGTAAGAAGTTTGTAAGGCTGGGAAGGTAGACATTAATAAGAAAGAGAAACAATAGGCAGTCTTCTCTGCTTCAGTCAACATGGTGCAGGTGTTAAGGCTGATGTAATGCTGTTGCTGCTTTCCTCCTCTGAGCTGTACATACATATTTATAAACACATGCAAATCAATCAAGACTTGTGTTTGCAAGATAAATTAATAAAACACAGATTGAGATGCAGAACGAGGCAAAAACGCTTCAATCCTGCTCAGACTAAATGAAAGTTTTCATTTGAAAGTAATGTGTTAAGATTCTCAAATTTCACATGAGGAAATGCATGATACTGGATATTCTTGTAAGGACATATGTTGAAACTTGTTTTATAAAATTTGAGGCTTGTGTACAGTTGACTAGTAGACAGAGGCTCTATTTTGTGGAGGTTTTGGGATTCTAAGGAAATTGTTTTCTGATTTGAAACAGAGCTCCAAAGTAGACAGATTTCATGTGGAAGAAAATCCGGAACCCAGTATTTTTAGATCCCGTAAAGCACTTAATTCCAGCAGGATCAGACTGGTTTGTTTCAAATTTGACTGTTTAAATGTTTTAAATATTGCTCTACCTAATGCAGTTTTTTAGAACAAACTAATTTGAAGGGAGAGAAAGAAACACTTCTTGCGGGAATGCTGTAACAGGAAGTTCTGACATTTGTCAAAATATTTCTCCCTCTTTCTAAAATTAATATGTAAAAAAGTATGGTTTTCTGATACATTTTAGTATCAGTGGAATTGTATTCTACACAGTAGGACATCTGCCATTCTTTGTGACTGTGTCATCTGTGTTTTGGGGAGATATTCCAGCAGTGGGTGGAGAAATGTAGGATTCTTCCTGTCTTCTGCATGTTATTTTCCACTAGAATGGTCAGTATCTGATGTCTAATAGACCACATTCTCTGGGAAACTCAGTTATTGCAGGTGATGGTTTTTACCAAATCTTTGGAACTTCTGATGAGAATGGGTACATGCTGTCTCTGTAAAAACAGCACTATTTTTAAACACATTCTTGGAATGTGTGCTTGCTACTTATATCCTTGTTTATTCCAGCTGCGTGTCCTTACTTTGTTCAAGTCTTGATGGTCTGTCGGACATGACAAACAAAGCTTGCTTTTGAAAAACTGGCCCTTTGTAGTTGAAACCAGTGCTGATAGACTTGAACCCGGATGCCATGAAAAGGAATGGAATTTAGTAAGCCTTTTTAAAGCCCTTTGAAAATTCCAGCTGTCACATGGACCTGCTGTCAGGATGGTGACTGTGTCAGTCATTTTAGTGGTGAATGGCCATATTACTATGCAGTTTTGTGATAACTGAGCTGTACCTATAACTGCTGGCTCCCAGAGCAGGAGGTCCTGCTTCTCCATTGCCTGTGGCATACTGCCTCCTACTTTGCCCTGAGACAGGACCTCCTCTGTCTTAACAGGGCACCCAGTCAGAGTCTGGCATAATTTGTTGGGTTTTTTTTGACAGGACTAGCCTTCTGCTAGGTTAGCTCCCTAAACTAACTCATGAGAGCAGATCAAGCATTAGATTGGGTAGCTCTGTTGTGCAGTTAGGCATCTATGATGAATGCTTTGGCAAATGATGAGTTGTCTGTGCAAGGACTTTCATTTTCCCATGAACAAAGGAGAAATACCTCAGAATACCACCAGCATGGTGATGGATTCCTCAGGACATCTGAAGTACCAATTATGATATCCAACAGTATTTTTCAGATTTTCTCGTAAGGTTTTAGCACAGATGAGTACATAATTTCCATCATGCATCTGATGTGAGTGTTTCAACGACAGTATGGGTATGTTTGGTCTTTTTATTTCCCGTTTAACCCTACTGCTCTCCTATAAATGAAAGATTTCTGGCATGGGAGATACCATTTTGCATAAACTATTCAGTAAGGCTTTCTAGATACCTAAATTTCAAAAAAAATGAGAAGAAGCCTAAGGGGGCCAAACATATCTAGGATATGGCAGGTACTAGGGGCTATATAGGCAGGCCAGAGCTCTCTCTGACCTGCTCAGCTCTGTTAATGTGAGCTGAGTAACTGCTGAATCACAGTGTTCAACACAGACCACAAAAATTACATGAATGGTCAGTGAGCTTTCCCACATGGGCAGCGTGAAGCTGATCCAGATACATTTCTGTCAGTTCCAGTCACAGCACTGAATGCAGCACAGATGTCTTGAGTAGCTTTCCAACATCTTGAGCATCCCTTGCTTTTGAAGCAAAGCTGTTTTCCTGGTGCCGTTTAAGGAACTAAACTAGCTTTCAGGAGTTACTAGTGTAGCAGTGTGCTAGGTTTGTCCTGAAGCTTTTCCTGGTGGTTGGAAGAATCCAGGTGTGCTGTTCGAGGAACTCCTGGAGTTCTTACTGGTAAGCGCAGGGTCTCAAATTTGGTTCTTGCTGTAATTAATTTGCTTGATGATCATTGGTTCAGTTCAGGTTGACATTTTTAAACCAGCATCTGAGAGGGCAAGAAGTTGGAACAAATTGAGTGCCTAGTCTAGTTTAATCTTTGCCATAATCTTTCCTATTTAGCAGTGAAGGAGAAAAGAGCAAAAACATCTGTAAGCTTACAGCTTCAGAATTTTAGTATCTGGGCAAATCCTGTATCTGGAGGTAGTAATTAGATGATTCCAGGATTTCAGTTAACAGAAACAATGTGGAGAAAGCTAAGGAATCCTTTGCTTTCAGATACTGCAGAAATATGTGAGCACCAGATTATTTTGTTATTTTCTTGAAATGCGAGCAAGATATGCCAATAGAAATTATGGCTATTGATTATAGGGTTATCATCCTCAAACTAATAATCATGGCACATATCCTATGGTTTGTGCAATTTGGTTGAGCAGTTGCTAGTTTAGCTGTAAGCTGTTGTCAGTCAGCTTGCTCTCCCTCGTTGATTGCCAAATTGTTCCTCCTGTACTTGAGGGAAAAGGGAATCATAAATGTTTAATAACTGAAGGTATGTGGTTGGTCCCAAAGTCAAACACCAAAACTGATAAAATCATTATGAGCTTTTTTCCTTCTTTTTCCAAAGGAACCTTAAAAATAGCAATAATTGATGGGTATGTAAAGCTGAAGATTGCAAGGAGAAAGTGATCTTATTGCTTCCATGGCCTCCCAGATAACGATTGTATCTGAAACATGTTGGCTCTGTCTGAGCTCGGCTGTGAAGTCCTTCAGGCAGTGCCAGTCTTCCAGATCTTGTAAAATGCCAGACAGAGCTGTTGTCACCCTCTAAAGAACTATTTCCTCATATTTTACTTGTAGAGAATGCGAGGATGTCAGTGGCATTAGTGAAGGAAATACAACTGCCAGCACGGAAAGGTCCTGAAGATTATTGGCAAAGAGAGAAGCCAAAGCAATACTATGTGAAATTGAGGTATAGGCTAGAAAATGCTTCAGACACAATATGGTCATATGGCTTTTTTAAAAACTTAGCACTGTGTTGGCTTGTAGCTTCTATGCTGAGTCTTGGCCTGGGATTTCCTGGATGCCAGAGGTTGCACGATCATGGGAATCACCTGCTCTTGCTTTTCTGTACTGCCTGGCATTGGCAAATCAGATTTATAGAAGAGTTTTTTGGTTGGTTGGGGTTTGGTTTTTTTCCCACTCAGCTCTTTGTTTATTACGAAAGGGCAGTGCCAGTGGTCCTGTGGATATTGTGTGTGCATTTCCAGTGTGTAGTTGCAGGGTGAGGGAGATCCTAGCACTTGTGCTAATCAAGTAGTTCTCAATCTTGCTTAGAGGGGTTGGCAATTGCCTTTCAAACTTGATAATTACTTTGCTGACTTACCTTCTTGATCTTTTTTTTTTCATTGTTCAAGTGGAAAGTTTCTATTTCATTCACCTTAGCTCTAGTAATGGTTTGTATGTCAAAGTTTGGAATTAAAGCATTTATGCAGCTTCCTTAAGTAATTAAAACGATGAGTGAGCTCATAAAGAGAGGAATATTGAAATTCAGGCTAAATGAGTGGTTAATTGGCTGCTAGTCTGATCTCAGCTCCCTCCTTGCCTGAGCACTGGAGGGAGGATGAGGTCATGGTGCTGATTCTTGACCACAGCATGCTGCAGACCTCCTGTGTCTTACCAGTGTTTCCCCAGCTGTGTCCCAAACACCAGATTACAGTGACAGTAATACTGCTTTAGCTTTCTCCTAAATATCCATCAGCTATGTGTGGTTAAGCTGCGCATGTTGCTGATGCCTGTGGACCATGAGACATAGCAGCCCTGAAAACCAAGATGCCCATTTACACTTGTGAAGAAAGCCCTCAGCCCTTCAGAGCAAAGTTCAAATTCATTCTCAGGATCCACAGCAGGCACTTATTTTTACCCTGTGATTTGCTTTCATAAACTAATTCTCCTGCTTGCTTTTGGCGAAACCAAGGGAGATGGAGAGTGTGGTTTGATTTGGCTTTCTGATTTGCTCTATAGCTGTGGTTTTCAGTATGTGTTCTGATCACTGTTTTTACAAACCATATTTTGGTCATAGAACCTTCTGCATCCATTAAAGATAGAGGCAGTGGGTCTTTCTACACTTCTTGTGCAAAAAGTTTCCCTTATGGTTGTCCTTTAAGACAATAACTTCCTGCTAAATATAGGTGGCTAATCAGCTGAAGTTTTTGCACATGTTCAGATTCTACCTCAATAGCAGCCAGAGGAGAGTATTTTGCTGTTGGTCCTTTGTTTGACCCCCTTAAACTTTAAAAACAAAACAACAAAAACCTTGGATCAATCTTGAAGCCATGTTGAATTGAAAAGTTGCATAAAATACTTGATGGGTATTCTGAAGTACTTTTAAAGTGGGAGGTGATTTAGTTGCAGCGGCTGTTCAGATTTACTTCTGACATCAGCAGCACACATCCCATCACACTACTGCCCTCAGGAGGCAAAGGGGTTTTCATGCTTGTACTGCTTTTTTGGAGTATCAAGCCCCCACTGTGCCCTCACTTTAGGTAGTGCCCTCACTTTCTTGTGAGGATGGAGTAGATGAATGGGATGGAAATCTGCTTTACCATCATGTAAAATCAACGGCCTCAAAACCACAAAGCCCCACGACCTTAAGGCCAAAGAAACCAATCAACAAAAACCCCCTACTTTTATTTTTGTTTCTGAGCTCTCCGTCTCTGGGATTTTGGACGTTCCTGAGGCAGCAGCACGCAGGGGTGCATGTCCTGTGGGAGTTGCTCATGCATCCAAAATGGCTGGGACGCGGGTGGCCTTTGCTGGAGGAGAACACTGCCATGGGTTTTGGTTGAAAACGTCGTGCACAGGCGGGAGTAAGGCCCCATCTTCCGACTAGGTGCATATTGCTTTTTCTCTCTGTTTCGGGGGCCCTAAAGCGTTGGCAGCTTTCCGTGAAGGGTTCGGGAAGGGAGGTGTAGGGAACGGGCCCCGCGTTGCCATGGCGGCGAGCGGGCTGCCGCGCCTCNGAACGGGCCCCGCGTTGCCGTGGCGGCGAGCGGGCTGCCGCGCCTCGGCGCTGCCGGAGGTGCCGCTCCGTAGGTACCGCGTCCCCGGGGGCCGCCGGGCCGGGCCGGGCCGGGCCGGGATGGGATGGGATGGCATGGGATGGGATGGCATGGGATGGGATGGCATGGGATGGGATGGCATGGGATGGCATGGCATGGGATGGCATGGGATGGGATGGCATGGGATGGGATGGGATGGGATGGGCGGTCCTTCCCCGTTTGGCTCGGCTGCCCGCCTTGCTGCGCGGGAAAAGCTTCGTCAGCAGCGCGGGGCGGTGGGAGGCTGCGCTGCACTGCCGCCTCTCCGGAGGGCGGGTTGTGCCGGCGGGGCAGCGCTTCCCCCGGGAGGCGCGGATGGTGCCTTGCCCTGCGTACTCGGGCTTAGCTCGGGCTGGCTGCAGCGGGCCGCTGGGAAGTGACGGTGCTGGGAGGTTGAGCGTCTCTGCCGCGTTTCGGCTGCGCGGAGGCGGCCGGGGCGCCCCCGGCGCTGGCAGCGCGCGGCGCGGCTGAGCGCGGGGGTTCGTGTCTCACGGCACGGCTCGGCCCGGCCGCTCCTGACAGCCCTAGAAAGCTGCAGAGCCGAGTGGCAAAGCGAGTAAGTCTGGTCTATCTAAGCACTTCCTTTGAGGTTCTTTATTGCTAGTGCTGGAGGGCAAGAGAAACAACGTTTTTGAATAGGTTGCAAAATTTCAAAGCATATTTAAAACACTGTGAAACATCTCCTTAGTCTGTGTTGTTTCTTCTCAACGTTTTTAATAGTTGTCCTGCTGCAAAATAGAAATATCAATTTTCCAGACTGGTGGGTGAGACTCCAGGTGAATCTGCGAATCTGCCCAATGTTTTCTTCCAGTTCTAGAATGGAAATTGGTATTAGTGCCTACACTCATAATGCTGAAAGTATCTCCTTCCATCTTCTGTAAGCTGAAAGTAGGGCCTTACTCAAAAATCTTCTTGAAGTTGCAAGATACTCTCACACTGTACAATTGCTTGTGCTGGTTGCATCACGGGTCAGATTGAAAATGACAAGCCAGGCTGTTTTAGGATTTTTAGATCTTAATCTTAAAATCTGGGACAGTCCCTGACAGATAAATTATGCATACATAGTACACCTGATGTGTTGGACCTGCTGCACATGTGAGGTAAGACTGTTGCATATAGTAGCTAGTTTCCAGACATCAGGCAGCCTGAGTTCCCAGGCATCTAGAAAAGTGGGCAATTACTTCAAAAATATGGGAAAAGTCTGCATGTGCAAGCATGCATGGGTCATAGGATTTCTGTGAATAATGTGGTAAGTCTGTTGTCACCCGGTATCATCCATCCTTTCATCCCTCCTTTCCCCAGCCGACTATAACTCTTTAAAAGCTGAAAATAATTTGTGCTCTGGATACTTATGTGAAAGCCACAGTCATTCCTTGAAGGGCTAGGAAGCATTCATTTGCTGATTGTATTTGTGCTATCCTTGATTTGCTCCATGGTGGGGAAGTGAGTGGATAAAGGTTTTGGAATAGTTTCAAACAGGTTCCGGAATTCCGTATTTTACAAAACTTTTAAACAGAGTATTCATTGGGAAGTAAACCAGATATTGTTGAAAAAAAATAAACCACTAAGAATGTAATGACATTATTTGTACAACTGTTTTATTCTAACAGCGATGTTTGTGTCAAAGATTCCTGTGACTGCAGACTTATTTTGCATTGAAGGTTCTTCTAAATAATCACTGTTTCTTGAGTTTTAATCTAGTATTTATTGTGCTGTAACTTACAATGCGTATTTTTTTCGATCTTTGTTAGGAACATAGACTCTCAGTTTGGAATCATCTTCACAAATCCTTGTCTAAACAATAAGATGGGCTAAGGGAAGATATTTCCAGACTTGCTTTTGTATTTTTTTGCTAGTCACTTTCTGAAACTTAGTACTAGCTTTGAACACTTGTGAATAAACTACCCAGCAGACCATTTGAGGGGAGTGGTCTGACTGATGTCTACACTTGCAAAATCAAATGACTGAGGAGTCCTAAGATATGAAAGTTGTTTTGGAATTCATGTTCCATGTAATAGCTCAGGAGGCAGCCTACAGTTCATTCCATTACTTAGGAGCTGTTAATGAAAGCAATACCTTATTTTACAGTATTACTGAAAAAAGGGTGCATGCCAGACAAAGACAATTTACAACCCATTTATTTTCAGCATTCTCCTAATGCCCATTATTTGGAGTAAAACCCATCTCCTGACAGACCAGCTTCTTAGTTCCCTTAATCCTGCAACAAAGTGATAATCCTTTATTTGTGACCTCATAGGCTGTTGCTACAGAGAATGCTGTGATATCAGAAAGCCAGCGCTGTGACTTCACTGTTGGTGGAAGCCACAGTTGAAGATGACCCACTCTGGAGGCGTGGGGGGCAGTGTATATCCTTTTGGTATTCTGCAAGTGCTTCCTAAGGAGCAGTAGCTGGCAAACAGAATTGCGTAATGTCTGTCTACTTAAGTGATGAATGAGACAATCAGAGGCTGCATGTGAGGGGAAAATATGTGGTGATTATGTTTTACAATTTCTGCCCTTGAAAGAAATTATGTTATCAGGAAGAAAAATGTCCCTGGGAAGCTGCACTAGGCTTTTGCATCCTCGGTCTCCAAAGATATCATGAAGAATACCAGAATTATATTCTCTAAAAGCAAGAACTTCTTACTCTATATACCTTCTAAGAATATAATTTTGCAACCCCCAAACTTTTCTTGGAAACACTAATTACATCAAAACTTCCACTGAAAAATGTTTGTCAGGAGCAAGGCAAAAGACATGTAAACCACATTCAAACTTCTGTGCTGTAAAGTAGACTTTAGGCTCTCGTTTGTAAACTGAAGTATGAAGGAGACATGACCCAGACTTTCAGGTATTTCCAGATACCTTACATGCACGGATTCTTTTGACATTTGAGTGTGAGCTTTTGTGCCGTGTTCCAGAAATGAGTGCCTAAAATTAGGCTTCTTAGTGAGTCTCGATTTGAAGAAGTACCAATAGTACATCAGCACTCAATGGAGATAAAGGGAAATGAAAATCTACATCAGTTTTGAAACTCAAGCTGTGACTATTAGAAACAACATATGGCAATAGAAGCCACATTTGGCTCCTTTACTATCTCTGCCTTTTTCCATAACAGGAAGATTTTAGAGAAATAGTACTTGCAACTAAATGTCAGTAGTTATATACTCTTGAAGACTGAAGCTATCAGAACCCAGAAAAAAAATACTAGTAGATAGTTAATTCCTTTGTTCAAACATTTAGTTTTTGAATGCATTAGGGAGCATATGATTGAACAACAGGAAGACATATGCTTGCCTGTTACAAAATTAGTATTTTATTTTTACTATTGATTATTCAATTTTTAACTTTCATCTTTTTACACATGATATAAAAGGTCATGCAGATGAATTTAGCAGGATTATGCCTGTACTACCAGCCGCGTTGATAAAACTTCTGGAAGTTGTATAAGCTGAATCAGGTTAAACAAAACACTCTTATTCCAGAATAAATGGGTATTTACTTAGGTATAATTACACCAAGATAGTTCTGACAGTTAACTAGTCTTTAGACCAAAGCCCTGAGGTCAGTTTCTATCTTATCCCTGTTACACAGATGTTCTCCAAATTATGTTCTGAGCATGTACCAAACTGGATACTGCATAACAAATCTATGTTGGAATAACTCAGTTAAATGTAGTACCAGAAATGAAATACCACAGTTTAAAGCAAAAATTCACACTCAGACCATGCAGGATGCCTTTTGGGTAGCCTCACATTTTCAAGTTCTTGTGCATGACACCATCTTCGTATGAAACTAAATGTGCATGTGTGTTTGAAGAGCTGCTCATAAAGCAGCAGAACACTTCTAAAGACAGTACTGGTGATGATATCCTTGACTGCTTTCACATGTTTTCTTTCAAACTGCCCAAACCATTAACATGCTCCCTTAGTGATGTTGCATGTGTGTATTATTAGTATGCACACTACTAATTTACTCTCTTTACTGTCCTGTAGGCTCCCACCCTTCCCCTAGCTTTGATCTTTCATCATATTAGCTTAGAAGCAGCCCTTTGGAGATGAAGCTAAAGGTTTGTTTTTAGCTATTCTGCCTGTTCCAGACACTGGGAGGGGAGGGGAGGAGGGCTCTCTCCAAGGCGGTGTAGTAGGATGCAGGTACCCTCGGCAGGAGCCCGGTGCTCTGCTGGGGATGCTGCCTTTGCTGGGTCATTGGCACCTGGGTTTAAGCTTGGGGCTGCCGCACAAGATACATGTGTTCTTTTGGGCTTTTAACTGAGACTTTGAGTAGAGGCTTTCACTGAATGCTTTGTGTGTCGGGGGTGAAGGTCAGCCCAGAAAACAAAACAAAGGCAAGCACCAAGTGGATGCAGAGCACATGCAGATCAGCTGTCACAAAACAACTGTCCTTTGTTCACTTCTTTCTTCACTGATACACGCAGCCATTCCCACTTGGCTTATTCCAGCAATTCTGTAGACCCATATTTTTTTCCCAGCCTTCCTACAGCTGGATGTACTAATTTTATTTCTTACCATTTGGTTATTATTTCTGCTTCCATTTAGCCCTGCTAAGCATTTGGATTCTTTTAACAAGTCTTCTTTCAGAAGTAACATCTCAGATATTGCACTGCCTGCTTTAGGAATCAAACAAAAATCAGCTCTTTCCTCACATTTCCTTTTAACCTTTCCTGTGTTCTTTTTTTCTTATATTGTTTCTTGTTTTTATCTCCTATCTTCTTCTGCTACTAATTCAATCTTTGTATCCTGGGTTTTGTTTAGGTAGCCTCTACATCATCTCGTTAAGACTAAAACTTGTAGCTAGTCAGACAGGAAGAACAGCAGGGGTTTCAGAAAGTAAGCTTTCAGGGTTACTTGCATCCCCTGTAGATGTTTCTGGGGGCTCGTCTGTGCAGCAGTTCCAGCCTCACAGAGGGGGTGGCCAGGTGGCAGAGGGGCATGTACCATCCTCTTCACCATGTGCAATGCCGTGTTTACTGATAATCAGAAATGCTTTTGAAGCAGAAAGCCTTCTCAAGCTCTGGTTCTGACTGAGACATTTTTTACCTAAGTAGAAGGTGCCCTCAGGCCCATAAGATCTGAGATAAAGTACTGCCTGTGGAGGTTGCTTCGTGAAAGAATATGATGGTAACTATAAGGCCTTTTTTCTTATGGCCAAGAGTAAGGAATTACAACACTGTGACAAGATATAAGGAATGGCTTATTTTGTTGTTTTAATGTGTGTTAAGAAAATAACTATCTTGCTGTGACATTAAATATAGTAATTCAGAGCTTGGGTTTATATATCCCTTATGCTTTGATCTCAACATTTTTGTATATATGATTTTCTCTCTCTGTGTCTTGTGGTTACTTGTGAAATCTGTTAAAGAAATTATCTTGATTCTCCTTTTGCTAACCTTTTGGTTTAGTTCAATTAAAGTTGAGATCATCAGCAGCTCCTGAGATCATCTCAGGAATCTAGCCTTGATATCCTAGTTTAGGTCTCTCTATACTGAATAAGAGGGCAAAGAGACAACTATTTTTATGTGCTCTCATCTTTCTGAAAACTGGGTCATAGCGACACTCAGGGAGCACAAGAACTTTTCCACGCTCTAGTGCTTTATAAATGCTTGGTGAAAGTCCAGAAGAAAAGTCTTGTCAAGCTTAGTTTAGTATACAGAGGAGAAAAAAGAAGGACGGCCACTTCTGGGCCCTGGAAATGGTTAAAAGTGTTTTGTTCAGCAGGGATCAATACTAAATGTTTGGGGTTTAATAGCTATATTAAAAATCTGAAGGATGGAATGGATAATGAAGTGGTAACCCTGTCTGTCACATCGCAGTTGTTCAGGTTCATTAAGACTGCTGAGGGGGATTTCAGAAGGGACTAGTGACAGCTGAGTGAAACAGCTGAGCAATTCTGCAGAATAGTGACATCAGCACTGTAATATAAAGCAGTGCAGTGAGCACTGACAAAATAGTGCTTAAATTTGTTAAGTTTAGTGCTTTTTTAGGAGCATGGTCTCTGCATGTTGCTGGAGTCAGTGGTGAATGTGTTAGATGAGTCAGGAGTGGTAATTAAAATTCTAAACCTACGACTGTGAATGAGGAGATATGTAAGAAGTCATGCAAGAGAGGTTGCTCTGTGAAATTTATAATTTTATCCTTTTGAATACTGTGTTTGGTTTTATGGCTCATGTACAGGGCAATTTTCAGATTCCTGAAATTTCACTTAAAAATGACAGAGCAGGTAGAGAGGTATTACTGTTTTAACAGTAGTAAAACGTCTGTTGTAGGTTTTAGTTTACTGCTTCCTGTAAATAAGTGCCCAGTAAATTTCAAAAGTAAAAAATATGTGAAATGGACAGGAGGACATATTTCATCCAGTGAGTTGTTTAATTGTGGCAACCCCTGGTTCCAGGTACTGTCATTTATTTGGGGAGGTAGGTTTTCGTTGCTGCATTTGCTGATAGTCATACTCATTGGGATAAAAAGTCAAAGTATGTCAGTCCCTGAGGATCTCTAAAGAACTGTTTCTGTCTGGAATAAGGGTATTTCCCTTTAAGCTACAGTGTACACCGGTGGCAATGTGTGCAGTTGGTTTCCTGATGCTTACTCTAAGATGCTTGATGAGCATGAGGGAGGCAGCAGATTTGGTGAGTTGCTGAACTGTTGTGCCATGGCGTTTCCTTTGTTCCCATCCTCAGAGCTAATCCCCACACAGGTGAGACCAAAGGACAGAATTTGAAAGAATTTTGAACCACTGTGGGAAGCAGGGGTCATTGCATCTACCTCATGCAGATAGAGCATAGGGGCAGAATATACTAATGTAGCTTCTTCATGTATTGAGGTGTGAAATATTTCAATTTCACTTTGAAGTATACCTTCTTAAAGGTACTCCAGCCATATTGAAAACTCTGCTTTCTACCACAGGGAAAAAAATGACCCAGTAAACTCTCAACTGCTAAGTCTTTGGAGCATCTAACCTTTTCTTTTTAAAACCACTTTGGCACTAATTTAATTGATTCCATGCCTGGCCTTTTCATCAGTTCTCTCTTCTAGCCAGGAAAAACTGGGCTGTTAAAGGCTGCTGCAGTACCATGGGACTTGTGTTCAGCGTTGCAGGTTCTTATTTTAACCTGATGTTATCTGCCAGTCATCACTGTTGGTTTGAAAAGCTGTAACCACTGCAGTACTGTCTTTGGGCTGAAAATCTTTTAATGGTTACAGTAGTCAATATAAATGAGAGAGAGTGCACTATGTCTTTGGGTTGTGTTGTTAATTATCACTTCACCTTTCAAGAATTTTATCTGCTGACTAGATTCTTGCTGAATGTTTGCTGCAGCATTTCCAGCCACATTGCAAATGTGTTCTGGCTAAACTGAAGAGGATAGTGAAGAACGTGTGGTTAAGACCTTCAACAGCCGTGTTTTGTGCTTTCAGCAGTGTTTGAAAAGGAGTATTTTTCTCTGTGTTTTTACAATTTCCACCCTATAAGAAAACATCAAGGTTTATCATTGTTTGTTGGGTTTTGTTTCTTTTGTTTCTCATTTGCTTACTCTCTCTTGCCAAAGCTCCTCTAGTGTCAGATTTTTTAAATGCTTCTATCTTTCCTTGCATTTGCTGTTTGCTGCCAGAGAACAGGCAGGTTTTGTTTTTGAGGAGGTGGGGTGTTGGTGTAGTTGATTACAATATAGCATTAACATTAGTCAAATTAATTTGATAGTAGCAGATTTCTATGAAAAAACCCCAAACCCTCCTCCCTTCTATTTGTGGTCCTAGCGACAAAATATGTTAGAGAATTCTTCTGTGTGGTTTAAAATATCACATCCTTTACAGTGAGCTATAATTTAAAGAAGCCTCTTTTAGTAGTTGAATTCTAAAAAGACAATTGTTTCACCTACTGGGCTTTTGAGGGAGGGAGTTGCGTTGGTTGCCTTGGTTCTCCTGTTAAGACTTGATGGTTTCATTCAAATACTGTTTCCTGGGTGGTTGTATTAGCAAGTGTGACACTGGGTAATGATTCTGTCCTGTATTGTTTGTTTTTCTTCTTAGGTTTTGAGATTCTTTTTTAGAATGTGGTAAGCGGAGATGCTTAAAAATGGATAACAACTGAGAAGAATTGGATGATCAAAGATCCTTAATCATATCCACAGAGTGAGATGTTAAAGATCATGGTCTTGGGAGTCAAACCTAGGAACATTTGCTTCAAACTCAGTTGAAGTCAGTATAAAAAGGGTAACTGGAACTGGTTGCTCAGTTGTAGGGTGACAGCAAGCCACCAATAAAATACAGGTGTGGGGAAAAAAACCAGGGTATAAGGCAGGGTATTTCTACTAAAAGTAAGGGAATTCTAATTTCCTGGCACCTAATGCAGGTGGGAGGTTAGCTGGAACACTAGAATATGTTGCAGAATTCTGGTTGTTGCTTTTAAAAGAAAGTTACGTAAGCTAGAGTAAATGTAGAGGAGTCCTCTAACAGGATTAAAGGGACAGGAAGGGCAGACATACAGAAGAACAGTAGAAGAGTGTGATTTTTTAAAAGCCAAGGGAAAGAGATCTGAAGGAGGGAAGGTATGTTCTCTGCTAATACATTGGGGTGTAAGCAGCAGGAGTAAAAAAAAAAAAGAGAAAGAGTTTTAAATTCCTAGACAACATTAGCACAAAAACAGATGGGCATTACTTGTTGGGATTTTAATGAACTTAATACCCTGATCATATTTCCTCTTGTGATTTCTTAAAGAACCAGGAGATTTGTTCAGGTAAGTCAAGCGGAACTTATTAGCGTAGTGCAAGTAAGTTGTTATTAGTGGGGCACTAATATGTCAAAATTTTTAGTATTAAGAGATTTCCTAAAGAAACGTAAGTGTAAGTTGGTATCTCTCTGATGTCCCTTAATCTGGTTTCTTCTGAGGCCACAGGGTTCGTGGGCTGTGTTCCTAGTGTAGTTTCTGGGTGCTTCCTGCTTTGTGAAGTTGGTTCTTGTAGCGGTAATCATGATGACCAACACTGAAATTAGCTCAGTTGGTTGGAACATGGTGCCAGTAACACCAAGGTCGCAGGTTTGATCCCTGTATGGGCTGTTTAGTAGTGTGGACTTGATGATCCTTGTGGATCCCTTCCAACTCAGAATATTCTATGATCCTGTGGTAGATGATTATGGTCTCTGCAGCTACAGACTCCAAATGCTGAGCACTGTTGGCTGATTTTAGCCTCCGAAATTTGGAACCCACTGTAACTGGTACAGGAGAGACTGAATTATACTCTTGATAACCTTCTTGGCCTCTTTTGACCATGTTCTTTTTTAAGCTTTTTTGTTTTCTGCCATGTGTTGTCACGTGTGTGGGTGTGTGTGTGCACGTCCCCATTTTAGCATATTCCTTTCCTCCTGTTGAGTTTCCCTCTAGTGATGTGGAAGGGGCTGTGGCAAAGGAAAGGAATCCAAGGCCCTGACTCAGGAGGACTGAAGGATATATGCAAGCTAATGTAGAGTTTGACAAAGGAGTGTGTGCAAAGGAAGAAAATGGGATTTTTAGATCATCTGCTTGCTCAGTGTATGATGGAGATTGATCTCAGGCTATACAGTGTTTTGTACTGGTCTGTTTGGATGCACGTGCATGCATGGAGTTATACAGAGAGAAATCTATGTGTGTTTGTACTGTACACTGTCAATGAGGCAGCTTTGTTTTAGCACCAACCTCTGTTGTGCTGTGGGGGGAGATGTGGGATGGAGGAACAGAGTAGCTGCCCTGGTTGGGGAGTGCATGCAGTATTTTGGCTAGGCCTTCCTCCTGTGAGGCCACGCTGCTGTAACATCACTGATGATGGCAGCACTGGTTTGTCCATCAACTTCAGCTCTTCTAAATATTCTCATTTATATTTTCCCCACTGCTGGTCTCTCACTTTTGCCCTCTGCCATGTTTAAAGTATCAGGTACTTCTTGCTGTTGTTAATACTGATTAAAGGGCTGTGTAATGGTGCTGTAAACTAATGAACTCGAGTAAAGGCGCACCTAGGTGCATGTACACAAGATGTCTGTGCAGCCTAGACACATGTGCATGCTTGGTGCATTCCAGGTATCCGTAGGCATCACACGTGCAAGAGGAATTGTCTCACTGAAAGAGCTTGCAGTTGTATTAGTCTGTTCAGAATAGTTGGGTTGGTCTTGCACATATAATATGGGTTCAAGTGCTAGAGAAATTTGTTAGAGAGAAAAGGTATTCAGACTGCAGTATTATCTTTAGCTTTCTTCCACCAGTGTTTTAACTTTGGTGTTAGTAGCAAGACTACTGCAGCAAGATCTTGTGCATATGTGTGTAAACAGTGCTGCATGCATGAGCCCAGCTATTTAGCTTTGCATGAAGGTTGTCCGGTGCAAAGGGGAAGAAGATTGGAGCTGTTGTTTTTACTTTCAATAAGTGCTTGTTCTAATTCACTTCTGAATTTTTCTTCATGGTGTGAGTCTTGTTGCTGTAAAGTGGGTGTGTACTTAGCAGACAAACAGGGTTTCCAAGGTCAGTCCTAGGGGACCCGAACATTGTAAATGCCAAGCTGGATTCATTAGAGGTGTTGTGGCTGATCCTGCAGCTGCAGGGAAGGCAAGACTTCCGTAAAGTTGAAGGAAGATTTCCTAGAAGGAGGCCTTTCAGGGAAAACAGAAATTGTTGACTGTGTGTATAGCAAACCCCCAGCTTTTAATGTTGAGATTATGGCTACTGTGTAACTACTGGTGTAGCAAAGCATCCCCTTTACCTTACACTTGTAAATTAATCTGCTGTATGGCTTTGCTGTGTAACAGCCACCACAGACCTGTAACTACAAGTGATGTTTGTTAGTTGTATAACCCAGCTACTTACTTGTCTTCTTAAAATACAAAGACCTTTTAGGCTTGATTGGACTCTTTCACTGCCAGGGTTGTTGTAGGGCCAGGGCTTGCAGCATAGGGAGGTGGTAGCTTGTATTTCGATCAGTCCTCATAAGCACCTGGTGTGTTCATTTGGGGGAACACCTAGGAGAACTGCCTGTTCCAGCATAGCACAGGTGAGTCCTAAAGTGCTGTGTTTCAAAATTTTATGGATTATATGCCTTCTATGCTTCAAACTATTTCAGAATGCTTGGAATGTAGGAACCTTTAAAGAAGTGTTTTGTGGCAAGACTCCCTTTTCCTTTTTGCACCTCCATTTTGGCATATTGGTATCATTTTGATGATGAGGTCATGACTAAAGTAGTTTTTTTTTAAATGTTTCCTTCTTTTAAAAGAAATTCTCCAAACAACTGAAAATATTCCTGTGGCACAGCAGCATCTGTCTCTTATCTCACACACTATTCCTATTTCTTCTGTTTTCTTGATGCTTTAGCTTAGCATATCCTCACCAAGCCAAGGAAAACCTAGCACTGGGAGTGAGATCCTGACACAGTGACCTCATTCTGAGCATTACCTTCTTTGTCAGTGGTAGCAGAAGCTGAAGCAGCTTTGCTGGTCCTCAGCACCTGGAGCAGTTTGACATTTTCTGTCTGGCATGGTTTCAGGGCTCACTTTGTTTTAAGCCCAAATGGTGAATGGAATAATGAAAAATAAGCTTACAAGAACTTGTCCACTGCTTCTAATTTTTTGATAAACAGTTTGCAGCAGCACAACTTTGATCTAGTGTACAGCAGAGCTGCTTGTTACATTTAGATCTGCAGCATTCTTCAGGACTGACAAAGGAAAGTAAATCTTTCTTTTTAATCAATAGATGTAAAACTGGTGTCATGATAAATAGTGAATAGTTAAGAAAATACTGATCTGTGTAAGTGTCCGTGTGCCCACAAATGTCTGTGCATTTATATTTCTGTGTCTAGGGGGAGTTGAGCATTACATCAAGAAGATATGTTAGGGGTGATTTTTTTTTATCTTGACTAGAGGGTTAAAGCTTTAGCTTGTCTTTGCTAATGCATGTAAATAGCTTTCTTGTCCACTTAATGAGAAGGCTGGCTTGTTATCCTGTACAATGCAGCTGGGCACTGTTCCAGAAGCATAGGCACTTCATTTCAAAGACAAAGAAGCCAGCGCAGACACAGGGAGAAACCTGGAACATTGCGCTGTGGATTTTTTTCAGAGCGATGACTCATTTCAGTTCACAAAGGATTCTGGGCAGGGTAGTGAGAAGTCAGGTTGGCTGATCCATTCCTATGACTTCACTTTGCAGAGAGCCAGGGAGAAGAGGAGTGACACTGCAGAATCCTGAGGCACTGCAGTGGAGAGGTGCTTTGCAAAGACTGTGAGTGCCTTCGGAACAGGGGGTGGTATCAGAACATGATTTCAGCCATTCCATGGAAACAGGGCAAAGAGAGAGATGTTTTCAAAACACTGTGTGGGAGTTTTATTTGTAGTCCCTTTTAGATTCTTCTCCACCTCCTCTGTAATTTCTTAACCATTTATATCTCATGCTTATGTGAGAATTGTGTGAAATAGTGTTCCTTTCAGTGGACCTGCGTAGATAACTGCATTTTTTTTCTTCAGTGTGTGTCCCTGTTTCCTGATTTAAGAGTGGGTGTTCAGCATATTAATGCCTAAAAGCATGCTTTGTTTTTCTTCTTTCAGGTCCTGTGGCACTGACCTGTGCTGCATTCAGCCAGCTTCCACAGTGATATTAAAGCCCCAATATGCACATTGTTGTTACATCACAGCTTCTCTGGATACTGTACTGGAGCATGGAACCAGACCATAGGGGTTCAGGTAAGTCCCCCTTTTTTAATATATTGTGTGCCAGGAATATAGACATGGACATTTATTAAAAAATGCATTTGAAAAATANGCTACAGAAATCTCCTCAACTGAATCCTCTGGGAAAGTTCCGTGCTCCAGCAGAAACTTTTTATGATCATAGTTGTAACATGTGCTGGGATATCACTTTGGATCAGGAGGCAGTGGCCACAGGACATGAACAAAGAAAAGGAAAATTAAATCACAGGAAATACACAGGATGAATGCATGTAAGACGAGTCTGCTGACTGTTGGTAATTTAGCACCTGTTTCTGAAAGTTAGTGCCACTTGGTGAACCTGGAGATCATGATTTTAGCTGGGTCTGAATGATTAAAAAGATCAATTTACATAGTTGAAGTTAATAACTAGTAAGGACCTAGAACTTTGTTTAGGTTTGTTGTATTGGTTATACTGAGTTTGACGTGTTTTCTTCAGGCTGTGTAGATTTGGAGTGGTCGCATTCCTGGAAGCATTCATTATTTATTTTGGTGGGTGTGCATTTCAGAGATGCTGAAGGAACTTGCTGGTTAGTGAATGAATGTGTTACTGCATTTGTTGAGCCTTTGTTTAAGCTGTTCTTAAACAGGAATAAATGGAAAAATCTTTATTGTATTTTTTATTGTTGTTATCAGTCGTCTGATATGTGTAGCTGTCCAGTAAACACAGCCTGCAGCTTATTTCATAAAATATTCCAGGAAATGTAGCTTAAAAGGAGGATTTAGGCTATATCTGGAAACAGCACATGCAACATTTCTTCTAATTTTCTTTGTTTCCGATTTTGCCAGGGAAGTGTGATCTTTTCTGTGTTAGCATGCTTGTGCAGATTCAAGGTATTTCATAGTAATCTGGTTAATACCAAAGAAATCTACATATACTTCCTTTTGGAAGAATTTTGATAATTATATGTCCTTGTTGTGAATTCACATCAGAATAGGTTTGCTACATCTATGTAAGTATTCTTTAATTAGCATAATTCAGTCAAGATGGGGTTTGGGGCAAAAAGGGATGATTTTGCAACCCAGGCCAGACATCTAACTTCTTCAGCATCTGTCCCTTCATTAAGTAAATCTGAAAGCGTACTTTTTCTAGAGGAGACTTTTTGCTTACAGTATTTTTGGGAAAAAATGATCATATTCTAGGCCCTCTTTTGCCCATTACAAGTAGTTTTGTTTGAAAATTACCTTTCTGTAGTTCTTCCCAGGGTGAAATCATAGGCAAGTGTTGATCAGAACAGGCTGTTGGCAAGAAAATTTTTGTGGGGGATTTCTGTTGCAACCACCACTATAATCATGAGATGCCATGAAGTTACTAGGCCGATGTTTTCTGATTAAAAATGTAGTTCTGTAAGCAGCAAAAACAGTGAAATCATTTCCCTTGACAAGTGTTTTTTGACTGGATTCTGTCCTGTCTAGTGGGAGGTGGCTATGCCTGAAGCTCTGTACAGATGTAACATGTAGCAAACCCTTGGTTTAGAATCACTCTTGTCTGGTGAGGCTCAATCTCCCTGACAGATGCAAACACACAGGTTGTGATTGTGCAAGCCTCATTTTCTGTGGAAACCAGGCTAAAAATTATGTTTAAAGGTTATCTTAAGCCGTAAGAAACAAAAGATTAAAAAGGTGTTGAGAGTCTGAAGAAGTGAAACGGCTTTGACTTCCTGTACTTTACAGTACACAGAGTGTGAATCAGAGGGTCTCCTCCCTATTTCAGACAAATAGGGTGTATAAATTCTAATATAGTGTGATTTTGCAGTGTAATTTCTTTAATTCATTCACAATGGTTGTTCTGAATTGGTTCCATTTGTAAGTCAAGAGGTGATTTTTCAAGTAATCTTTATGCAAAGTTCATGAGACAAAGAGTTTGATTTCTAAGTAACTTCTTTCCAGCAGTAGAATCACTAATAAAAATTCTGTCATCAGTGTGTAGTTGATAGTTGAATTGCTGATACATGTTACAGGATGTAGTCTGCCTCATTTTCTCCCAAAATGGTGACACCTGGACCTTCAGAGAACAGACACACTGATACACTGGCACAGGAAAAGTTCTGTCTGGTACGGGTTCAGGATGTGGGAATTTTCATTCTCGGCTATGTTAGACCATCCATTTCTCATCTGTATATTAAGGATAATTATGGTTCCCAGTTTTTCAGAATGTTTGAAAACCACTGAAGAAAAGTGCTATGTAAGAGCTAAGTGTTTGCTTTATGTGCTACATAATCTTTTAATTTCTTCATTATCTTTTTAATTTCTAAGTAATAGAAATATTTTTTCCCCCCGGGCTAGCGAGACAAATCCCCAAGGCATAAATGAGTACAATTCCCATTCACTGTTTCTTATGTACTTAGACAGTCTTTAAAAGTGAATGTCACTTAATACAAGAAATCTAGAAAACTTTTTTTAAAAAAATTATTTAGAGAGAAGTTTGGAAAGACATTGCAGAAACAGAGCTAGAGCTATATATGTATGTATGTATCTCGTATTTAAACAAAACATGCAGTCAGCTGGTGAAAACTGCTCTCTGAGCTCCAGTTTTCATTTAATTGGGAACACAAACATATGAAAGTTGAGGCTAGCAATTTGATTTCAGAAGAAAGCTGCTCGAGACAAGCATCAGTCAGAGCTAACAGGAGCCATATGCTAGATGTTTTATGTAAGTGATGTGGTCTTCAAAAAATTAGGAAAAGCATATTTGCTTTTTTATTAAGCAGATCTTTCCTAAAGAAGTTGTAGTAAACCTTCTGTTCAATAGTCTAACAATATTTATGTGTGTAATTGATGTTAATATATTATATTATCTCATAGATGCAAGATATTTGCTGTTACTGTGCATCAAAGAAGTTTGTTGACTTAACTATAACCACAGAGAGCGTGTAATTTCCCAGAGCCATAGGACAGTCAAGATAAAATCTGGCAAATCAGAACTTCCCTGAGTGAGGGCAGTTTGGCTTTCTATCACTAGGTCTGCTCAAAATGTGTGCTAGCCTTTTTAAACAAGAGCTAGTAACTATCTCTAGCAGACAGTTATGAACAACAAGCTATGGAGATCATTCCATCACAACAGAGATGAAACGACAGTTTCCTTGTCATTATGAAGAAGGCTGGAAAGCACTCAGTGGAAAAGAATAAGGCTTAACTCACGATACTCCCTTATGAACCAGAAACGCCCTCACGTAAACCAATATTTGTTGAACATGTCTTTTTCATTTAAAGCCATTTAAATTATGATTTTATGGGCAATTATAGTCATCTTTATAGTTAATTAAATGGTTGTCAAGCTCCCAAATATTTGCAAGCAGGATGTGTGTTACCCTGGTATACTAACTACAACGTGCTGTGCTAGAAATTGTGTTAACATTAAGGAACCAATACTGAATGTTTTGTGTTGAGGAGTTATGTGAAGTATAGTTAGTATTTCAGTGGAAATTCCTGGCTTGATCCTGGTGACAAGAGTCCTGCTGGCAGGGGGTCAAATTCAGTGCAGACTGAATGTTTTCTGCTAACTAACCTAGAAAGCAATTCCATGCTGAAGGCCTACTTTAAAAGGAAGAATTGTGTGAAGTTACTAAAATCAGGCAAATTTTATTATTTCTTAGCTTGTACTTAGCCAGTTTTAAATTAACAAGTCCCAGCTGGAAGTGATCTCAGAGATGGATCTCTGCAGGCTCTTGGCAGGCAGGGGAGAGGGATGGGCTGCTCCTGGGCAGGAGCAGAACAATTGGTTTCTGAGCTCTTGTCCAAGCATCCCCCTGGAGGCAGCTACAAGGCTGCAGAGCAAAGCTTCAGGTACAAAACTCCTTGAGTCCCTTTCCCACTTCAGGAAGCTGATTATGGTATTAAGGCCCATTCTTTACATCCTAAGTATGATTCTGGTTAGCTGTGAATGGACTGTTCCCATGCAAGGGTAAGAAGGAGATCTTCCTCCCACTCTCCCATCCTGGCACCTTTATAGGTGGCAGTGAGAGTGCATGGCTGGGAACAGGCACAGGGATACTCCTGCCAGGCTGCTTAGGTTTAAGAAATTGCCAGGTCTTTGATGATAGAGATAAGACAATTAACAAGTTGCTGCCCTTTACCTGGATGCCCTGAAAGCTACTCTATTCCAGGCAAAACCAGGACACCAGGGAGCCCGTTTCAGTGCCCAGTGAACCTGATAAGATTAAATCTCAGCTGTGGCCAATATATGCCAATCTGTCTGACATTACACTGAACTCAGTTTAGTAGTTCTCACAAGGATACCCATAACACATAATCTTTGTGTTAAAGACAGTAATTTCTTAAATTGCTTAGCTAAATCTGCATAATTCTTACTGAAATTCTGATGCTTCTTAGACATGAAACTAATCATTAAAGAAACTGATCCCCTATACAAAGTGCATGGTGACTGGTGATCAAAGTTGGTAAACTTATGTGTCTGGCTGATTACAAAGATTTGTCTATGAACAAGTTTAAACTGACAGCAGATATAATTATTAGTAAACAGTAATATAATAACTGTGACGTTCTTCATCTGTACTCAAATGATGAGGGAACAAATGGTGTTTGCTCCCAAGTCATATGGAAGCATATCTCTGAAGTTTCCCTGTAAGCTGTGTGTCATCATCTTTGCCGTTGTCTGTAATGCACGTGGCAGGAACTTTAAGGTGTATTTGAATAAAAAATGTCCAGAGAATGTTATATTTTAAGGTCATAATTCTGTGGTGAGATAAGAATGAGGAGGGTC
Organism: Dicrurus megarhynchus; assembly: GCA_013399195.1. NCBI lineage: Eukaryota > Metazoa > Chordata > Aves > Passeriformes > Dicruridae > Dicrurus > Dicrurus megarhynchus. The sequence goes on from VXAD01003979.1 coordinate 434,185, forward strand.
TTGGGCTTCACTGTGTTGCAGCTGGAGGAATGCTGCCATGCTGGGAAGGGAATACAGCATTGATCTGGTCAGGCCTGGTTAAGCAAAAGCAATCAGGAGATAGCACAGCACAAATGTGTAGTTTTAAATCATTCTTGTGTCTTGGGTAACATGTATCACTGTTGTACAACAGATTGTAGAGCTTGTGATTGAAAAATATTGCTCATAAGTCTCACTGAGACAGCTATGCAGTTTACTACTTCTACCAGTTTTTCCCCCAAAGTGCTGAGCATAATGCCAGAGTAAATGCATTTTGATAATCAATTTTAGAAGCAGCTGCTCTTGTTTAGTAGACATAATAGGAATATAGAATTAATAGGGCAAATACTAGATCTTCTGAATTGAGAATGAAAATTCGGATTTGAATCAATTTCTAGTAATTTGATTCATGATTTGATCACAAGGTGTTGCTCTGTGACAGCAGAAATGAGGTGATTTTCCTGAAATTTCAAAGCTGTTTAGGTAGAACTTAATCCCTGGCTATTGACTGACCTGTGGCCAGAATAGGATTCATAGTCAAGCACCCATTGTTCTGTCTGTTACTCTTTCTACTTCTTTTCCACTGGCAAGGAAAATCTTTTAGCCTGTTGCTTTCCTCTCTTTGAGATCATTGGGGAGCTGTTACCACTTCAAGATTCACTACAGAGCGGAGTCAAGGATTTATGTACTTGGACAAAGTATGTTAAAATGCACTTGTATATGTGTAGTCATGCTAGCATTGGACAAAGTATGTTAAAATGCACTTGTATATGTGTAGTCATGCTAGTATTATCATATTGTAATTTCTCCTATAACTTTAAGATCTTTTCATGATTTTTTTTTTAAACTGTAGCTTAATGAATAGTTTGTAAGACAACATGAGGAAAGTTACAACAAACTTTTCAGGCCATCCTGAAACCATTAGAACTTCTCTTTTAAAAAGTACGTAGCTCGTACAAAGACATTTGACGTGTAGATCCAGGAGAGGTTTATTCAGGGTATCAGTCTTAAGCATCTTTTGATGCTTTTGGGTCTCTAGGGCGTGTTCTGTGCTTTATCAGCTGAGTGAAAATGTTATTCTTTGACTGAACAACATTTGTTCTGATCTTTATTACTATTAATAAAAAATACTGTATGAAATGGAAATGTTGGGTGATCTATACTTTGAAAGGGGAGTGAAACCTCCCCTTTTATGTCCAGAGAAATATATTTGACTCTTTTGTTTGTGCAGTTACCTAGTACGAAGTTAAGCAGGAGGTTTTGAAACCACAAGTGCTAATTTATTGACATTTTTCTAAGTCTGTCTATTGTACCCTTTGAGAAACTATGTCTGCATAGTGTATATCTCTCATTTTCCAAAGTTCTCTGTGTCTTAAGTTTTGAAATAAGCTGTTGAATGGTTCTCCATTTTAAGAGTTTTATCCCCAGCTCAGTTCAAAAACTAGAGATCTCTGTGAATTTTCACCAGCTGTATCTCTACATCCTTGTTCTTTGAGCAGATTTTTAAACAAAACACTTCATTGCACATCTTTTGTCTTTTTACAGGTGATGTATCACCCATCAGCATGTCTCCCATCACTCAGTCACAGTTTATTCCGCTTGGGGAAATCCTTTGCCTGGCCATCTCAGCAATGAACTCTGCCCGAAAACAAGTCACACAAGAAGCACTAATGGAGCACCTAACCACCTGCTTCCCAGGTAACTGGTCATTAATAAATCTTCAGTCAGATGAGCACATGTCTGCAAAAGGGCAGTTAAAGAATCCTCGGTACCTTCTGGATGGGAATATTGACTAATCCTGACATTCTAACCAAAAGTAAAAGGAGACATTAGGGTTCTAATCTTTATTCTTAAACATATGGCGAATTGAGTTCTCTTTGATAAGACCATTCATGTGAAATGCATTTTGCAGGGCAAATTCCTGACTTTATGAAAGTAATAAAAATTACTTGGGGTACTAAACAACAAATTATTGGCTATTTTCTTTTTTCAGATGGTATTAGAATAAGCTTGTTTGTGATTTTTCTCACAAAATAACCTTTTTTATCATCATAGCAAAAGGAGTACAGGGCTTCTTTAGTTGCTGTGGAGAACAAAGCATGATGTGTCAGCCAGAGCAAACTCATTTTGCCTTGTGGCTTTCAAGCCCCTTGTAGCTAACTCATAAGAGTCCTGTTGGCATCATTCAACCAGTTCAAGTGTCGTTGTCCAACCTCTGAAGAGGTAACCTCATGGAGGTCTCTGTAGAGACCTCTCTCTTAAAGACCAGGGTTCCCACACAACTGCATGTCTTCCTTCACCCAGGACAGACTCTCAATGTGTGGCCTGATGCAAGTAGTAGAGTCCAGTGACCATCATGTGCCTGCTTCAGGGGGAGGTCATCTTTAAAGTGAAAGGACCGTGTCAGCCGACTTTCCAGGAGTTCTCAGATCCTTCTTGGACACAGTTCTGGCTTTTGCTTCTGTACTGCCCTTGCTTGAAAAACAACAAAAAAAAAAAGACAGTTCTCTCCATGACTACCATGACTAAACTGAAAGCTTTGGAGAGCCATAGATATACTTGCTATGTTCACAAATGCTGCTGTACTGTTCAGAAGATACTCTTGTCAGCATTTGATAATATTTCTCAAATGGTAAATGGAAAATGTCTTGGATTAAAGATACTGTAACATCACAAAAAGGGAATCCTGTGACAAGAATGTACTCTTGAATATGCTGCTTCTGTACTGGCCATCTGTATCTGGAGTGGGTGAATCATGCAAAATGCATCTTGTAGAGACGTTTTACATTGAGGCACTAAAGCATTGGGCAGAGGTTTACTGCTCAAGAAAGCAGAACTTATGCTTTGTATGATACTGGGCAAGATGTTTACCTATTTTGCATCTGAGTCTACAGTACTCTGAAGTAGTTGAGAAATTTCTCCGTTGTACCTATTTTATAGCTGTAAAAAGTAGCTAATTAAAAATGCTTCAGTAGGAAAACTACTGATGCATCTGTCTCATCTAGGCAGCCTAACCATAGCCATGTTTTGATGTCTGGAATTTTTTTGCTTACATTTCAGAGCAAGAGTTACTTAAAGCCTTGAAATTTACATGTCTTTTGCTATAACTGGTACTAAGATCTGAGAATTTAAAATATAATTCTCAATCGAGAGCTGTATTTGGAATAAACAATTCTGTCTGACATTTAATAATTGCACTTTAAAAAAAATTACTGCAAGCATATTTTGTAAATACTGGCTTTCTCTCCCTATTTGTAGTTTTGTTTATCAGGCTGATTTTGAAAACAGTGCTAAAAATTGTAAGGGGTAGAATGCAAAGAAAGCAAAGTTCACAATTGTAATTCTTTTAATGCAAAGAAGTCAAAGTTCACAGTTGTAATTATTTTAATTAATTTTGACGACTTTTTTTCCAAGTTATCTTTTCTGTGTATGCTATGCGCTAGAAGAATTTCATAGATTGCAAGTATTTTTTCATTTATTCTATCAATATTTTTATATAAACATTGTTGCATGGTGGAAATGATAATTTATTGGTGACATCCCCTGAGTTTCCTGGGAGCATGATTATCAGTTCACTTGGTGTGTTGTGCGGTTCTTGTTAGACAGAACCAAACATGAAAAATAATTCAACTGGCTGGATTATTTTGTAGACGTTGCTCAGACAAAGCCTGAGGCAAGTTAGCACATAGTCTCTTGCTGCCTTTTTTTTTTTCCACTAGCCATTAACATGTGAATTTCTCAAGTCTGAGATTTAAAAAAAAAAGGAGAGCCTCACTTCCTAAAATGTAGAGAAAGTTATTTGAAGGAAAAAACCCCACCCTTTGTTGACCAATTTTCCCCCTTCTCTAGAGAAATGCCTTTCTCTCCCAGCCACGACATGTTTAACATAGCAAGCATACATGTTCCCTCTGTATATGAGGATTATCCAAAATTTTTCTCGTTTCCAATAAACAGAAATTCTTGTGCTGACACTTCTCACTTTTCTGCCCAAACCCCTCTAATAAATCAGCTATAGCTTTTTGAGCCCTTGTGTTCTTTGTGGCTTTTGAAAAATATCTGATGTCCTCTTATATTCTGATAGTTTATTTTTCCTAACTAGGTGCTGATGCTCTGAGGGAGAGAAGAGCATTACCACTGTAGATGTGTCTGTTATTATCACAAAACCTTTCCATATCTCTTCCTGTAGCAGCACTTTTCTGCGTGTGTTGTTTGTGCTTTAATGAACAGATGCTTCACTGCGTTTCATGGTGTAGATAAATTTCCTAAGACCCCAGTTGCTATTCTCAGAAGTGCCTAAGAATAATAAGCATTTTTGCTCAGTGCAGGGTCTTACAGTTGTCGTCTAGCCCTCTAGTTTGCTGAGCCATTGTGCAGGCATAAATCTGGGCCATGGCTCTATCTGAAATAAGGTATGCTAATTATTTATAACATCACATAGCAACCACTCCACATCTTTAACTAGTATTTCATGAGCCAATCAGAGTATTTCTTTTATCCCTTGTTAAGCCTTAGCATCAGCTCAGGAGAAAATCATTTTAGCAGATTTAACACCATTTAAATACTACTTCAGATGTATTTTTCATGAATTTATTTTATTCAAAAAGTTTGTAATGGTAATGCACATCTTATTTGTGTTTTTTGTTATTTTTCGGGTTTTTAAAAAAGCAAGAGGGCTGTTCCTGCATGTGCTTCCATGATTCTAACTTAGAATTAAACAATGAGATGTTTGTACAGCCCTCCTTTGTAATTTATTGACCATGGTTCAAATTCCATACATTAAATGTAAATCTTTGAAATCCAGTATAAGGAGCTCAGAATGTAACCCCTGTTTTCTGTTTGGCAACCAGACCCTCTTATCTGTATGAACCTGGATGAAGAAAACATCAGGCCTTAGTCTGTGCTGCCTTTATTAAGGATATTTGTCTTTTTTTTTTCCTCCCCAGTTTTGTCCACATACATGTTTAAATAATTTTAAGACGTTCAAAATTTCAGTGTAGAAAATACTTGTGTATTGGACTAGGTTGCTTTTGAAGCAAGCAGTTTTCTGAAAGCTGGCAAATTCCTCTGGCAATCACCTTTATAACTTTACTCTTTAAATATATGAAATATATGTGTAGCACTTAAAAGAAGTGTCTTACATTAACTGAGTTCACTCTAGGTCAGTGTTCTTTGTGAGCAGCAAACAAGACATAATCTTCTGTCTGGAAGCTCAGTGGATGGCATAGTAGACTCTCTTGAGATACAGAAAATGTACATGTCTGATGATTCAGTGTCCAGACAGTTTCTGCTTTTGAATTATTAAACCACTACATAATCTTAAATAACACCACTGCTGTCATGCAATATTTTATGTGCTAGAGTGTCTAAGCTACTGGGGTTTTTTCCCTTTGTTCCTTTTTATTGGAGGGAGGGAGACCATAAGGAGAGTTCTGAATGCAAGGGGATAGGTTGTGTAGAGACATTATGTGGGCAGATTGCTTTAAAGAGGAAAGTCTTGAGAAAGCCAAGAAATCTGTATTCACTCTGTATCCCACTGTTCCTTTTTTAATGTCATTGCTCCTGTCTGCCATGCAGGAAAGCCTAAGTTGACTTTGGGTCTGTTTCTGCTTTTGTAAGTACCTAAAAGAGCTTGGAATAAAACCCATAGCTACCCTTAGCTGACAATGCTGAGCTTCCAAGATCTGCACTGCTGGCTTAGTGAACCACAGCATGGACTGTATGCTGGGAGTGATAAAAGTGATAGTCTTCAACTCCAGAGAGAAGGCTGACACAGTTAACTTTATAGCATCATTGACTGCCAGTCATGCTAGTTTTTTTTCCTTGGTGTTTCTCTGCACATTCTCCATTCACAGGAGTTACTCACTTAATGTAACTACTGTGCCTCCAGTGTTTAGAGACTCACCCAACACATTGTAGCCCTTATGCTTTACTGGGTGAAAAATACATATTATTATTTTTACCATGTATTTACAGTGCATTTTTGCCTAAACTGGTGTAAAACATCAGTACATCTATTTCAACCTCTTTCCCTAGCTTTTCTCTAAGCTCCCAGCAGAAATACTTTCATCCCTTTTATTTTTGTTGTGGTGTTTTTGAAACAGTATGTTGAGAAAAGTCTTTTAAGTTAAATAAGGATGAAGAACCAAGTTCTCACAAAGGTAAGTACGTGTTGAAGTATTTACTTGTAAACTTCTGAAAAGTGCAATGGATTGGGCAGGTTATTCATGTAGAGGAAGGAAGAGAGGTTGGCTGCTGCAGAGCAGGTGCAGCTGAGTTGGAGCACGGTTGGACCCTGCAGTTCATATTCAGCACAGGATGGAGAAAACAAATGAGCTTGAGTTTCGCGGTCATCCACGTCTTGTCGTGATGCAGATCATAATGTCAAAGGGGTGGCATTGCCCAAGCAAACATAGCAGCTCCACTGCAGGAATGAAGAGTTAGATGACCACTGGTTGTTACGGGGATTGAAATTACTCTTCATGTTCCTGTGTGCTATTGAAAGCTTGTGCAGAGGACAGCCTGCTCTGCCTCACAATTCAGAGAAAGCTCACCATATTGTTTACTTCAGTCCAGAGAGATTCAGAATTCTGGGCTAGGGAGGAGTAGTCCTTTTTTTCCCCTGCTCTCTGGATTTCAGCTTTCCCCCACCTGTTGCTCCTTCTGGCATGTTAGCTCATCCAGAGGTTCTGGGGGGGCTTTGGTACTCTCTCTCAGATTATTACAGAAATTGTGGACACCTGCATGGAAAGGGGAGAAAATGCAAGCTCCTGAATCTCCATAATTTTTTCCAATTTTCATTCTCATTTATGCTCTCAAATTATATCCTATCTTGGCCTCTCACTTCCTGCGTCCAAAGTGGCCCCAGTATTTCAGCACTATGGACTGTGCAATAAGTATATTAACTCTACCCCAGTCAAAACCAGCATGTGTCCCTGTGTACTTCTCGCTGGTTCCTTCTGTGTTGTAACTGCTTTCACTCGTGTCCATGTGGTTCCTAACCCTTCGCTGTTTCCATTTTAAGATTTTAGTTATGGATATGAGTAGTATGGTCATGTCCCTAAGTTCAAACAACACTCAAAGTCAGACATAGGAATATTTAGTATGTTGCCTGCAACCCAACTGCAAGAAAGAGGATGAGTTGAGGAACTAGTACAATTTTTCTCGTTGCTTTTAATGGGTGTTGCTGTCACAAGGAGATCAGTGAGCTTGCAGGCTCCAACCTTTGATGTGTCGGAGAAGAGTTGGTGAGCAGGCACTATGTGCTACTGGAGATACTGTGTTTGTGGCAGGTACCCCGGCTGAGATTTCTCCGTGAAGAGGTTTTGTAAAAAGCATGTGCTTCACTGAAACGTTTTTGCATGCATTGAAATTCTATTCTTCAAGACAGAGTTTGACTTGTCAAGGTCCTGACCAACCTGATCTAAATTGACCAGGATTTGAGTAGGGGTGCTGACCAGATGAATTAATGAGTTCTCTTCCAACCTAAGTTGCTCTCTGATTCTTTATTTTTCCCTAAATTACTTTTGTTTAAGAGAAAACTAAGACCCAGAACAAATAATATTAACTTTTCAGTTTAAAATAGACCATCCAAACCTTTGAAAAAAATGTCTCTAGTTCTAAAAATGTAAACTAGACTGGTGCTCAGGATTAAAACACATTTTGTTTAAACAAACTGTATTGATTGAAGATAGCTTTTTCCACTGATAACTTGGAAGCATTTTAATTTTTTTATTCAGCATAAACAGAATTTTTTAAACTAGTTTGTGAATTAAAGTTCTTGTTTCCTTAGCTCTAGATGGAACTTACTCCTAGACACAACATGCAACTTACTGTTTTATCTAATAAAGTATTGAAGGCTTGGTCCAGCACTACTGAATCCAGCAGGTGCACTGGTAGTGGGAAGGGTCTGGCTTCAATCTAGACAATGCCAAGTCTACCATATGCCATTGATGCAAGGTAGTCATACTTGTCCCTCTCTCAGTATGCAACACATGCACTTAGTGTCCCTCACATCTCACATGAAAGACAAGCAACTCTGAGAAGCAAATTTTTGGGACCTAAATCTGTAACTTCCAGCATAATGGAAAGGTCTTTCTGGGTAAGATGAACTGTTCATCGTTCAGGATGTCTTTGTTTTGGAGCAGCTGATGTGGTTGAAACATATTTTAATGGGAGAGCAAATCAGTTAAGTCAGGATTGTGAGAAAGGGACAGTTTGAGGAACTGCTTTTTTTTTTCTGTGTAATATTCTGTGGAAAAAGCAGCTTAGGCATCCAAAATAACAAATAACTACTGTTTTATTTGTGACAAGGCATTATAAGAATAGTTCTGGCAAATTTGGATATAAATACTTAGTTGGAAGAGGAGTGAAAGTAGAATATTTCTGCTGACATTCTGATTTTCAGTGATTCCATCTTGTAGCTTAAAGTCACCTGCACATAGGAAGTGACTAGAAGTTCTCTTGGGGTTTTTTTTAGCACTTTATTAATGGCCTCCTTTCTATTTAATTAATATATGTCTGAAGTGTAGGAGATAAGTGGAGAAATAAACAGAGAAGAGAATGCCTAACAAAACGCTTTTCTGGAGTTGTTTGTTCAGCATATTCCAACTTGCACATTGGAAAAACTAGCTTTTTGTTGGGGAGGGGGAAACCAGAGAGTCCTACACAGTTTTGTGCACTTCCTGATATGTGTTTACTGTCATTTCTAGGAGTTCCAACACCCAGTCCAGAAATCCTTCGACATACTTTGAATATGCTTGTACGGGAGAGGAAAATATACCCAACTCCGGATGGTTATTTCATTGTAACCCCGCAGACTTACTTTATAACACCATCTCTCATAAGAACTAACAGTAAATGGTACCATTTGGATGAGAGGATACCTGACAGGTCTCAATGTACCTCTCCACAACAAGGAACTATCACTCCCTCCACCTCGGGATGTGTCAGGGACCGAACACTACCCAAAAACCACTGCGACTCCTGCCATTGTTGCAGAGAAGACATGCACAGCATGCATGCATCTACCCTACAGAGGAAATCAGCAAAAGACTGTAAAGACTCATACTGTCCTCCTTCATTATGTCAGGTCCCACCTACTGAGAAAAGTAAAAGTACTGTCAATTTTTCATATAAAGCAGAGACGCTCACAAAGCCTAAGGATGTAGAAAAGCAATCTAAGAAATTTGGACTCAAATTATTCCGATTAAGTTTTAAGAAGGATAAGACCAAACAGTTGGCAAATTTCTCTGCCCAGTTTCCTCCAGAGGAGTGGCCGCTAAGGGACGAGGACACCCCTACCACTATACCTAGAGAGGTAGAAATGGAGATTATTAGGCGCATTAACCCAGACTTGACTGTGGAAAATGTCATGAGACACACTGCACTAATGAAGAAACTTGAAGAAGAAAAAGCTCAACGAAGCAAAGCAGGATCTTCAGCTCACCACAGTGGGCGAAGTAAAAAGAGCAGGAATCACAGAAAGTCTCATGGGAAATCGAGGTCTCACAGCAAGACCCGGGTGTCCAAAGGAGACCCATCAGATGGCTCTCATTTGGATATACCTGCTGAAAGGGAGTACGAGTTCTATGATCCCTTGACTCGATCCCCACGGGAAGGCTGTTTTATAATAGAACACAAGGGAGATAATTATATAATGCACAGCAATCCTAACATGATTGAATCTCACTTTCCCATGACACCAGAGTGGGATGTGTCTGGTGAACTAGCCAAAAGAAGAACTGAAATGCCTTTCCCTGAACCTTCCAGGGGGAGCTCTCACTCCAAGGTGCATCGGAGCCACAGCCATACACAGGATAGACGATCAAGGAATGAGCGGTCCAGTAAGGCTAAAGAAAGGTCTAGATCCATGGATAACTCCAAGGGACCTCTGGGCTCAGCTACTTTAGGCACACCTGAAGATATAGGTGAAGGCTGTAGCCCAGATGACCAAACAACTAGCCAAACCTACATTGATGATAGTACCTTAAGGCCATCTCAGTCTCTCAGTCATCAAAGGGCTCTGATTTCATCTGCAAGCTACAAAGAGACTTGCATCCCTGAAATAGCTGGTGGCGGTGTAGAAACCCCTAGTTCTTGTAGCCTATTGGAACAAGGCAAGCCTACAGAGAATTTGCCATCATATAGTGAGCTCAACTCCGGCACAACAAAATCTGCAGTTGATGACTATTTTCAGTGCAACACATCCAGTGAGACTGTGCTTACTGCTCCATCACCACTGGGAAAGAATAAAGAGGATCATGATACGTTAACAGGGACAGATGGGCTAAAAAAAATTACTCCCACAGAAAGACAGTCTCAACATATTGCTAGGGAGCCCGGGGTGCACAAGGAGGAGTCCCCAAAGGGCCCAAGCAGTGGTTCCGTGATTGCTGGCCAAACTCCAGAGGTGATTGCAAATGGGCGGCTGGTTCAACACCATAGCGCTGAATCAAGCAGCCTTGATAAAAGGAAAGAAATATTTAGCAAGGATACACTCTTTAAGCCTCTACACAACACTCTTTCTGTGAATAGTTACCATAAGTCTAACACACCTCTGCTAAAGCCCCATCAAAAGACCCCCTCTGACACATTGCCAGTCAGATGTGAGAAACTTGAACAAGCGATGGTAACCTCAGTCACACAAGTCATGCCTGTTTCTCAGAGACAGCAGGAGGCAACCGGGAACCAGGAGGCCTCCTTTGACTACTACAACGTATCTGATGATGATGACTCAGAGGAAGGAGCCAACAAAAATGCCGAGGAAGAAAAGAACAGGGATGATGTTGGTACGATGCAGTGGCTCCTAGAGAGAGAAAAGGAAAGGGATCTGCAGCGAAAGTTTGAGAAGAATCTTACTCTTCTCACCCCAAAGGAAACAGAAAATAGTAACAACCAGAGAGCCACCCACTCAGCCCGCCTGGACAGCATGGACAGCAGCAGCATTACTGTGGACAGCGGGTTCAACTCTCCACGGTAGGACTGTCACATTCATTGCAGCTTTCCAGACTAGGAAGTTCCATGTATGGTTTTATGGGTGTGTGATATTGGTGACAGAATGTAGGGCTGTATTAAAAAATTTCACACATTTTGAGACAGTGTTTTCTACAGCTCTGGAATCCTCTATTCAGATGTGTGGATTTCCCACCATACAGTAAGAAACCAATGACCATTTGCGGCATTGACTCTGTATTAGGTTTTTTTCTGTTTGCTGAAAACCTCCCTGTATGCTTTTTTTTCTGTATTAAACTTGTGTTTGCCTTTAGAATAAAAGGGATGAGCTCCTGCAAACTCCTCCCTTCCCTTTCCCTCTAAGATACCATCAACAAGACTAATGGAAAGACTAGGCATGACTAGGTGGCATAATCTTTGGCTCAGACAAAACCAAATTATGCTGTTTTGTGTTTGGGCTTCCTTGTTTGTTTTCTTCAAAAATTTTGGAAGTGTATCTAGTCACCATTCCAAACTGGTGAGACTGGAATAGCCACTCCCCCTACAAGTTAAAAGTGCTCAGGATATTTGAACTTCAGATTTGACTTAACACTGCTGAGAGAGAGGTGCCGTGTCTAAGATACTTGGGAAAAGAGTCCAGATGTTTGTGGGTGGTGGTGCTGGTTAGTAATTACTATTCCAGGGATTTCAGGCATGGTGGAAGTCTCAGTGTGCTAGAAGTCTTACAAGTGTAGGGAGGAGAGAGTTGGTGCATTCCCTGCCCTGGAGATTTCACAAGTTCATTTCAAGGTTAAGATTCCTTTACTCGAGCCTTCTTCCTTGTCTCTCTGACCTTTGGCAGTCCTAGGTCCTTGATGGAATGGAGCTTGACTAGTTTTGTTTGGCCTGAATAGTGACTCATCAGAGTTCAGAACAATGACTCTAAGAACACAGAAATAATTTACAGTAGTAGTTCTCTTAGAGTGTCTTACTTAAGCTTAAATTATTTATTGCCTGTGTTTAAAAATAAAACCTCCAAGACTGATTTTATATTACGTGAAAAAAAAATATGGAGGGTTTTCATTTGGTTTTTTTGTGACTTTTTTTATTTTCCCCTGTAAATGGTGTTCTTATTCCTCAGAAGTATATATTTTTTTACATCTATAGCAAAGGCTCTCAGAGAGGCGTGTGAAGGATTTCCTGTTTCTGCACAGGACTAAATTTTATTTTCAGTTGAAGTCCTGTCACTCTGGAAGAAATTCCTTTGGCTTTGATGGTTACTCCCAGTTGATGTTAATGACAAGACAGAAATTAGTGAGCTTGGTGCAGCTTGCAGTGCTGTATCAAACTAGAGCAGGCTTCTAGCAAATGTAGTTTTTCTGAGTAAAAAATTTGAAAAATAATTTGAGTAAATCATACCACTAACACTGAGTCCACCCTGAAAAAGAAGCTTGAGAAGGTTTTGAATTTGTGTTATTGATTGTTCTGCAGATGCCTGACATCTTTCTCACATAGAACTGTTGTATGAAATTGTTGGCACTTTTCTTTTTTAAATGTGATCTCTTCCTGCAGTTCAAGTGCTATGCTTGCAGTCAGTTTTTGTGGGGGAGCATGTTGCGGTGTTTGCTTCTTGCTCAGCCTGTCCTGCTCCTCAGAGTATGAGAGTCACCTCCAGGACAGGATATCGACTGCATTAAAAATCAGTTCTTGGTCTACTGTTTTGTATGCTAGCTGAATATCAAACTTGTGTTTCTGATTAATGCAATGGTAGACATTTTCTTCCCTAATTATTTACACAAAAGCTAAAATTTCTGTCTGTGTTAAACTTAGCTAGCAAGAAAACAGGATATGGTGAGCATACTGGATTTAGTGCTGCTATTCTACTTTGTTTAAATCAAAAGGGAAACAGGTGAGCAGCTTTCAACAATGTTTGTGTTCCACACATCCCTTCTTTTTTTCATTTTACTGTTTACTTATTAACAAATACCATTTTTTGGCAAGGCCACATAAAGTAAGCTTAAAAAGAACCCAAACCAAAACATTCTGTAGGGTATTTTGTTTTGTGAGACCAGCATACAGTCTGGATATTTCAAAGCTTTTTTATGAACTTTGCATCAAAATTACTAAATTTGATGATTTTCCTGAGTTTTGGTCACTCCTTGGTATAAGTCTCTAAAAATAAATTGAGCTGAGGGTGATTTCCGCCCTTTGGCTAAAATTACCATGCTGTTATTTTTATCCTACCTTATAATAAAGGTATATTTTATATATCCTGCCTTATAATAAAAAATGTACTCCACAGCCCTTTTCCAGGAAATACAAAACAGCCATCCAGCATCCATCTGTTAAGATTAACCTAGGTCTGACAGTGTCCTTTAGCAGATGGCTAGGGAAGAATAGAAGAACAGGTCATGCATATAGTGATGTTCCACAGGTATATTCTTCCAGCCTCCACTGGATATAACTCTGATAATATAACTCTCCTTCCTGAGGTGGGGTGCTATCTTTTCATTCAAACTGAAGTATGCAACATTGTTTGGGGAATCAAAATTACCAATTTCACATTATAAAAGGAGAAATATATTTCTAAAGTCTGGAATGGTAAAAAGGACAGTAAAAAAAATTAAGAAAGAAATGGCTGTACTTAAAGAGATTTGCAATGGTCATTTGACTTCCAAAGTATTTGTGTGCAAAATGTGTGAACATATTAATCACCATCAGGAGAAAAAGCCTCACAATATTTTGTGCATTGCTTTTTTGCAAGTTATATATAGTAAATGTTAGCTGTCAAGATTAATTTTATTCCTTTATTTTTAGAGCTTATATAATACTGTTGCTCCTTTGTCACCTAAAGAAAGCTAATTTTGGCATTTCTCTGCATGCAAAATTTCAATGCAGTTTTTATGTATACATGTTGTAATGGTCAGTTTGTAATATCAGAGTTGAGCATGTTTGAAGATCTGGAATTGGTGGTCCCATAAAGAATGATACAATACCAAATCACCTCTGAAAATTAAGATTTGCATCTATTTTCATTAAAAAGCAGAGGTAGAGGAATCAAGAAATGAGCAAGAGAACTGCACCATACATCATCGCAGCTCACAGAAATCATTTTCTGTGTGTGTCACCCATCATAGCTCTTTGGAACTATGGACAATAGGACAATCATTGGCAGAAGAATATCAGTACTATTTTGACCAGTTTAAAAGATCTATGAGAGTTTTCCTAAAAGCCTCATTGATTTTCCAGATTCAGTCAGTTTATTTAAATCTGCCCTACAACTAGGAAAAGTGTTTTTTCCTTCCCCTATGCCATGCACTGACACATTTCTCCCCTGCCACATCTAAAGCTGTGCATTCCTACTCTTCCCCTAATGGTAGCACTAATCTTTTTTTTTTTTTTCTTAGGGCTAGTATTTAACTGAGAGCGGTCCCTGATCTGTCTGTCTGGCTGCCTGCAAGGCTTAGTCAGGGAAGCAGCAGAAACATGTGGCAGGGTCAGGTCCACACAAGGCAGGCAAGAGCTGCCCCTTTCAGTAGCAGGTAAACTTAGGTTGACTTTAAACTGACTATAAAACTTTTGTCATTAGTATCCTTGTTTCTAGTGCTTATTTAACAACTGCATTCAGTCCTCTAAATGTATTCTGTAAACATCTCCATAGCAAGTGATGATGTCATTTTACAAAGAAGCAGGGCTACAGGTGAAGGATACATAACCAGGGGGCCACATGGCTGTTTGAAAGCAAATCTGTTTCTGAACAGGCACACATTATTTGGAGATCAAAAATTGTTTAATAGTGTAAAGACAACAAAAAGAGTAGTACTGGTAAAAGTAGCCTTAGCACATCATGACCGAGTTTTTTGAAAGCTACAGACTAAAATACAGGCTTCTCTGCATTCATAATTAGATGTATCGTTAAAAGGCTTAATCTTTATAAGTGTGAAGTGTCCTGTCACTCTTGTGGTTAAATGATAAATTAGAACTAAAGGAACATTGTCCATTTTCTGAATGAAATAGCAGCACTAGTTGTTCAGGGGAAGGTCACGGACCAGGCAGTTAAGATTTCTCTCTGTCTTGGTGAGTTGCAATCATCTCAGTTGCAAAGCAAAATTGAAGTGTTGCGTTTAGAAGCATTGTGGGTTTAATGTAAGGTAAAACTTCTTTTTAATATCTTGTGTACAAAAACATAGGTAGAAGAGGAGACAACAGAGGATACTGTGTTATATGATTGCTGTCCTAGCTCTGCGTAGTTCACAGAGCTGATTTGATGAAGCTACTTTGTGCAAAACTGCACTAGTCAGGAAAGAAAACTAGTACATTCCAAGTGCGAGATGGAAGCTATTTCCGTGGGTGAAAAATCCAGATGCTTGATACTGGTTCAGCTTACAGTTTGTGTGACAGTTTCAGCTGTGCTTAGTGCTATACCTGTGTTATGGTATGATGACTGCTGAGCACCTCTGGGACGCGTTTTGGAGGAACATATGTGTACTGTCAAAAAGAGATGATTCATTGATGTGATGTTACACACAAACACAGGAAACCTGTTATAAAACACTCTGTTCTCCTTTCCTGTCTGGTCAATAGATATATAAGCATGTCATATATGAGTGTGTATATATATTTCTTTTCCGTTCCAGTACTCGTGAGAGCCTGGCATCCAACACTTCAAGTATTGTTGAAAGCAACAGACGTCAGAACCCCGCTCTGAGCCCTGCACATGGTGGCGCAGGCCCAACGTTCAACTTCCGAGCCACTGCAGACCCACCCACGAGTGAAGCTGAGAAACTGCAGAAACCTGGTAACTGCCTGCAAGCTTCTGTCACTAGTGTCTGATAGTCAGCCTGCCTCAGATCGTCTGTCTCATCCTATACAGCAAAGTTTACGACACTGGGACTGATGTTTACATCTTTGGGGAAGAATAAAACAAGCATCTCAACCACAGTTTTAGTGTTTACTTAAACTGTGCTGCTATGTAGACTAGGGGCAACAAAGAAATCTTTATTTCAAGGTATTGCTTTTCACATTTGCGGCTCTGTAGCAACAGAATAGCAGTAGGGATAATATGTACACTTTTTGCTTCACTTAATTGTAACTGAGCACATATATGAAAGTCTAGACACTGTAAGTGTAATCTGCATTTTCAATGTCCATGCAGTTGCCAACTTCATTTAAAAAAATGCCACAGATGTGTGATGCCCCTGGTCAGAGGCTAAACTCTGCTGCAGAGTTCATCATTTTTTTTCTTCAAAAATTGAGCCACTGCTGAAAGTAACCAGCCAGGATCACCATGAGGAAAAACAATGCCAAACATGACAAGTCATGACCTCAGCTCTATATGTGAATTATTAATACTGATCAGTCATTTTCACTCTGCATTTTTGTGACACAATTTTACAAATACCTGGTTAAGCAAGTAAAAGGAGGTTTGGGGTTTGTTTTGATTTGCTTTTTTTCTAGGTATGGAGGGTGGGTAGGGAGGTGGCTCCTCCTTTTGTTTCAAAAATATGAGAGATGTTTACTTAATGAGACTTTCTACTTCACCTTCCATAGTCACCAGTGAGGAGGTGGGCCTTTGCATAGAGGGGGGAGTGGGGAGGGAAGGGAAAGATGTAACTGTCATGGAGCCACAATGTGGAGTGACACGAAATATATTAAATGTTTTCAGTATAGTTCAAATATTTTAAAAAGAATCTAGTTCTTGTGTCACTTCTGGTATTGCAACTTGCCATTAATATAGGAATCAGGATAACTAATTTCTTGGAACAAAAATATCCTTTATGATATAAATGACAAGTATGGCCTGAAGAATTGATTTCTTTCTAGTGGAAGGACATAAATCTATTTTATGTAGCTTATTAAATAGAGCGCCTAAATTAGGCTATTTAAAATAGCATACAGTGTAATGATTATCAGAGAACAAAATTTAGAGAATTATAAACTTCTGGCCTTTTTATTCAGTAGATGTTACTTGCAATTTAGCATTTTATGGACATGTCTGGTTTTTAGAAATTCAATGTGTCCACTTGGTTTGCAGTAGAAATCTGAGTTCTGCAGGCACGGTACATCCTAATTGCTCTCCCTAAACTGTTACTCCAATGTAATTAGTACTATGCTAATTACTGCAGAGTAAATTCTACAGATGGTTAAACTCCAAGAGTAATTTTAGGTATAGGGTCACATTCTGCTCTGTTACTCATGCAACCTGGTAGTGCAACAAACTGACTTTTTTTATCAGAACAGACAAATTGGTGGAAGGATAACACAGATACTAAAATGTGCAACAGCCCAAATTGTTTCATAGAAAAGGGCCATTTACCCTGTCTAGCTCTTGTAGTACACAGGTATGAAACCCAACTGTACATATTAAACCCCACTATTTTCATCAGGTTCTGGTGACATTTATTACTCTGTATACAAAGTCATTTGAGCTTCACTTATGTTCTCTACTGTCATCAGAAGTCTTTACTGAAGATTCAGCCTTATGTTACACCATCGGATATAGTTCATTTACTTACAGAACAGCTTTCTAACTGTGGACACAATCAGTTTCCAGTTCTGTCAAGAATACCCAGTCAAGGCACAGGTCTGTTTTCATTGATTTCAGTGTATAATTTCCATTTCATAGGAGCAATAAGACCTTTCAGTGCACATAAAGGAAATTATTGTGCTTTTGGTTGGTTATCAAAGTCACTTGGCCTTTAGCCTTCTGCCTTATCATACCTTCCAAGATGTGCTCTAATTACCATATAATGCTTTGCATGACGCATCTTATTATTCGATATGTAACTCCAGCCGTACTTATTCCATGTGAACTGTAGAGTCAGAGTTTTTGTGGGGAATTGTCATATACTATGCAGTGGCTGACTGTGATTTTGTTTCTGAGATGAGCTCTGACATCAGTAGTATGTATCAATTCAGTAAATAAAAATGTCGAAATGATAAAAAAAATTTACAGTGATGATCTGAAGTACTAATGGCAGTATTAAAATGTGAAGAGCAGAAACAGGTTTCACCTTTGGGGAAATAATTGTTTGTCATAAGCTAGTCAGAATTTGTGCAGGCAGCTGGTTGTACAGAAGACATAATTCCAACAAAATGTGATAGTACATACCTATAAACTGTATAGTATGTTATTTCCTAAAGTTCCCAGAGACCAGCAGACAACATAAATGTCATATTAATGTTGACATGGCATTGTACCAATATTAATGTGACTCTTGGAATATGGAATGTAAACAGAAGTTTCAAATAGAAACGTTCTAATCTTGATTTTTTTCTTTTCCTTTTAAAATCAACAATGGAAAATAAGAAAATTCCATCTTGAGGTTCTGGTAACAAAACCACGAGAGTGGAGCTTGAGTGCTTTATGTCACCCTAATCCTTTGATGAAATCATAGCCTTGTATTATGTGGTTGCTTATGTATCATTCTTCTAATGTATCAATTTAAAGGTTTACAGAGTTAGATTAGGTTGAATCTGTGTTGTGTTCAACTGTAAAGGGTCAACACAAATCTGTCGGCATTTTGCACACTTAATATGTATTATTATAATACAACATGTTACTTTTATGGTAATTTTTTTTACACATATAACTACCTCCATGAATTTGATGAAATGCAGCAACATGGAAAGTGTATTGTACAAAGCAAGGTTAGAAACTTTGAAGCATTAGGTCATGGCGTTCTCTTGTGTGTCAAAGCTTGCATATGAAGTCATCATATTTCCATTGCCACAATTTCCTTCTATGATGTTAAAAAGATGGCTTTCAGATGAGTCACTTAAAGACTGACAAGGCTGCATAATTGGGATAAAAGTGAAAGGGAGGATGAAACCTTCCATCCTCTCCCCAGTTACTGCTAAAATTTCTGCCTGGTAGAACTTGAAAATGTACTTGTAATTTAGCAAATTAGAAACATCTACAGTCTGTGAAATACGATTGACAGTTTAGGGTTTAACAGAAGACACTCTGGGTATTTTCTTGGCAGCCTTCAGATACTTGGGGCCCTTTTCTGCCTCCATCTTTGTCAACATTAGTACGTCATGGTTTCTCTGAACTGGCAAGGGTGTTAAAACAGCTCTTCCTTTAATGATACGCACTCTGGTCTCTAGATTGTGTGCATCTGAAACATTTGCTCCTACAGAAATTACCAACAGCCTTTAACTGACGTTGCTGGGAGCAGTATTAGGGTCCCTACTCGAGGTATGTGCCTATTGTTCAAAGAACGTGGGCAAGTTTCCAAGAAAAATTAAGCTGGCTTTTGAAAAGTAGCCAGCTGCAACAAGCCACCTTTCAAGAGGGAAGAAAGAAAGATTTTTCCAATAACCAAAGGAAGAAAGTGGCAGTTGAACTTAAGCAGATCGCATTATATACAAATCCCGATTTATGAACACCTTTCAGCAAACCTAGTACCATTATCCTTATGCAAATTAATATACAATCATCAGTTGAGCTAATTTTGCCATTTTAGGTATTTCAGTTAAAATTTAGAAGAAATCATTAGCCATTTGACTCCCTGCACCACCGTAAAATGACTGTTATATGCGAAACAACATTCACTCTACTTTAAAAAATAAAAATGTATTGGAAAACAAATATTTTAATGAAAACCATGGCGTAAGTGCTTGCCAGCAGTAGTCATTGTTAGAAAAGAGAACAAGCAAACCAGTATTCAGAGGCCATCATGAACACAGATAATACTTTGCACTTAAATCACACCTTTTTGCCTGAGGGTCTCGAAGCACTTGCCTATGAGGTAGGCAGAGTTCACTGACCCTACTTTTTGTCTGGGCCCCTTGGAAAAAGCAAAGGCTAAGAGTCTGCAGACTAACTTATTAACTAGTTGCTTTTTTAAAGTTACTGAAGTAAGTTTAACAGTTAACCAAAGTGTTTCGTGCTTATACTCTGAAATTATTCTTTTGATGCATTCAGTTTATTTAAGTAAGAAACTACTTTACAGCTCTGCAGACACTCTTGGATTAGCAGTTCCAAAACCAGGTTTGCAGTCATGCAAGTACTGGCAGCAGTGGTTTTAGAAACAGTTATGTTAATTAAAAATTTGTTTTTCAAATACATTTTGCAGTGCTTTTCCCAACACAATTGTTCAAATTGTTGTGCTGAGAAAGCAAATAGCACTCCTAATCTGGTGTCATACCCACAGTTTACAATTCTCTTTGCTCTTCTGAAGAAAACTGTACAGTATTAGAGAGAAAAGTTCTATTTTTTACTAAATTCTTTTAAAAAAAAAGGGTATATATCTAAAATGTTCCCCCCAGCATAAGTAAAGTGCATCATTACTGCATGAGACACATGCAGTGGACCCACCAAAAGCCAAGCTGGTGCTAGAAGAAAACCGGACTATCACACTTCTTTTATGGCGCTCTAAACTTGTGTTTCAGTTATGCGTGCGTAAATCTGGCATAACTCCCCTGATCTCCGAGGATCTGAGAGAGATGGGAATGGGTCGTTAACTCCATTGAAGCTCAGTTCTGAGCTGAGGGTTTCCGTGTTCCTCCCCCCGCCCCGAGACACTAAATGCAGAGAAGGAGCAGAAGGCCACGCACCTGGCTCTGGAAGGGCAGCGTGGGCTGAATCCCTGCTGAAACGCACAGCCACCCAGCCGGGATCCGTGGCAGCTGCCAGTGTGCCCCGCCTCGCAAGGGCGATCTTCCGTGTGGTGCACTGCCCTCCTGTTGTATAGCGGTAGAGCCACCCAAAGGATACCCACCCAGAAGTATGAAAGGGCCCTTGGAGTAATTGGCACAGATGTTACTTTTATGTGTGGAGGAGATTTTAAGTTTAAAGGGATCATAATTCTGCAGGTAATTTTCTGTGAGTGACTGAATGTGGCTGTTGCATTAGGTTTAAATGAGTTAATAAATGCAAGTGGGACTTACTGTATGTTAGAAGGGAGTTTTGCAGCCAAGACTGCCTTGTATAAATGTGTTTGCACTGAAAAAAAATTTTAAAATTACTTGGTCTCTGGTTGCTGTAAAGGTCATCCAAGATGGATGTTCTGTTTATATTGTATAGTATTTCATATGAAATAATTGCAGTTCATGAAATGTCTTCCCTAACGTTACTGATTTATAACAGCACATTTGTAACATGGTTTTTATTGTGTCAGTGTACCATATTGTAAATGATGATTACTTGTCATGCTTAGTATAATAATTTAAAGGAAAAAAAAGGACAGGGATTTTTGTAAGTCTATATTTGAAAGTCCCTCCATATGGTAATATTGTGTTCATGTTGTTTATGTAGTGTTGTGTGAAATATCCATTTTGGATTGTGTTACTTTTTAAGATATTAAATAACATTTGGTTATATGTTCTAAGTGGATTCTTTGCACTCATCGGTGGTTTTTAGAGAGTATACTTGTATTTCCGTTTAACATGCTGTTTCTCTCCCTCACTTAGGAAACCTTGCACAACAAACCAGAAATCTCAGAAAAACAAACATTGTAACAACTTGCTGTGTTCCCCTATGCTGTATAAAAGCTCTTTGGGCCATTAAGTAAGAGTGCAAGGGAGAAAACACACCTTTTTTTTCTGGTTTGGATGGGACATGAAGTTGACAGCTGAAGGGGTAATGTGATCTCCGCTGAGTGCCCAGCTGAGATGCACACAAGCTTCAGGAAATGAGAAATCCATTAGGACATCCTGATGCCAAGGGCAACAGGTGTCAGGTCCCTCTTTTCCTCTCCTCTCCATCCTGATGAGCTAAAGGAGGATCTGGTGCACACACCCAAGAGAAATGGTTCTAGCAAGGAGTTTTTTCCACATTCTTCAAGAAAGCTGATAGCTGCTGAGTGGAAAGGCCCAAGTGGACAATGTAACATGCAAGTACTGTTTTCCAACCCTCTGCCACCGCCTGGAAGAAGGTTTAGGGTCCAAAGCTGTGCCATGAGAACGGCTTTTGCCAAGGTCAGCTATGAGAATTTACAACACTTAAAAGATTAAAAACAAAGCAGCATCTCTTGGAAATAGGTGCTGTCTTAAGCACCTTGGTTTGTCACCTGCTAGTGGCACATACTGTTTCTAGTCTTTGATCATTCCCCTTCATCCATCTGCTTCCACTGTAATCAATCTCCATGAAATTATGCATTTTGAATTACAGGGGAGAAAAACCCAAAGCCAGACAGGGTTTGGTCAGGGTTTTATGCCATCACTGACCTAGTGCCTTGCACAGGCAAAGTCAGTTTTGGATTTTGGTAAACTCAGACTTTCAAGGCCTTTTCAGTATTACCGGAGGAGTTTGCAAGCACTATCTCCCCATCACAGAGGGCTTTGTTTTTGTTTCTATCCTTACGGTGTGCTTGTATTTTAGGTGCTAAATTAGGCTAATCATTCATTACCTAGAAATAAACTACTGTTGTCCAAAGTTACCACACCTTGCACTTTAAAACTTCCTTGGAAGCCTGGCTTGAATTCTCTTTGTACTTAGTCTGCTGACAGGTAAACTGAAGATCAAGTGACATCTTTTTGGTGAAACATGGCCTGTAACATACTGAAAATGCCTAGGGCCACTGCTTGGCTGAAGAAGTACTCTTGCTGTTAGGTCATGCCTTTCTGCTGAGAGCACTGAGTAGATTTACATCCCTCTGCATATACAGATATCTTACATCTATAAGATAACTTTTTTGAAAGATCTTCTCTCCAGATTTTTTCTCCATCAGCCTCTCAACTGTTTCTTTAGTCTTGTTTTCCTCACAACTTACTTTCTATAATATCCTTCTTCTATTGAATCCCCTCATCTTCTGCTTCTTTTTGACATTTATTCTCCTTCAGGTTGCGGGTTTTTTTTCCCTACATGTTACTAGACACAAGAGTTCTGGCCCATTTCTCATCCTCCCCTCTCAAAAAGTCATCCTAATCTTAGAATGTCTTTCTCCCACTTTTCCATTACTTTCCCTTTTTCACTTTCCCTGCTCATCAGAAAGACCTTAGAGAAGAAAAGTTGGTCAGCTGCTTCAGGGTAGGTGCTCCTGTCAGCAGTTTCCTTCAAACCATGTTGCTGCGGGTTTTTCATTTAAAAAATATTTAGGAATGTAAATGTGCCCCCACTTTTTAGTCCTTTCTGTTCTCTTTCTCCTTTTGACTGCTGCTCCTGTTTTTTTTAAAGACTATGTGCTTTTCTGTCCAGCATCTCTGTGATTAGTGGGCTCAAAGAGAACAAAACCCCAAACTGCACTGGAACACCAGGTCACATCTGTCTTCCTCAGGTCATCAAGCAAGGCCTCAGGTGAATGCTTGAAAAAGCAGTTTATTCAGCTGTGCTTTGCAGAATGGATATGAAGAAAATGGCCTCTACTTACTAGCCTTTCCTAAACTGCAGGGAAGGAGCCCATGGCTCTGACACTCCTGTTCACTGTAGCTGGTACTTGAAGAGAGAAGGGTTTTGAGCAGTCAGTGATGCTGGGGCTTTGACAAATGCCTGTGGTTTTGTGTGGAGATGGCTGAGCTTGCATTTATAAGCAACTTCCTTCTATGCCCGTAGGTCCTCATGTTTAGCAAAGTATTTTTAGCCCAGCTGTCACAGAAGTGATGAATGGGGACAGGGAACGGGAAATCCCAAGTACCTTTTTTTAACATCTTTTTTCTTCTCTCTCATCCTAATAAGCACATGAAACCTAACCCTGTTCTGCCAGCTATGTGAAAGTAAGCAAAGACAGTAAATAAATTTACCAATATGATTGTGCATACACTGAAATAGTTATGTACCTGGGCTGCTTGTCTGCTTAGGGAAACCTGAAGCCTTTTGTTTTGAGTTCTCTCAATCTCTCTCCTCTTGTCCCTCTGCTTGTTGCTGGTGAAATTAGGCCAGTTGCCTTGTAAGTGCCAAAGAGGGTCAGGCTGGCAGGAAGCTGCAGAAGTAGCAGCTTCCAGTGTGTCCAGTAGTGTACCAGTAGTGCGAGGACAAGCAAGAGCCAGTGGCCTCACCTATGGATATAGGCTTTCCTCATGCAGAAATCAAAAGGTACACCAGCACTGGCACTTTAGCTGCAAGCAGGGCTGTGCTCCAGCAAGGGCTGTCCTGGTTATCCACACTCACTGTGCTGTGGTTCCAGTTGCAGTCACTCAGTCTCAGCACAGATGGGCTGCACCACTTGCTGATGAAACTTGTGTACCAAAGGATGCCCATCAGGAGCAGAGCCACAGCACTACAGCCTTTTTGGGTCCTATTAGCTGGGTTTTTGGAAAATGAGGACCTAAGTAATTAACTTTACAGGGCAGCTCGTGCACTGGAGGGGTGTGAATGCAAACCCCATCCCATGACCCAGGTACCTGGAGCCTGCTGTCGCTGTCTCCACCATGCACACACTGCACATGCACCACTGGGCAGTGACTGCTGGGAGCAGCCATCAAGATTGCAACCTTGAGGACTCAGAAGTGCAAACCTCCGGGCTATCTGTGCTGTAGGATCATGGGCAGTGACAGGGCCAAGGACAGCAGAGAGGGACATTTGACTTCCTGGCTATGGCAGTTAGTAGATGTCCCTGCCTCCACAGTGAGGTCCCCCTCTTCCCTGCACACCGCTGTTCCTTGCTCAGTAGCCTTGAACCAAATCCTTGGTCTCAGCTTCTTCCCTGAAGAGCTGTGGGGCCCCTTGCTGCCACTCACCCCCATCACGGGGAGGCTGTGCTGAGGGAGAGGCTCTTCTCTGTCCAGTTTAGTGCAAGCCTCTGGCTCGGGCCCAAAGTGAACCTGCCAGAGAAGTCCTGTTTGGTGTCCAGCTGCTGCAGTTTAACATGCTTCTCCATGACAAAAGCTGGTGATGACTTTCAGATACTTGTAACTGGTCCAGCTATAACACTCATCTAAGGCATGACCCTGTCAGAGCTCAGTAAAACAGTAACCACCTTTTAATTTTTTTCTTTTTCTCTTATTTTTTAACCTCAAAAATGCAGCATGTTTTTTTCTTTTCTTCTAAAGGAGTGCTGAAAATTCCCAGGGAACTCTGGGTTGAGGCAGAGGTCAGATGAAATCTGTGGCAAAAGCATCAGGGTAGGCACAACAAGGAGGAGAGGGGCAGGAGCCACTTTGTCCATCATGATGCAAGTGCACAAGGCCACCCTGGTGACCAGCTTGAGAAACAGAGATGCCAAGTCCACAGAGGGACCCCAACTGGAGCCTCATCCACTTGCATTGCCTCATGGAGGAGGAAGACACATCCAGCCCATGAAGTAGAAAAGGAAACCTAAAAAGCTCCTCAGCTCTATTGTTCTACTGTCCCATGGCTCCTGTGCCTGGCAGGCTGGCAGCCCCCCAGAGCCCTCCCTGGCACCATGGGCCATGTCCCATCTAGTCTAGATGGGACTAGTGTCCCATCTTCTCCTCCCCACTTACTACTTACTTACAAAGAAAGTCACTCTATCTTCTAACCACAGTGCTTTATTTGTAAATACTTGCCAGTGGACCCTGGAGATTTATTATTAATTCATGGTGAAGAAACTCAGGAGTCAGACCTAAGGCAGGCACTATATTTGTTGTTTCTCCTTAAAGGTAGACCCTTTGCCTTTATGGTTTTATTGTTATCTATAAGCCAGTATGGAGAGTCAATTATCTCTCATGCTTTGCTGTTAGGCAGCAGACAAGTTTCACCAAATCACAGTTGGTACAGAAAAATAAAACAACTTGAGAAACCCACTTATATTTGCAGACAGGAGTAAAAAAAAAAAAAAAATCCCACAAAACTAAAGCTTTAGAGAATGACAAACAGCTTTGAAAAGCTCTTCCACTGCATTGAAAACATTTGCCTGGAGATGGGTGGACTTTTCTTGATCCAGAAACTACTGAAAGATTATTGCCTTAAAATATTTAGACCATTGCAGATTTCAGAACTGTTAGTCTTTCTAAAAATTAGTTGTTTGTGATGTTGCTGAAGAGGAAACTGTCTTTTTTGACACTGAATTAGTAGTAGGTCATCAGGTCCAGTCAGTTGAGACCCACCAGCGTCAGTCTCAAGACAGAAGAGCAACTGAGTTAGTTGGGTCTCCATGAACAGAGGGGTCAGCAGGCAACCAGCTTCTGCCCAGATTTCTTCCAAATTGGGATCTCTGCAATTCAAGGGGAAGAGAAGGGAGGTGGATACTGTTCTGCAGAAGGAAAATGAGAGAATTTTTTATCAGGGCTTAAAATCCCGAGAGAGTTCACCAAAATAAAGAGGAAAACTCAAGGACAGAGGAATGTGAGGATGTACTTCAGCAGGGGAGTCATAGTTGGGACCAGCAGCTGGAGAAGTAAGATCAGTTCAAGAGAGAAGAAAAAAATCTTTGCATTATTGGGAGGCCAGAGGATCCTGAGCTCCCAAAAGCCAGTTGAGGTGGGGAACTACGTGTGCCTGCCTTCATGGTTTATACAGACTTAAAATAAATAGCAACTGATACTGGAATGTTCTGACGTGTCTGTGGTTGTACTGTAAGCATGTGGTGTCCCTGAGCGATGCCCAGCAGGGGCCAGGAGACAGTGCAGCCACTGAGGGCAGCAGGGGCTGCCTTTCCTGGAGGTGCCCCATTCGCAGGCAGAGTGGGGTCCTGGAAAAAGCCCTGTGGGAAGGGATGGAGAGGGATCCTGGTAGGGGCCGTCTGGCAGTCCTGCCATGTGGGCTCCTCTCTTCTGCCCAAGTACAGTGGCCCTCCTTACTCCTGGTTAACTCCTGGTCTGAAGAACAACTTGCCACCCTTCACCCACTAGGTAGGAACTAGGCACATCTTGCAAACCTGGTGAGGTATTCCCCTCTGCTCAGGCAGCCCCCTAAAACACAAGTTGTAATTGCTTGTCTCAACCAATCAGCCTCCCCCCTCCTCACGTGTGCAGGAGGTTTCTGCTCCTGCAAGTTTTGGTCACCCTCAAGGCACCCACATTTGTCTTAGAATAAAACCTCCTCCCTTTTTCCCCTCCATTCTTACCATACATGCAATAGCGTGCTCTTCATTCCCTTGCAAGGGCTTCAGAGTGCCTCCAAGCTTATTTTGTGTCAAAAAAACCATCTCCTCTCTAGCAGGAGAAGGTCTGTGATACATCCTAGATGTTTGCATGTGGCAGCAGTAGCCAGACACAACAGATTACAGGAGGGAGATGGATGAGCACCAAGCAATTTCTTCTCTTGTCCTTTCTTGGAGGCAGGGAAGTTTTGCTGTTTGCTCTGTTTGCCACGCTGGTACATTAAACCTTTTAAACATCACCTGAAGGCTTCTCCATTTTTAGTTGTGATTGTCACGGGGGACAGGAAGGGGGATGCAGAACAGGTTCAGATCATTCTGTAAGATTCATCTTATATTTTCTCTTTGTTTACCTACTGCTGGTTCCAAATTAGCCCATTCCCATCCCTTCAAACAGAGGAAAAATGCTGGCAGAGACCATCTCCACCCTGTGGCTGCTGTTAGTGTGCTCACTACAGCCTCAGGCTGTGTTCCTGGCTCTCTCTGGTTGCATCCTTTCTCCCACCCTTGCAGGATTTCTGTTAAAAAAATCCTGCTTTTTGAGGCCAGGCTTGTTCCTGGCCAGCTGGGGCCCTTGTCCCTAGCTGAGACCGTGGATGATGAGGTTGTTATGAAACAATTTATTCAGTCTTAGGATGCATTTGTCATATGAAAGCTGTTAGGCCAGAGAGGGTCTCTGTGCTGCAGTGACTTCCTGTGCCCAGGTACAGAGGAACTGTGGATGGTACTTCCTCAGAGTGAAGCTGCCCACCTGCCTTATTATTTGTCATTCAGGCTAGGATGGCACTATTAGGGCTGTCACGACCCACACTGGTGACAAGCAGCAAGTGGTGGAGGGGAACACAGAAAGAGAGCTCCTTTTACACAGAAAATTTCCTATGCTTCAACAGTATGCTGGAAATAGGGCCAACAAAACCAAGATTTTTTTTCAAGAGAGAAGTGGCTTAAATACTCAGCTTCACAGAGTCAGGCAAGTGACTAAACAGCTCTTCACTAGAGAGAACTTTTTATTTAGAGGTTGAAACTGGTAAAGACCCTGTCCACTCTGCCCTTTTATCAGCAGTCTCAAATGAAATGCTGTTTTGCTCAGCTTCCTGGAAGGATGCCAAAGCTTAACGTTAAGAGGAGTACACCTTTCCTATGGACAAGGGGGAAAAAAACAACAAAAAAAGTAATCTATAGTGATCTGTGCTGACAGCTTTTTCCTAGAAATAGTCCACATAATTCACAACCAGAAAGAGATTTTTATCAAATTACTTCAGAAGAACAGACTGATGGGAACAGTCCCCCAGCCTGCACTTTGGTGGAAGGTAAAGTCTACAAAATTCTGTCCCAGTGATGCCTCACACACACTGGATATGTGGAGAGAAGCAGGGTAGGAGTATATGTGTGAGGAACAGCACTGAGAAATTGTGATGAAAATCAAGGGGACATCCTTTTCCAAATGGGATGAGGAGCGCTGGCTTGTACTGATTCATAGTTTTTTTTGCATGGCACTATTTATAATTTTGCTCACACTTCCTAAATGGTAACCCTAATGAAAAATTACAAATTCCTCATAATCTGTCAGGTATCTGAATTATTTTCTGTATTTTCAATGGGAAAAACTACCATTTTCTTGACTGATTTAAACAGTGAACACCAGAGACAATGAACTGACCAGGAACAATGAAGCACTGTATGTGAAACCCGGCTGGATACTACCTGATTTTCCCAAATCAGCTTCAATGAGCTCCGATCCATCGGAGCTCATTGAAGCTGATTTGGGAATATCCACCCTTGATCTCATCCCTTGCCTTTTCCATCACAGGGTACCACAGACAATTTCAGATGTGCCCAGGCCATCTGCTTCAAACTTCCTTGAATGCAGCTGTCCCCTGGGCACCAGGGGAAGATGTGTGACACACAGAGCAGCAGATCCTCTAGTTATTGGGGTCCTTCAGTGAGGGCTTCATTTGGAGCCTGCGTGTGGCAGCTCTCCAGGGCAATGGGGATATGTGGCTGTCACCACTTTGCCCATCTCACATGATAAGGCACTTCACCTGCCATGGAGCAACCCCCTGTGGAGAGCAGGTCCTGTTTCTATTGCCTCAGCTCCTACACTATTTATTCCTCCACCCTCCTCCTTTGTATTCATTTTCTGAGCTGCCCTAGCTGTCACATCTGCACAGTTACCAGCTGTTTTCCCATTTTTAATTGCCCTCAGAGGGCTTCCTCAAGAGCCACACCTGCTTTTGTGGGGGCCTTAATTTGTCACTGTCCAAACTGGAGCAGCAAGCATTTAAAATTCAGCCTCTATGAGCGTGTTGTATTTCTTCAAGTGCGTGATTAATTGCTAGGCCTTGACAGGCTGCATTCCACTATTTCTGCATAAAACAGAGTCTGTCTTCTGCTGGAAAGCTCCCCACATTATGGATATTAAATATTGTCTTGTCCGTAGGACTTGGGTTTGTTCACCCCATTTGTTCTTGATGAAAGAGGTTGTATGAAACACAAAGAAAGCTCGGTGCCCTCACAAGTTTATTCTGTTTAGAGGGGGGAAAATAGTTACTTTTCTTTGTCAGAAGTGTTCTTGTAAGGAACCATTTGAAATTAAGGCAGGAGTAGATGTTCCAGGCAATCCCACCCAGCCCCTGCAGCAGTACAAGCAAGCAGTGCAAGTTTGTATAATCCAACTCATAAACTGCTTGAATTCCCCCTTAAAAGACATTAAGCTTTCTTTTTTCCCCTCTTGCACAGCTGCTATTTGAAGTCTGTGTTAAAATCTTAGTTTTTAAGCCCAAAATTATTTCCTTGTTATATCTGTGCTTGGAGAATCTCTCCATGGATGGGCAAGGGGTGCTTTCCCTCTCTCTTACAGAATCTACTCAGTTGAGATGTGGTCAGTGGGCTTACCCCTCTCTCAACCCTTGTAATCTCATGGAAAATCAATGAGCTGTAAGCCAGAAACCACATTGTTGCCTCCTCTGGCAAGCAAGGAGACAAAATCTTGTACCCCAAAGCTACACCTGTATGGAGTACATGGAAAAAGTATCAAGTGGGAGTGTGATTTACAGATGGATGGATGGATGGATACACTGGGAGGCAAATAAGCCCTCCCAAAAAATTTATTTTACATTTGTCAGAGCCTCCTTCTGCCCAGGGATCATGTAGAGGATGTGAGGCACCTCTTGGAAATCAGAAGCAGGCTCCTGCTGAGTCACAGGGTATGGTCATGTCCTGCAGGGGTAAAACTAACCTCAGTAGGGGATACAGTGAATGCCAATGCACTGGTTGTGTCAGCGATGTAGGATGAGCAGCATGTCGGACCACTGAAGAATGGTTAAGACTGCCTCTAATGGACACATGGCCCGGTTATATACATTTATGTGGCCAAGAGCCTTTGCACGGAGGCAGTTCAGTGAGAGCAGCAGGCTGGCTGGGTGTTCAGCAGGGATTGTGGATGATCCCCTGCAAGCCTGACCTGTGTTCCAAAGCCTTTGCAACAGCTGATGCCACCTCAGCCTCCCTTTTTCTGTCTGGCAAGGAAGCAATGACAGTGTCTCCAGCCAATTTTGAGGCTTAATTAATATTCACCAAACAATATATCTGAGTGATGAGTAACATTTTAGTGTATTATTAATTTCTTGAGAAAAACAGAAGGGTGCTCAAGAGCTGTCAGAGCCCACTCTGGCAGCCACAAAAAATTGGTCATGTGGGAAATACCCACATGGTCCCAGCAGACAATGCTGATATTTTGGGGCTGGCTGTCTGCAACCCCTTGGTGAGGGACAGAAGAACATCTGTTCACACACCAGTGCCCCTTCCTCCTGAAGATGGATACAACCCTGATATTAAAATGCCTCATTTGCTGCGACCAAGGGAGGATCAAAATCAGCTCCCCAGAGCTCAGCTAAGCTCTGATCTGTGCTGGTGTGAAAAGTGGGCGCTGAATTTCCCCCATCTCAGCCCACTCTTCATAGCCCTCCTCACCTCTGCTATTTCTCTGCTACCTGTCACTGTTTTAGTCGGAGTTCCCCTGCACTGACAAAAGCTCAGAGTTCTCCGTGTGGCACTGCTGGGACATCTGATCCAAGGATTCTGCGTTCAACCTCGAGCCAGGCTGCAAGTGGACACAAGCAGCAGAGAGCTGTGTCACTTCCCCCACTCTACTCCTCCTCCTGTTTTTATGTATTTTGCTTCCCACCAGTGGGATCAGGCTTCAATGACAACAGAGGCAGCTCGAGATGCAGCCTCAGTCCTGAGAGTGGGGAATACGTGCAGGTGACGTTGGATCATTTAGGGCCACGTTCACACGAAGGTCTTGCTGTGCCCATTCATTCTCCTGTGGAAACAGGAGCAGGAGCAGGTGGGAGGCTTGCTCAGAGTGCTACACAGAAGCAGCAGGTGTGGGGTGGGGAGGAATCGGCCGTGGTGCAAAGGGTAGCAGGGAGAGCTAAAGGGGAGGAAGAGGAAAAGTTGCGATGAGAGACACAGAAGGAAGGAGAAGTCCCAGTCCCTAGTCTCCTCACGAAAAGCAAGGCTTGTTTTTGTCCCAAATGCGCTGTTTGCGGGCAGGCCGGCAGGGGGCGCGGCCGGGCCGGGCCGGGCTCCCGGGGCTCCTCCCGCCGGCCCTGAGGGGCTGCGGCCTCGCCGCCTCCGCCCTGCGGGCTGTCCACACGAGAAATGAGCAAGCGAGGGAGAGGAGCAGCGCGTGGGGAAATCTGTGTCCCGTTCTGGGCTCCTCAGTACAAGGGAGACATGGAGCTCCTGGAGCGGGTCCAGCGGAGGGCAACAGAGATGATCAAGGGACTGGAACATCTCTCTTATGAGGAAAGGCTGCGGGAGCAGGGCCTGTTCAGCCTTGAGAAGAGATGACTGAGAGACCTCATTCATGTCTATAAGTATCCAAAGGGAGGGTGTCAAGAGGATGGAGCTGAGCAATAGGACAAGAGACAATGGGCAGAACCTGATGCCCAGGAAGTTCCACCTGAATGTGAAAAAGAACTTCTTTACTGTGCAGCGACTGAGCATTGGAACAGATGGTCCAGAGAGGCTGTGGAGTCTCCCTCACCAGAGATATTCAGGAAACAACTGGACACAATCCTATGCCGTGTACTGTAAAATGACCCTGCTTGAGCAGGGAACTTGGAACAGATGACCCAGTGTGGTCCCTTCCATCCTGAGCCATTCTGTGATTCTGTGATTCTGTGACTTCCATTTCCAGGGCCCATTGGGCCTTTCCCCTGCGCTGCCACTGCCTGTTCCCACCCTGCCCCAGCTTTCCGAGCCAGTGGAGCACATCGCACTGTTCCAGGGCTAATGCTGGTGGGTGTGTTCCACCCTGGAGTGTATCTGCAGGCCCCGTGAATAACAGGTCCCTGTCATGCCAGCCAGGGCAGCAGCCTTTGTGCGGTGGTGTGGCTGCAGCAAGGCATTCCCTGCATCTCAGACAGATATCTGACTTGGGTAGGGAGAGACCAGGGCAGGCTGCCTGGCAGCTCAAAGTGGTTTTCTGATCAAATTGGGCTGGCAGAGCTGAACTGGTGTAATTGATACAGATTTGGGATAATGTCATACTGTTTTTTAAGTCCATAGCAATTTCTATGTATTTGAAATATCAGAATAATCCATACAGTCCATCTCTACGAAGCTTGAGAATTACCATGTCCAGTCAACTGTAATTCTCAAATGTTCTTATTTTTGAACCTTCCCTTGACTTAGATGTGTTTCAATGCTTACACAAAAAATGTTTTTCTGTGTATGTGAAAGTTGTCTTTTAAAAGCTGTTAAAGACTTCTTATGCTACAATGTAGGGTTTCAAACCTTCTTCTCATTGGCCATGTTTTCTTAAAAAATTCCTGTTGGATTTGCTGTGTCCTGCCTTCTCTGCCATAACCCTACAGGGAAAAGAAGGTGAGGAAATATTGCATGGAGCTTTTCCAATGCCTTTTACTTCCCAGTGGCCAGAGCTCATTTGGTCTGTGCCTCCCCCTGAGGTGTATGGTTTAACATCTGACAGATGCCACAACACCAAGCCTGACACAGTTCAAGAAGCATTTGGACAATACTCTTGGGCACGTGGTATGACTCTTGGGGATGATCCCATGAAGGGCCAGGAGTTGGACTTGATGATCCTTGTGGATCCCTTCCAGCTCATAATACTCTGTGGTTCTGTGATATATTGTGATGCATTAGTTAGGAGACAAGGAAGATGACCAGCATGGCAAGATCTTCTCATTCACCCCATATTTGTGAAGTCTCTGTACTTGTGAAGGGTGCAGGCTGGTGTCTGGGCCAATGGGAAAGTGTCTCCATGAGGCTGCAGTCTCTGCAGGCAATGCAGGCTGCATCTTGAGGGATGCTGGAGGGCTCATCCACTGAGCCTTGGCCAGCCATGCCATTTGCATGGCCACCAAGATTATTGATGAAAAAAGCTCAGCTTATTTAGCTGTGAAATTTCCATTTTTAGCACTGTTATGGGGAGCTGGCTGAGACTTATTCCTGTGCAGGCAGTCCCTTGGCACTTCATTTTCTGAGGACCCACGTTCATGGAACATGAGGGGAGCATCTGCAGCAGACCTTGACTTTGCTACTGCTTCAGAGAGAGTCCTGCTGTGAATTAAAGGACTCGTTGGCATACCTGCACTGGTCCTCCTGCATTATCCACTCCTTGCTCTGTGGTCAGTTAATGTAAGGGAAAGAAGATAAATTCCACTGAGTAGGCTTGGAGACTTATTCCTATTGAATTAGTCTCTTCTGTGGACATTGTTGGTTTGTGGAGCTTAGAGTGGAATAGGGCCCCCTTGTCCTTGAGGCCTGTAGTGTTGGTTTTCGAGGTTTTGTTGACATTTGCACCATCTTCCACTGGAAAAGGGGGGCTCTGGAAAGCCTGAACTTACTGCACCCTCACACCAGTGACAATGCTCTTAATTTCTGTGCAAGCAGCTGATGTGATGGTGACACAGTGGGCTTAGAGAAGTGGGTCTGGAGAGAGCACCCAGGGCTCACCTCTGTTCTTAGAAGTGCAAAATGTTTTGTTGTGTCTATTGGCTAGTGGGAATTACATGTCCCCGAGTGGATGTTCAAAAGGTTAAACAGTGAAATACATCTGGAAAAAAGGACTGCATATACAAGCTACATCATCTTGTGTGATGCATTTAATGTCCTTAATTTACAGGCTGACAACTTTGCCATTTCTAAACAATGTTATCATTCATCTTTCTGATAATTAATCAGCACAAGCTTCAAACACTGTTTATCACACTTTGATGCAGCAGTTAGACAAGAAAGGCAAAGTGTTGAAGGGAAGGTTTGGGGCTGTTTTTTTCTTCAAAAATCTTACAGTATTTACAAAGATGTGCTTTTTCTAACACCATTTTTAGAATTATTCACTCATTCACAATCAGTCATTGTATAAAAACATCATTCAGAAATAGGTTTTAAAATACACCCACCTCCATTGCATAGTATAAAGAAAAATAGGCGAGAGTTAAGACACTTGATTTTTGAATGAGAACGTGAACTGATTCAGAGGTACAACATTTCTGAGGAAGAAAGATGCACTTTTCAAAAAATAATGAGCTATAGTTCTCCTAAAGCTAGTGAGCTTCTTGAAGGTCTGCCATCAGATTTTCCTTTTACAGACCAAGTATCTTTTACCATACACACAATGCTTGCATTAAGGTCAAACAAATCAGATTGGATTTACCTTCAGTATTTGCATGTGGACACTGACAAAAATGAGTTACACAAAGTACTCACAAGGATCAGTGTTGGTTTCATGTGTCATGGCCCATCCGTGGAACAACTCCAGGGACCCAATTTGTTATTTTCAATTTCTGTTTGTATAACTGAGGAGCTGAATATACCCTTATACCTTTAGAAACATTTCTTCTGTAAGAAGACCTTGGGTTCTGCTTGCTGGTGAGATTTAAAATGGCAGGTTGTGGAGGGGTTAGCAGGCACTAATGGCTTCTATCCTGTTGATTTTCAGACAAAACTTGGTAACTTGGTTATCTTGTATGCTGATTTTTTTTTTTTCTTTAAAAATGTGGTGCAGTGATTTCGTTGAGGCTGGTCCATTAAAGAGCAACAGGGAACTCTGAACAGTAGGTGCTTGTTTTACAGCTACTGCAAATGCTTCAAAAGCACTAAATTGCTTTTTATACTCAACAGTCTAATAACAAAGACTGATTTTTTCCACTTTTTTCCCAATTGATTTGATGGTTCACTTGAGCTTTAAAAACACATTACATAAATCTTTACAGCTATTACAGAAGTCTTTTGTCAAGTTTAATTTGGTGTTTGTTTTTTTTTTTCCCCACAGTGTAATCATTCACCCTTAAATGTACTGTACCACACATACCCGGATCATGCTTGACTCTGGATCCAGAAGAGTAGTAAGTCCTAGAGCTTTGTTTTACATGGGGAGGGACCTCAATCCTTCCAAAGGCAGTTTGTTGCTGAAAGCTCCTGGTTCAGAGGTATATCAGATAAAGCACTGTGCACTCCTGAAGGCACCTCCGGCAACAGCTCTGTCCTCTCCTGCTGTGTAATTTAACTTTGCTGTTACAACTTTGCTTGTGCTTGATAGCCCATGGTGGAAATGATCACTAGGATTAGCTGGGAGGGTGGGATATCTATCAGTGTAGACCTCTCTCCCTGCTA
This sequence comes from Dicrurus megarhynchus, assembly GCA_013399195.1. Classification (NCBI taxonomy): domain Eukaryota; kingdom Metazoa; phylum Chordata; class Aves; order Passeriformes; family Dicruridae; genus Dicrurus; species Dicrurus megarhynchus. Next base: position 469,722 of record VXAD01003979.1, read on the forward strand.
CAGAATAAAGGGAAATGTGCTGGTCACCAGGCAGAGGGATAGAGAGCAAGAGCTGGTAGAAGAGCAGTAAGTGTTGAAAAACCTTCAGAAATGCAACTGGGTATAAAACATTAAAACACGAACAGATGATATTAACTTCACCAGAAAAAGCAGAGAGGGTGTTAAATGCCAGGCTTTCTCATCCTGTGTTTTCCTAACCCTTGTGTGTCCAGACGTCTATTTGTTTTCCCACTGGCTTTGAAGCGGAAGATTTCTGTCACTCTCCCCTTTCCCAGCCCTCCCCACTGCTGTGGTCCATGAGGAAAGCCTGGCCCTGGAAATGAGCAGAGCCAGTACTCATGTTGGTGAAAATGAAGAAGGAAAGGCTGAGAGAAGTAGGATGCTCTCACTGCTCTCCTGCTGACCCACCTCTCTCGGCATTATGGTCACCCAGCAAAGCTCTTGGCTCTTTGAAGACTGCGTCAGTATAGACAGGGCTTGGCTGGTGCTGTAAGGAGAAGATGGGGCTCTGCTGCCAATGGAGCTGGAGATGAAGGGGTGAATCAGGATCAGCCCAGCTAAATGCAAAGAGATCGTTCTCCACTCCTGAGCTTCTCAGTGTGGGGAGCCGGGGTGAGCTCCTCAGTGAAAGATGCTGGGGTGAGCTGTGCTTGGTGCTCAGGGATCCCCATGTGCACCCACCAGAAAACTTTGTGGATAGCCAGCCAACTCTGCTCTCCTTGCCAGTGCTGTAAATCTAAATGAGCAACACCATCGTCCCTGGCTGTGTTTGGAGCAGCACAAAACCTGGCTTCATGTTAAAACTGTTGTAAATGCAGGATGGGTCAGATTCATGCCTGGTGGAGCACAATGGAGGAGTGGGGGACAGCACTCTATTAATGAAGCTATTATTCAAATGAAGAACTTTAAAAAAACAGAGAAGGATGGAGTTGCTGGTGACACTGACTGACATTGTTCAGGGATCACAGTAAGGAGATCTGCCTGGCGAACAGGGAGAGCAGAGCTAGTGCCAGGACACAGCTGCTGCACAGGGGGAGTGGTGCCAAGGGGGCTGTGTTTCGGAGCATGCACTCCACCCTGGACCAGGAGCCATTGTTGGGCAGTGGCTGTATTCCTGCCAGGCTGCACATGATGTTGTAAACATCCACGGATCTGATGGGAGGCGCTCGGTAGTTGGATCGGAAATCTGCAGGCAAAAGAGAGGAATTGGCATCATGCAACTTGGGGCTCAGCCCCTGGAATGTGGGGTGCTGTAGGGCAAGGGCTCCTTTGCCTTTCCTGGGACTTACCCACCAGGCTGGGATGTGGCATGCTATACAATTTACAACATAGCTCAGCAAAAACATTTTAAACAATTTATTCATTATTTTTACTTCTTAACCACTTTTATTCTAAAAACTAAAAAAAGCCCTGAATTTTTAAGTACAGGAGCTACTTTACTGTGTGTGCTTGGTAGATTCAATAGCCTGACATAATTGTGTTGCACATTCTGCTTTCAGTCCTGTCTGCAGTTGCAGCCTGGTGCTCTGCCCTGTTTAAAAGGCCTGATGAAATGGAAACCAGGAGTTTTGTGTCTGCCCACCAGACAGGTGGGTGAGGTATGCTGCAAACTTCCCAAAGAAAGTGCCCTGCAGTAGCAAGTCTGAATCCGCCGACAAAAGCAGGATTCATGTATTTCAAATAGAATTAAAAGTTTAGGCCAAAATTTAGGAAAACAGGGAAAAGAGATAGTAACTGCACTGGGACATCAGAGAGAGGCTGACTAAATCCCTTCACATCTCTCTGCCCTGTTTCTTCAGCTATGAAATCGATGCAGCGCAACAAACCTTCCACAGTGAGGAAATCCTGCCATCTATTTGTAATTTTTGGGTGTCGCAGAGTGCTACATCAGGGTCCTGATGTGCCAGGGGCTGCAGGGATGCAGGGGCGAGGACCATGGGGCTGCAGGGGAAGTGGAACACCAGGGATGGTGGCACTGTACCTGGTCCATACGCGAGGAAGAAGCCTCTCATGTCCATGAGCTCGTTGTCGTAGCCATGCCAGCCATTCTGCCAGGCCTCCTTCCTCCCTGTCCCATTCTCCCAGTAGGGTAGCTTGTCCCTGCTCTGGGTAACAACAGAAGAGTGTGGTTAGTGCCTGCCTGCTGGGCTGTGCTGGGGCACTCTGGGGTGCCGTGCTGTGTCTCCATGTGCTGTACCACCCCGGCAGGACCCCACACTGCGCTGTTACCTGCACAGGAGCTCATCCCCAGGAGGGGTGACTCCTGGCTTTGCTGTGTCAGTGAGTAACCACCTCCCAGATGAGAGAGAAATTTACATTTACTCATGTAAATTTCTGCCACAAGCCCGAAGTACCACAGTTGTATGTGACACATGTAAGCAAGGTGCTGTCCCTCTCCCCATGCCTGCCAGCAGCACCGCTCTCCCACCCAGTGCCATGCACTTCCATGGGTTTGCTGGTGTTCTGCCCCACATGCCATTGACAGCTTAGAAAAATAAGTAATTTTTGCTTCATTTGACTAGTTAGCCTAACAATACAAATATCACCCCTACTCGATATTTTCTAATTATTATTTCTTCCCCTTACTTGTTTTCAAATTGAAGCACAAAGTTTGCTCCAAGGATCACTGGCTCTGACCTAAGACAGTCACACTCTCTGTGGCCTAGACTCTGTTTTATTTCCTTGCTCATTATTAATTTGTCATTATAAATCTTGTTCTTCCTTGCCCATATTGCACTTAAGATATACTTTTAAATTCCTTCCTTACTTTCTCCTGCTTTGTATTAACAGCTCTTACCTACAACAGTGCCATATCTGTCAGGGTAGCAGTCCCTAGTGGCTGATCAAAATGCTGGACCAACCTGTCCATGAGTTTCTCCTGTCCCATGCTCCTTAGGGATAGCAGCAGATGTGGCACTCCAGATTACCCCAAAACTCTTGCAGGAGTTTCACTTAAACAAAGAACATCAACTGGCAGTTCATCAGACCCCTGACAATAATTTCTCTGATCATTACAGAGAAGGAGCTGCGCAGTTCTCTAGGGTGTCCAGGTCTGGGCTTCACACTCGGGCACAGAAGCACAAGAAGATGCCCCAAAGGAGTTTCCCACATTCCCACCTTGGGCAAGTGGTGCCGCAACTCCTGCAGATGGTGAAGCAGATTAAGTGAGAATCCCTTTCCTTTTATAAACATTTATTTTGTCTGATTTTTGTCTTCTTCATTAAGAAAGTTGACTGTGCACTGAGGACAGCAGTAGTGATGACTAAGAGGTATAGCTCTTCCAACTATTTTCCAGGGGAAGCCCCTGTTTCTTCATATGTAATACTCAGCAGATGTACCAGATAATTCCAGAATACTACAGAATGGGTCAGATTGGAAGAGATCACAGTGGATCATCTGGTCCAACCTCCCTTCTCAAGCAGGGTTGTCCTAGGTCACATTGCACAGGATTGCATCCAGAAAGTTCTTGAACATCTCCAGTGAGAGCAACTCCACAGCTTCTCTGGGTAGTCTGTTCCAGATTAAATTAAACTATTTTTGCTGATGAATTTATTTTCCTGTCCCCATCTATTTCCCTGACAGTGCTCAGAGAAAGCCAAGGAGAAAACAGACTCCTTCTCCTCTTCCTACCATATCACCTCCTTATGCTGTAATTTCTGTGATTCTTGGGGACTGAGTGTGCTGCTCACCATTAGGCAACCTGCACAGCATTTGCCAGCATCAGCTTCACACAAGTGAAGTCACATTAAATTTGTGGTGGTTCTTTGGTAGCATCATGACATTGCCATACCTACACCCCTCCATGGTCCTGTCAGATGTCCTGGACACAGTTGCTTCCCCAGAAATATCAAATGCAGGAGGAGGTAGTGTGTTTTTCATAACCCACCCAGACACCAGGAGACACCTACTCCCAGCAGAATGTGCTGTCAAAGGTACAGTCATTTCCATAATTTCTGGTGCCAGCTGAGTCAGAAAACATACTACTAACTTTCATAACTGCAGCTGAAGTGAGAGCTCACGAAATGGAGCCACTAACAGCAGTAGCCTGAGGGACAGGACTGTGCAAGCATCCCAGCACTGCCCTTCTGGAGCATCAGGCTCTGCCTTACAGCAAACCCCACAAACTCCTGGGGCTTCTTTGGAGCCAGGGCATTGGCAGCATGCTGATGTGCGTGCTTGACAAGTCCAAATGGGATGGAGGACTTGGACGAGACATAATTTTTCATACTCCGTCTAAGCCTGGGCTAGCAGTCCTCCTCAAAGGTGAAACAGGCATATCTGGGACTGCGGACAATGGACTTTTCCCTGCATGTACATGTTTAGAAAATGTACTGTAATTGATCTCTAAATGTTGGGAAAGTACACTGGGATGTGTACAGAGTGAGCATGCAGCCCTGAGGGCTAACACCATTGTTGCACACAGGAGAGCAGCTGGGGGATCTTCCGCTCAAAGGATGGGGACCCCTCACTCATGCGAAGGGAACAGGGTAATATGAGCAGACAACCTTTGATACAGAGTGAAATCCCTCCTCATCCTGCTTTAACCAAAATGTAGATAGGCTTTACTTCCTATGCTCCTTGATGAGGAAAACTACTTTTCAGATACGCCCCCTTTGTCTCTTTCAAAAACCAACAACAACAAAATCCCCTTTTTTCAAACAGCTTTTAGCTATCCACAAGCCAACAGAGAGTTAAAAAACCCTGGGAGCATGACAGGGAAGAGCTGCACATCCTCTCTTCAGTGGTTTGGGCAGGAAGTATAATAGAAGGCTCAATTATTTCTTTAAAAATATGACAGGAAACTTTCATTTTCATATCCCATTCACAGATAATGAAAATGTACCAAAGAGAAGGAAAATCTGACAGCATTAATGAGAGGACATTCTTGAAAATCAGAAACAATGGGAAGGAATGGGCAGAGAGACAGAAATAATTATCATAGCAGCAGTGTTTGCTGCACTGTTATTAAGGTTTGTCAGAGTTTCAATGATTTTTTTAAGCGCTTTTTTATTTTCTACAGAATATGTAAAAACGTTCTGTTTTGAACTTTTGTACTTAAGAGTTTAGTTGTAATTTTAAAAAATAATTTTGGAAAAAATGTTTTAGAGTCCTATTTTTCCTGTCTAAATCTTAACTCTGTTTTTTTTAACTTTTTTTTTTTTTTTAATCAGAAGTGTGGTACTCACCCATCTGTACTCAAAAACCATCAGGTTTTTTAGAGGTGCATTTTTATTCAGCTGTAGAAACTATTACACTAAATTCAGGTTGTCTAGTGAGAAATGTGGTAGTGTGGACTGTCCTGAGCAAAGCTTGGTGAGCAGTAGCTCTGAAGGTCATGCAAGAAGATGCTTGGCTGAGTTACAATAACCTGCAAGGCAATGATGTGCGCTGACTATGCTGGGACATGAAGAAACCCAGGACTCCTTGGTTCTGTTGCCAGCTTACTGATTTCATGTATGGCCTTGGGCAAAGCACTTAATACTACTCCTCAGTTTACCTCCTTAGAAGATATGCAGTTGCCTCACCCTCTGAGATGTGCTGAGCTACAATTAGTATCTGTAATTTGGAGGTGCCTGGTAATGACACAAGCACAAAGTAACACAACAATTTATAGTAAGAAAATAAGTTAGTATGAAAAATCTCTTCATGTGTGGGTTCTCTGCTCAACAAATTCCCAGATTTTCAGTGTGTGCACTGGGCATCTCTGAGGAGCAAACCCCGAGTCTGACCCTTTGAGACTGACGGGCTTGGGAGAAATGGGGCACTTTTAGGACAGTCTGGTGGGTGGAAAGCCAGGCAGAAGGAAAAGTTGCCACAAGGTACTGCTGAATGGAGAGATAGTAAGGACTTGATATGGAAACACTCTTTTTGTGCCTGAAATGAAGGTAGATGGCAGGGGAAAGAAGAGTAAGACAACAAAACTGGAATGTGAAATACAAGAACTACTCCTGCTTTATGACAACAAAGAAAAAAGGGTCATCTTGACTATTTAACTGTCTGCCTTTAGGACAGCTGCAATATCTTTAAGTTCTTTTAAGTACACAGCAAAATTTGACATCAGTTTTGTAGTTAGCCCATTGACTTTAGCTCAATGATCAGCAATATACTGCACCTTTTCACACTCCTGTGTAAGTATTTTGCTTCTATACTTTACCTCTACTATAAACCATCCTTCTTCAGCCACAAGAGTTAGTGGAGACACAAATTTTCCTTTTTTGTAGAAAAACCTGTTTGGAATATCCTGTATGTTATAAACATCCATGTGTTCCACAGCTTTCAATTTTTGATATATCTGCAAAGCAAAAAAATGTTAGGACACCATATGGCTGTATAGATGATAAATACACCCATGGGTACATGGAAACACCTGAATTTGAAAAATGGCTAATCCCCTGTAATGGCTAATCATTCAAACTGGGACTTTGCCTGTCCAAAGATCGTGGCTGAACAAAACCTGCTTATGTGGTTTAGGAGATTCTGAAAACTTGGATCATAACATAAACACATAGGAATGTGTGAATTCATGTATTATGTGTATTTCTAATACACACATTCACAAATGTATACGTGTGAGTATACCAGCCTACAGAATCAGACCAGGAGAAACAACACCTTCACAGGAGGCAGTAAGTGAAGTGGTGAGAGACACTCAAAGGCACAATGTGGACTGTGTACAGATGTGAAAATTGATATTATTGTCTTTAGCCTCTGCCACTCATTCCCTCTTTGTGCTCTTGAGTGGAGAATTAATGTCACCTCACCTGTATTTCTTGCACTTACCTAGTCAATCACTATCAAGGGATTGATAGTGCTCAGTTATCTGCTTTGTTAGTTATCTGATGTGAGATCAATTAGCCAAAGCCTGCAGCTTTGAGTCTGCACAATGCCATGCAAATAGTTTATTAATATTAATCATACTGTCTGGAATATAATCACGCAAATGTCATTACACCCCAAATTATTCAGAAAATATATTTTAAATGCCTGAAAAAGATGTTCCTATGCCATAAAGAAGGCAGCTATTGGAGTTCCCAGACTCTATATTGTTCTTTCACCAGTTAAATATAAATAATCTTGAGGAATAAATAGCTTAGTTCTTCAAAGAATGAAAGGTTCTTCAGTAGCCTTTCATCTAAGTCACCCTTGTGTGTATATGTGTGCCAGATATGTGCACTGATGTGCAGTGACCATAAGGACAGCACCAGGGTGTGATGGCACAGTTCCTCCCACCATGACCGGAGCTAGAGAGTGGTCACCAGTAGTTCTGGTGCTTTGAAATGGGGTAATTCTTAGAGGTGATAACCATTATGTTATAATACACTCCAATTCATAAACATAGCTCTTTAAAATTAATTAGAAATAGAGAATCTAGCTATTGGGAAACTGAAACTCAACTTCATTTTGCTTAAAAAGCTAGCCCTCCAGCAAGAAATCCTAAAAAGAAATGCAGGAAAGAAACAAAACCATAGTATAAGGCATTGTACTTTATTCTCCTTAGGAATATTAGGCTGTTTAATGAGAGAGAAGCATGTGCTGAAGAGCTTTGTCGGATGAAATTCCATGACTGCGTGAAGTTGCAACTTGTCCTTATTTGAAGGTCTAGCCTACAAAAACAGGGAGCTCTGAGTTAAGCATATCAATGCTGTGATCCCTTGTGATGCACTTGCGAGTGAATTGCTCGTGCATGCCTCTAAGACAACTTTCAGTTCTGGCACTAATTTGAAATGTTCACAATATCACAGATACACAGTTCCTAGAGACTGTTTGGGTGCAAAATCAGCAAATATTCTCTTTAAAAAAATTGCATGGGCTACAATGTACTGTAACTGGATAAAATATAATGCAGAAACCAAAATTATCTGCCTGGGGAATGGCTTGCCCATTTTGTACATCCACTCATCTATATTCTGAGGAGAGCAATAATGACTTCTCATGCACTGGTTGCTTGTTAGACTATAGTGTACTAGTCTATTAGTCAGAGATACTAAATTTTCATTCTTTTCAAGTGATTTTAAATTTTTTTTCTATTGTTTTAATTTATCCCTCAAAATCCTGCAGTTCTAGCATTGAGCTTGGATGGTTGACTCAATCCAACATGCTTCATCAAAAATTCCTCAAAGGAAAATATTGTAGAAAATACATTTTGCAATTCTGGTCTAATGGAGTTGATTCCTCTGTGGGATTTTACTGAAATATGAATGCTGAACCTGCTCCAGTTCATTTAAAAATCCCAGCTAGAGTGTCAATAAATTGACTAATACAGATAAAATCCTAAAAGTGCATTTTGAGCTAAAATCTTTTACCTATTTATCAGAAGCTAATAGTGGTGGGGTTTAAAAGCATGTGTCCTTGCCATATAACAGTGAAAGTTCATGCTTTTTGATTTGCCTGGTGTGATTTTCCTTTGGAAACCAGCATCTCAAGGGTGTCACAGGATCCAAGTCTGACTCCTGATAAGAGCTGAATTTTTGCACATCTCTGAGAGCAGTATTTGGATGTTATGAGAAAACAGAAGACACAATTGGCATAAAAACTGAGAAGACACAAACCTAAGAGGTACAACTAGGCTGTACTCACCTCTGCATGCTTCTCTGGAGCTGGCCAGAGGCTCACAACAGGACCTCGGTCCTTCATTTGTATGGTGTCACTCATATTGATATAATTTTTCAGCTCAATCACTTTATCTGCCCAAGAGATGTCTGTCATCCCATGATCAGAGAAGAGGAGGACGTTGATATCATTCTGAAGGCCTTTGCTCTGTGAAGCAAGTGGATGACAACTTTTAGGGCCAGGTAAGAGCTTTGCACTGTGTGTGCCTGCTGGAAAATTTAAATCACCATTTGACTTCCACTGATTCTGTGGAAGTTGGCCAGAAGGATCATGTCCACAAATGTCCTGCAATGTGCTTTGCCACCACCCATAATGGTGGACACCCACTTTTACTTGCTGCTCTGGAATAGTCTGAGAGGTTAACACCAGAGTTTTTCCAAAATAAGTCCACTCAGCAATTTTGCCATGATACCACTTGTGGAAGAGGTGTTTCTCTCCCAAACACGAGCACTTAGCATTAGAGCTTTTAATATTTAGTGAAATTGAAGATAGATATTCCTCTCTTCACTGAAACACATAAAAAACTTCAACATGCATTTATCATTGTCAGAAATATTCATAGAATTGCCATTTACCCAAAAGATTTTCTTGCTGCAAAATAATTTAGATAATGTTTTTTTAAAACCAAGTTTAAAGTACAGAGTTCTGAATACTGTCATAAAACTCACTATAAAAGTTAATTGTCTGATTCCACAAACCTTAGGAAATACACAGTTTTGATTCCTTCGCCTACAATAAAGTTCAGCTGGCAACACAAGTCATAAACAGAGCAAAAAATATATTGGTTTGTGGCTTCCTGGGGCTACTGTAGGCCTGTAGGCTACCCTACTACCAGGAGGGTTATAATGCCATCAATGAAAATAATAATCAGGGTAATGGTGCCTTGACTTCCACATGATCTCAGTAGCCTGTTTCTCAGGAAATAAAAGTTTACAACCACTGCATTCAGTTACAGGTGTTAAATAGGCTCTTGGCAGTGCCAGAAAGGCCAGTTTTAAAAGCCTTTTCCAAAGGCACCCAGGAGCTGGGTTTTTGGATGCCACTCACCTTGATGAGTGAGATCATATTGCTCAAGGCTTTGTCCACTTCCTTCAAAGCGTTCTTCCGCTGCTGGGACAAAGGGCCGTAGTGGTGGCCTTCCACATCAATGCGCTCGTAGTACACTGCGGCCATCTCGGCACTGTTGTTGCTGGGTGTGGGAGAGAGGGCAAGGAGTGAAAGGCTGACATATATGGAGATCTCCTGGCTGCTGGCATTGTTATCCTCACCAGCATGTAGAGCCACAAACCCCTGTTTTCTACTGCCAGCCTGTGCTGTCCTACCACCTATTGCACTGCTGGGCTCATTATTCACACCCAGAGTCTCCTGAGTTTGCCTGACACTCCCATCACAGGCAGCAGGTGGAAACTGCCATATGCAAGCATAGGCTGGCCTGGCAGTCCATTATTAACCTCTTTGAATTAGGAAGGCAGCTTTCCCTTTAATAGCAAAGAAATTCTGATTTCTGTGCTGAATGCCCCTATTAAAAGGATTATGGGAATTACCAGTCAAATGTGCTTTAATTAAATATTGGCACTTCGGGCTTTCTCCTGTGTGAGGTCTTCCAAACCACAGAGGTCAACTCAGGATGTGCTCTTCCTTACAAAATACCATGCACTATGAACTGGGATGAGATTAAGGGGGTTTTATTCAGGAATATGAGCAAGGGAAACTAAAGTAATCTCAGAATTGTACAAGTTTAGCTGATCACACTTTTCTGCACTGATTGCTCTCAGCCTAATTAGTGAGGATAGCGCACACATCAGCGCCTAATTTCATTTTCATGACCACTTTACTGTTCACTGTAAATCTCCCTGAGAGAAGTTGTGCGGATAAAATCACAAACCTGTGCTCATGAAGTTCAAACCCAGTCTTTTTGTGCTGTACTTAATATATGGCAGAGCATGCCATACATATTACATGTGCTCATCCATATCAAGATCCCTACAAAAAGACTTGTTATGTCCTGGCAGGTCCAGTGTCTCTGATTAAAGACGCCTGGGTAGTCTGGTGTAATGAGTGGGACAGAAGAGGCAAAATCAGAGGTGAGGGACTGAGTGAATGAATTAGGGTCTGTCATTTGCATTTCTCGGTTTGCAGAAGGCCTCAGAGGAGCAGTCCTCTGAAAAACTGAAGGTATCTGCTGTGGTGGGAATTTCTCCACTGCTGGCCCTGCAGAACAGTGTTGTTCCTCATTCTTTAAGATTTTAAAATAATTTAAATGAAGCAGCCTTCCCCTCTCCCCAGTTTCATTTTAAGCGTTACTTTCCATCTGTATTAGGCATAAATTATTTTCTAAAATTTAACCCTGTAATTTCTCTATTGCATACACAGTCATTGAACCTACTGAAATAGTTCTCTTCTGCTGCAGTGCCTGGATTATGAGCTACTTAAAATAATTTATGTAAGTAAATGATCGTTTCAATCAAGATAGAAGCTAAGAAAAAGATTTATTGCATAAAACAAGCGATCTCATTTAGGCCGTGGTGAGATTTCTCAGTGAGGGCTCAGTGCTGTAAGGAAGAATATTTAATTACTTCAATGGGACAAGCTCTAGTAATGCAGCATGCTTAGGAGTTCGCAAGATTTGGTACAGCACATCTGGAGTTTGACTTTGTTTCCATTTTTGCCTGTTTTTATATAGAAAGAAAAGGGTTTTCTAAGAAAACCCTTATCATGGCTTGCATGGGAGAAGTATTCTGTCTTTCTAACTGTGTGTCAGTCCTGTCTTCTTCCATCACCAGTAACTTTCCAAATAAATGACTAAGAAAAGATTGCTGAAGAAAGTTGGACAGCATTGATGGCAATACCAAAAAGTGTTTTATATTCTACCAGCACACTTTGCAAGTATGAGGCAGACTTCAAGACACCTGTCCAGGAAGGTAGGTAGATTACAACAGCCCTCAAGTTACAGTTGTGGAAAAGATACAAGGGAGGTTTTAGTTTCACTTGCCAAAAACAGATGCTTGACTTTGTTTTGAATATTCTTGGTCTAAATAGTGGTCTTGAAGCACCTGTTTGAATAGACTGGAGAATATTCCTGAAGGATGATTTCCTTTTCCAAGAGAAGCTCAGTGGCTCCCTGATGAGTTAGGGACTTCTGTCCTTGCACTGATGAAACTTTGTACTTCAGTGAAGTTCAGATGGGTCCGGGCGTTCCTTTGCTCAGACCCTAGGCCACCATGCCACAATAAAGGGCTTGCTCTCTCTACCCTGGAGTCCCTGCAAGGTTTGCTAATGGTGGGAGCCTAAGTGCAGTTCTTTAACTACTAATACCTGCCATTAGGGCAACTGAGCAAGGCCCTGCTCCAGGCAACAGACTGCCCTTGCCACAGGCTGTTTTCTCACATATAGCTAAGGACGGTCTCAGCCTAATGGGCTTTTCCAATTACCTGGGATGTAGAAAGGAAACACACTGCATTTGCCAGCCTTTGAACAGCTTCAAAAGTCAAAAGCACTTGCAAAAGATATAGATGACAAGCTCAAGACTCTTCTACTCAGAGATGCTAAATCCTGCTAAATGAATGTCCCTACAGTAAAAGCATTTCAGAGGCTTTACTTCCTATGGGCTGGCCCAGCAGCATGGAACTTTTTCTTCTAAATCTTAAAGAAATAAACAAAGAGGATGAATGAGAGAAAGAATAAGGAAAACCTACCTGATTTTTAAACTGTTCATTCTCTACCCTCCCTTCTTACTTTAAGTCCCTGGAATATTTACACCCAAATCTGATTGTTAATTTTATCTAAAATCATTCCTTTTTCCTCTTTCCTGCCTTGTTGGAGACAGGACACTTAGTTTAAAGAAAAAGAACTCAGGAAGAAATTCACCAGGGATGGTGTGTAAATAGACACCAGAGACAGGACCTCCTGCAGCACTGGGATGATCTGTAGGATTTGGGCACTTCGGAAGACTGTAGCTGTTATTTATGTCAGACATCTTGGTGGCAGGGATTTGCACTTTTCTTGAAATCATCAGCTTTCACCTCTTGCAAGTTGTTCCACCAGCACTGTTGTGTCCCTTTCCTTTTCCACCGCAGACAGCAGCAGTCAGCCTTGTGGCTTGGAATGAATTAGCTATCGAAACTCTCCAGCTACCCAAAATAACAGCTTGAAGGACTGGAACTCTGAACAGTTTATGCCTCACTTTTAACCATGTTCACAATTACAGGACTGAAAACCAGCGCTGAGTAGCCTTATACACTGTGCTTTGCAGAAACCAGGCAGGAAGCTTCAAGAACATCTTGACCCATCCCAAAATTATACCAGACCATAAAGCTTTCTACAGTAAATCTGGGTTTCCGCCAGAAGTCAGAGGTGATGTCTGTATTACGTCTTCCATTTCTTTTTTTATTCACTGAACTAAAAGCATTGCAAAAACTCCAGAAAGCCTGCTATGCTGCATATGACTTCCTCATGTCACATGCAGGTAACTTTCTTTAAATCTAAGCTAAATAATTTCAGGATAAAACCTCTCACATGGTCTCAGACACCTTTTGTCTAAGCCCGTGCTGCAAACAACACTGATTTGTGAGCATCTGTGCAGCAGGACCCAGTGTGCAACTGGGAGCAACATCTCCAACAGTGCTCTCATCATTTTGGAGCCTTTATTTCAAGAACAATCAACACTCAGCATCTGAATACAAAACTTTTCAGATTCGAATCGCTATGGAGTTGCAAGTATTAAAGTAGAAGGGTTTCCTAGGATTGGATGAATCATGGAAGCAACAAGGTTTTAAAAGAAGGAGCTTAGTTATAGCCAAGGTAAGGCATTGGCTCTGCCATGTGGTGGTGCAATCTTCCCCGATTTTACAGCCTGTGTGGAATTGTCTCTTGTAAATATTTGGATGAGAGATGGTGGAACTTGAAAGCTGGGTATGGAGCATACATTTTTCCTAGCAGTTGTCTGAGAGATATATTCCCATCAGCTGGACTATATGGTTGTTGTAGGTCAAGATATATTCCCATCAGTTGGACCATATGGTTGTTGTAGGTCCCTTCCAACTGAACTCTTCTATTCTACTCTATTCTATAGTCATATTTGCACAAAATGAATGCCCTCTCCAAAAATATTTTGCTTGAGATGTTCTAAAATGAAGAAAAAGCCAAAGCATCAGTCTCATAAACAAGTGACTGGAGCTGAATTTCAGAATTTCCCAATCCCCTCTCTAAATCCAAGTATTTCAAAGCCTTTTCTTGCAGGTCAGTGAATAGACATGCACACGCTCATCCTGAAGTTGTTTGAAACAGCAAATTAAAAGTAGTAAGTCAGGATGTCTGCTCTTTTTTGCAGCCTACACAGAAACAGAGGAGCACGTATTTCCCTCCACTCTTAATGTAAGGGCCTATTTCTGCTACAGTGGTGTTTCTATGACAGTACTATAAAGCAGTTTTGGCCCCCATCTTCCTACCTGGAAGCCCATCCTGAAAATCTCCGTGACAGTAAATCCAAATACTTGTCCGAGAGAGAGGAAACCCCACACTGCAAAAGTCTAGTGACATACCACAGAGACTCGAGGGCATCGCTGATGGCATCTGCGAAGTCTTTGTCTGTTGGGACGCTGAAGTACTCGCGGCAGTAACTTGGTCTGACTCCAAGGATTTCGACCTCACAGCCTACGAGCAAAAAATGTGGTAAGCTCTGCTATTTCACCTTGATCACAGACCCCACACCATGGTGTCCAAGTTCAGGTCTGTAAATTCCCTGTGACATTACTTACCTTATGCCTTCCCTGCAGGAAACCATGTGGTTGGCAAGGGAACAGGAGAGAGAGGTTGGTTTGACAAATGCTTGTAGCAAACTATACATTGGATCCTTTTATTTCCCTCTCTAAAGGAAGGTCTCTGTGTGACCTTCCCACAATAAAATGCTTAGTTCCCTTGTGGCAGACCATTTCCACCTAAATCACCAGCTCGTTTATATTTTAACTACTGTGGCCATATAGCCTCATTTCCAGGCTTCCAACATAATAGATTTAGATATTGTTCTCTGAAAGTTCAGCAAATACTTTCCAGTTAGACATGCTGTATCTTACGTTGTAATATCCTCTATAAACCGTATTTTATTATGTGATACTGACTCTCCACTATTATATCTGTGTCCCAGGAGGTCTTATTAAAACAGTGTAAACCAATTAACTCTCTTGGTAACTTGCAGTCTTCCTTGCAAAATAAAGTCTGTTTTGTGGCCTAAAAATTTATAGCAACAAATCCTATAGGAGAACATGGCCCTGAACATAGAAAAACATGTTTTTGCGAGGTTTCTTTGCCCTTTTGCTCTCCAGTTACTATGCTGCTGAATAATATTAATATTTAAAAGAAGTATGCTTCCAGAAACAATGGATTCATGCAAATTATCATTCCAGAACCCCAGAGTCCTCCCATCACAGGCGTTTTCTGATGTATTCCTGGGGCACAAGGAGGAATAGAAATAAAAAAACCTCACGTTTTGCAAAATGGCCTCTGTATACGACAACAGAGTCTGGTCAAAAAGGCAACTCTAAGCCAAAGCCTAAATCTGTCTACATCTGGGTCCCTCTGCTTCTCCTTTGGGAGGAAAGTCGTAGGCATTAAGGACTGTCTTAAGTTGACTTGTTGCTTGAGGCATGAGAAGGAGTAAGTACAGAGAGGGCCCTAGAGCAAGCAGAGCTACTATCAGAGGTGATTTACAGTGGTTTGCTGACTGAGACACTCAATAAAGAGAATCTGTCAGTCTTGCATCTCAGCTCCCATGAGCTCACATCACCAAGTTGCAGTATTGGGACACAGGGAAAAGCACACAGCTTGCAGGCCAAGCTGGCTAAGAATCTTCTGATGTGATGGTTCGGGAGTACCATGAAAGATTAGAAAAACTTGAATGTTTAAGCTTAGGAAATTTTTAAAATCTTCACTGATTTGCAGAAAGCCAGATAAGTCAGATGGAAATTACCCTTTCTGAAAGTTAAAGGGCCATAGCACACATGACAGATTTAGTCTGCTCGCCTGTGGTAGCAGCTCCTGGGTCTCCACATGCTTTGTGTGTTTCAAGGGACCCCATCTATTATGATTAATTAATTATTTGCATTAATAAACATCAAATGTAGTCAACTGATTTACTTTCCTGTAAAAATACATTTGCCTACTCTTGAAACTCTATCTAGTTTTTATTTCTGTTAAAATTGTGAGATGGTGCTTACTTTTCATTCTTCCCCTGTTGCCCCAAACATATGATTTAATCTTCCCTTTCTGCATGAAGATACTTTGGTGTTCATCTCCCCACCATGATCCACCATGACAATTGTCTGCAGCCTGGATAAACAGCCAGCAGATTACTTGACAAGAACTGACTGTCTAGATCATCCCACAATAAAATTTCTATACGTCTGCACACAGCATCCCCAAGAAATTACACTGTGCAACAGAGACAGGTTCCAGCTCATACTAAAACAAATCATCAGAAAAATGCATTCCATGAATGGCCTGATGTCATATCCAGGAATTCCCCTGCCCTGAGGGCGTAGAGCTTCAGTCTTTTGCAGGATGTCCTGGGTGCTACGAGCAGCAAAACAAGGCCTTTCAGCTACCTCAGATGCTAGAGGTGATGCAGTAGTCTTCTATGGGCTTTGCTAGTATTTCAGGATTGAACTGGAACTTTGGAGCCAGTTTCTCCTTTGATACTTGAGTCCGGCTCAAGACTGTCTCCAAAACCAGGCAAGAAGTTAAGAATGCATTTGGAAAGTCATTAGAAATGCCTTCTGTTTTAGTTCAGATGGATGACTCCTCACAACCGGTGACTAATATGATCATTTTGCCTTTTTTTTTTCTTCAGATACTGACATCAGATTGTAATTTTCTCAAATAATATTCCTCAGAATTACTCATGAGATAATTTTAACTGGGAGCATTAATCTCTTGGGGATCTAGGATATTTTAGTTGCTGAGATATCTTTGCTATTTCTAGATTGTCAAGTGATGAGCATGACGTAAAAGACTACAGGGTAGCAACAACTAGAAATCATTTTGCCCATGAGATAGTGGTCTTCAAGTGTGCAGTTTGTTGACAGTACCACTGGAAATTCAAGCTGCTTAGACATCAAGAACTTCCTTTTCCCTTTTTTTTTTTAGCCTCTATGATGAATAGAACTTAAATTAGGTTTTTTAATGTTAAGGCTTGTTACAAGTCCAAAATACTGGCCATGAAGACCCTTTAATATTTAAATTTCATTTTGGTAGAGGCCAGGAAAGATGGTAAATTTTCTCACTTAGATATTATGGGAAAGGAAATTTAAACAGATTTGGAGCCAGCCAAAGGGAATGCTAAGTTTTTCTTGGTTAAACTACAAATAGTTAAGCTGTATTTACTGAGATGTAATGCTATATACCTTTCTGGATAGTTTTGTATGATGCTAAACCTTTATTTAAAAACCTGAACTACTGGAGCAGGAATAAGGACTTCTTTCAGAGTGATATATAGGCCCCTCTTTATATATCTGACACGGGGACCTGAATCTCTGCCAGCTTTAAATTGCATTTCTAAACATTTATTTAACAGTTGGACACTTCATGTCATAACAGAAGATTTTGAAAACTTTCCAGGCTGGCTGTACGGTCTGGTAAATATTGTGTTTAAATGGCAAAAGTTGAGTTAGAGTATTTTTGCTTCCCCCCTCTGTCTCTCATTTCAGTGTTTAGAGAAGTTGTCACTGGGCTTCAGCTGAAGCAGTGGCATAGGCTGCTGGAAAATGAAGGAGCTTGAGCATCTGGGATGACACCACTTACTGGGCTGAGGGTGAGGACCACTCCAAAGTTTTGACCTCAACAATACTGCCAGGATGCTCTTGCACTCCTCTGGGCATTCTCCATCTGCTGGAGCAGCAGTGCTTTCAACAGGCAACCTGGGTGTGAGGCTGTGCCCTTCATCCCATGCACAGCATGAAGAAAGGAGAGAACTGTCCCTACAAGCCAAGGCCTTATGTTTTGGCAGAGGTGGTGTTTGGGACCCCCGGCATGGTGATAGTTTGTCTCCTCTGCTTCTAGAGTCAAGAGAACCCAGATGAATTCTGCCCATGAGTTGTCTTCGCAGGGTTTATGTTAGGCTCACAGATAAAGTTGTTGTGATGGTTGTTCACATCCAAGAGCCCTCAGGCTCTATGTTCCTGTGTGCTGGGGTCTGAATTTTATTTCTTTAAGCACTGACTACACATGAGACAGGAACATAGGGAAGAAAATGAAGCAGCAGATTTTGGGTTCAGACTTTGAAAAGCTTGGAACTGGCTCTGAGGAGGAAATGGCAGTGGTAAAAGTTAGTCCTGGGAATCAGCGCTCTGGCATTTCCAATGCATTCCTGCTACAGTTGATTGATCTTGTTTGTCTTCACTGCTGGCTAAAGAGAAAATAGCATCTTCCAGAACAAAGTGTGATGAATTTGGCTATATATTGCAGTTCCTATTAGGAGTTTCCCAAACTTTTCCTGTTTGGATCTTTATCATATTTGCAAGATTCATTACTAAGCAGGAGTGTATCTTTAGGCTGGAAAGCTAATCACTAATAGCAGATCATATGCGGTGCAAATGTCTGTGGGACCTCTATTCACCTTGGTTATTAAGTCTTGGGTTTTTATTTTCGTTTTGTTTGGTATCGCTCCCCATTCAATTGGCTTGTTAAGAATTTAAGCTTTAAAATGATAGATCTAGAATTTTTAGAAAGGATTTTGTCCTTACTGTGGAACTAGAAAATGATAAAAAAAAAATCATAGAGGGAAAATGTAATAAATGCTGTTGCATTTGGAGTGACTTCTGTTCACCCCAGTTATACCTGGAGTCCTACTACAGCCCAACAGCCCTGTGTTTCAGTTCAGTAGTTCCACATTTCACCCTGCTTCCTGTGCCTGACCCTGTATGGCCAATGTGTCCTTTGAGACCACGAATACCCTTGAAATAAACGTGTGCTTCAGCTTTTGCTGAACTGAAGCCCTGACAGCTTTGCCAAAAGTCAGCCATCACAGATAAATAATTAAGGACTGACAGAGATACATGTCACAGTCCACAGCTAAAATGCCAGATCCATGCAAAAAATTCCCCCTCTGTGTCGTAAGAGAGTCCATGCATACATTGGGGAGTGTAAGCACTTGGAAAAGGGGGGCTCCATTTTTTCTTGCAATTTTCAGCTAGAAATAGCAGGCAGAGAAGAGTGAAGGGTATACATATGTGTACGGGAATACATATATATACACCTCATACGTCTTCTCCCTGGGAAACACTTCTCAAAGGGCAACATGAAGGAGCTAGTTAAAGTCCAAAGGCATTTACTGGAAAGTGATACTGGTTTTTTGGATTTCAGCAACTCTCTGTAGGCTGTTACATCTATTCAGTACATAATTATACCTATTGAGAGCAATTACAATCATAGTTAAAATTGAATAGTCTACAGAAAGACATATTTTTGTAAATTTTTAGAAGAATTCCAACATTCTTGTATAATTTCTGTATCCTACTATTTGCCTTGCTGTTAGATCACTTGGGACATCTTCAATAGGAAGCAGCATTTTTTCAGGGCTGATCTAAACTCTTTGACTGCCTCTGGGTCTATAAGGCAATATTGTCACCGTCAGATCTTTTTGCTCTTCAGTACTGTAGAAACACTCTGGATGGCTTTTCAGTGTTTTTCATCTTGGTTCGCTCTTTCTTCCCATTCCTTAGAATCGTGGGCTTTTTGCCAGGACACCATTAGCCACATTGCATGGAAAGACTGTGGCCAGGCACATGTGCATTGGGATGCAGAGACGAGCTGGCCAGGAGCCCACAGCATGAGTCAGCTGCCACTGCCATGCTGGCACTGGCTGTATTCAGTACAGCTCTTCTAACAGCTCTGTGGTCCTCCAGCCTGCACTTACGCATTGAGGATAGCTGCAGACTGCTTAGGGTAAGTAGCAGTTAGAAGGATAAAAAGTTGAGAATCTGGGCACTTCGCAAGGGATTTGGTCTGGTTGCTGAGCTAGAACGTCTATTTCCATATGAGTCCCTAAATGTATAGCGTAAGGGGATACAATACTTCTGTTTGTTAAAAAGGACTCATTATTTCACATCCGTAGTCATTCCAGTGGTCCAATATCTAACAAATGAGGAACAGAAAGGCCAAGTCCCTCCAAATGAATGGCTCAGACTCAGAACAACTGGGACCTCAGATTAATTAACAATGAAGGAGGACCAGAGGACAAGGAGGCTTTGCTTTCAGCTGGATTTTCTTGTCCCCACAGAGCAGATCATCTTCAGCTCTCAGCTATTAATTTCCAGATTAAAACCAAAGAAGCATTGGGGGAAGGTGGTTACTGTTTAACTTTGAGTGGACCATGAACCATTCATGGAGCAACCACTCAGCGTAGCTGAAGTTACAGGTGGGCAAGAGGAGCAAGCACTTGATGGAGGAGGGGATGCTCTTCAAGCCAGCACCCTCCTGAAGCTAGCATTTAGTGGAAAGCTGCCTCTAGTGACACTTCAGTCTTCTCCTTTCTAAGCATATGCAAATTATCATGACTGAAGAAAAGCTAATTCATTTCTATGTGTGGTTAGTAAAGCCCATAAAATTCCTATCTGTATTTCAGAACTGTATTAGAGAGCCATTCCTACAGCATATGGAGTGCTCAGATGTCAAGATGCATTGTAGCAATTTTTCACATACTAACCTGGCCAGTAGTACATGGAAACGTTCTTTTTAGCTTTCATCATTGTGACCCACAAAGGCTCTGATCCATTCCACCAGAGAGGCAGCAGGCTTTCTTTATTCACACCAATATCAAAAGATACATTTGCCTTCTGGTCCCACATATAGTTTCCAGTCATCTGATGGACCTCACAGTGGCGACCTTTGAGAGTGGAGAAAAAAAGCAGCACAATCAGATTGGTGTTCTTCAGTAGAAGGATGCTGGCAGCACCACCACTGCTACTACTGGATCATCCAGAAAATCAGCTGAAAAGCTGTGACTTGAATTCAGGGTTCTCTTACCTTATGACCATTCATAAAATCTCCCTGACTCTTACCTTTTACTGAGGTGATCCAGTTTGCTCACTAAATCCCCCAGTTCAGACACCCAAAAGTTAGTTGCTGAAGCTTTTCAGCCCCCTGTGTTCCCTTCACAATCAATGGATGAGAAGAGTCATGTCTACAAAGCAATTCATGCCACCCTAAGACAGGCATCTCAGGTATCTGGAGGTGCATATGCTCTCTATTATTGGTAGAGAAAGATCACAGCCTTTTCTCAGCTTCAGGCAGCCAAATTTTAGACAGCTGAGACCAGAAGAAAAAAATCTCTCACCCCATGGCCTGCTCAACATTTCAAATCCAGCCCCACACAAAAACCAAGCAGCAGCCCATGGGTGCCACATGTTTGGCTGACACCTGGTTCCTTCTACACACCCAACACCTGCCAAGTCTGAGGCCATTTTAAGGTACCCATCAGCACTTACAACCAGCGGGCTGTGGGAAGCAAGCTGTGAACAGAAGGTGATAAGAGCACAATCTAGAAACATAGAACAAAGATTGGGAAGCTTGCATTTCTTCTTCCTTTTTCCATAGGGCACATTGTTTTTCTGCAAACAGGCAAAAACTGGGCAAACACATTTATGTATTACTTTTATTTTCCATTATTGTTAGCTTTTCTTTTTTTTTCTTGTAATGATCATGCTTTGTTCTTGGTTGTGGGCACAGCAATCATTTCATCAGACATGTTCAGGCCTCTTATTGTATCTGAGGAGCCCTTGGGCAACTTCATATTACAAGAAACTAGTATATAATATCTGAGATATGTCTTCTACTTCTTGTAATTGACAGTAGAGAAGATACTATATTTTAGGAATTATTCTGAAGATGAATTAACAGAAATGGGAAAAGAAATGTTGAAGATTAAGTTGTACTGGAAGTTCCTTATTTACGTATCTTAAAAAGCAACAGAAGATTGTGTTAGACACTGTCCTCATTAACTGGTGAGTCATATTATTGCAGGGATCCAGATAACATGCTTTGATTATTTTGAGCCTGAGCATGGTGATCAGAACTGAAATAACCTTTGGTATTCTTGTTCTGAAAAGACGTTATTTCAAGCAGAGGACTCTGTATACTTTGGGTGCATGTGATCTTGAAATGGATTTTGAACTCTCCTTCCCTACTAAAAAGTATTGCAATTATGCAAAACATTTCCTCCTTCCCAGAAGAAAAAAGTGGTCCCAGTTTGTGGCAGTCACTACTTATCATACTTAACCAAACAGGTTTAATATAGGAGAACTGGTGGAGTGGATGGGCAGTAATTTTTTCTCTTCAGGCTGTCAAGTGCTCTCTTTGCTGTAAGTCTCAAAAGAGATAGGAAGGAAGGAAGTCTCTGTAGTTCATCAAAAACGCAGCCCTACAGTTTACAGGACAACCTCAGCTTCTTAAAGTCCATGTATTCCTAAGCATCTATCAACCTGATAAACTGCAGCAGGCAATTTGTGCCAGCCTGGGAAACTTGCAGGTCAGCGCTTAGGTTCTATCAGTGTAAAACCTACAGATTAGGTATCTGTATGATGTATTGTGTAGTCTTCGTATAGAATCAATGAGCTCAAGCTGCTACTGATCCTATAGGACTTAAGGTCTGCCATCTGTTTATCCACATTTTTAAGGAAGAGATTGGAGATTGATCTTTGTAGTATTGTTAGGAAGTTTAATTAACTGTTTGAACTAATACAGACGACAGTGTTCTGTTCCCCACATTAGATTAGTTAAATTTTCTATGGACTCCAAATCCTTTTTTTATTATTGAAAAAAAGGCCTAGAAGACTATAAGGCATCCGTTTTCATTGCAGACATCCCTGGTTCACAGGGTCAGAAAAGAAGATCAAGTGAGCAACTGATCAAAAGACGTGACCATTTAATGCCACTCACATCTGCTTACCTGAGGCCTGTGTCTCAGAAAGACCCTAGACTTCTTTGGAAGACATCAATAATCAACTAATTAATCTCTTCCTTGGGTTGCTCCTCCCAATATGTATCATGAGTAAACACTGTTCAAAAAGTATGCCTGGTATGTAATTTTATTTTTGACCTTTGTTAATCTTCAGCCATGGCTGTTCTGAGCCTTGCTCACTAGATTGAAAAGCCCTGGAATAACTGGCATTTCTGCCCCTGCCCCCTCCCCCCCAGGATACTTGTACACAGAATTAAGGCCATTTCTCAAATTTATTTTGGGTCACATGTACAATCCCAGTTCTTTATATCCCCTGTTTTTACTTGTTTTCTCCAGCCTAAGAAAATTACCTTTGGTGTGCTTCTTTTGAATCATTATCAGAATAGCAACATGGTGTTAGGGAGTCACCATAACATTGTGAGCTTATTATTTCTTCCATTACTGCAGCTTTCCTCTGTAATCAAACATTATCTTAACAGTTTCAAAAATAGAAACAGGGCAGAAAGCACTTTCAGCATACAGATGTCATTATTTAAACTCACTGTAATTGTAGTAAAAATTACTCCTTCCTCAAGCAGCAGAGGAAAACAAAGAAGGTGTAGTTCCCAGGAATATGATAACTGCTGTATCCTTCTGGAGGAGAGCCAGCAAAAGCATTTGCAAGTCTGCATGCTACAGCTTACTTGGACACTACATTTCATACTGCATTTGTCTAAAGCACATTCCCATGTCTCCAGGCACTTTCGTCAGCATTCAAATGAATCTCTGCAAGACAAAGACGAAATTTAAAAAACCTGCAAAACACACAGCCACTTGGCCACCCACAACAGCAGCACAGTAACGCTGCGTGCTGTGCACCCTGCCTTGGCTGTGCCTGAGATCTGGAAACCAGAGCATGCACTCCTGGGGCATTTG
Organism: Dicrurus megarhynchus; assembly: GCA_013399195.1. NCBI lineage: Eukaryota > Metazoa > Chordata > Aves > Passeriformes > Dicruridae > Dicrurus > Dicrurus megarhynchus. Next base: position 493,195 of record VXAD01003979.1, read on the forward strand.
CCATCTCTGCACTGAGCAAATCAATCAGAGAATCCACAGTGTGCATATTAGCCAACACAGCAAAGGTACTGTAATCTGATGATGAACATCAGTACATGCCTTTAGCTAAATGCACTATGAAATATTATATATATATATGCCTTGCCACTACAGTGAAACCTTTCCTATCATGTCCCACCATGATGTCCCCACTCTCTAGAAAGTGTCAAGAGTCTGGGGGGCAGATGCAAGCACAAGCTGCCATGGGGCTATACAGGCTGGGTAAGAGTTAGGTTCCTCCATGCAAACAGCTGGATGACTTGCCTTGGGAAGTGCTGTGCTCTGCTCATGCTGCCTGCTACAAGGATGAAGAAAGCAGGACTTTGAAGGCACCAGCGCCATATTCCTATTCTGGAGCAGATATAGTGGTTGCTGTCCCCAGGAACTGAGCTTTGATATATGCCCTGCTCTACTGTTCCCCTGATGGGTCTCATCTGCTCTGCTTTGAAAAGAAAGACCACAGGGTGAAAACAAAACCCACGTGCTAAACCTGAAGTAGCCTGGAGAAGGCCAGAGCTCATGAGAAGTCTGGTGAGCATGCTGGCCTGGGCAAAGTGGCCCTGCCATCTGCCAACCTCCAAATAAAACCAGTACTTGCATGATGTGCATGGACAATTCATGTTTCAAAGGAACTTGCTGGCAAAGTCTTTCCAAATTTTTATGACCTCTAATACCAGACAGAGCCAAAGCATAAACACCTTAGACTGCACCAGGTAACACTTTGCAATTCAAGTAGGATCACACCAAAAAGCACAGAAAAAAATCTCTGCTACACACAGCATTTTTTTTTTTCCCTAAAGGGGATTCGTTTAGTAAGAGCTTGAAACACTTAATTCAATGCTTTCATCATGGGGCCAGGGCTGGGGTGCACAAAAATTGCTTATAAATGAAGTTTTGCAGATGCTTTCTTGTGTGGGAAGTCAGGTCTTGTGTCCTGGAGAGCAGGGACTCCAAGCTGTTGGTTCTTCTCCTGAATTGTGGTGGGCTCAGAGACCACGCTGGGACCCCTGAACCCCCAGAGCTGGGTGTGGCTCGAGGGCACTGAGGGTCCAAGCAGTACAGAGGGCCTAGACAGAACAGTGGACAACCTGCTGCCTGCATTATTAGACAGAGTATGAGCCTCTGGCAGTGACTTCAGCTCTGGGCCAAGAAATACCTTGGTACATGAGTGTCCACTTAGTTAACAGCTGGTAGTAGGTACAGTAGTTGTGAGGTTGCAGCAAGTAAGAAGGAATAAACTCTGTATTTTAATTTGCAGCATTGTGAACTTGTGTTAGAAAAAACTTTCTGTTCTACACTTCAGAAGTGTTTCCATTTTTTTAACTGGCAGAAAGCAAACACAGATTTTTGCAATATTTTGTGTGTGAAAGAGAAAAATCTTGACACTTGGAATTGCAGCCTTTCTGCAGGTGGTGAGTAAACAAAGTGAGAAGAAGAATGTGAAAATGAAAATCCTCCTGGTTCCCACTATCTTTTCCAGCCTGTTCTTGCTGGGATGGTACCCTTTCCCTGCCAGTTAATAGTATTACCACAGACTTATTCATACTCTTTTGCTTCCCAACACAGAGTTTTAGAAATGGAAAGCTAATGAATCCAAGAAAAGTAAGAGACTTGATTTCAGAGCTGTATGTCCCAAACAGAATCTTCTAAATCTTTACTGCTGCTGGCATCTGTAGCTGTTTAAGAGGACCAAAAAGAAAAAATCCTTTTCCCTTGTGACTCATCATGTACTCTGTGTCCTTCTGGATTCTTTCTAAGCTTGGACAGTGAAGTAGATATAGTTTTAGTTCATGTGTATGTAATAAACTTCCCTGTTGTACTCCTTCCATTCTTTATGTCTCAGAAAACACACAGGTGTTGCTTACATAGTTAAGAACTTGCTTAACTGCTGAACAGAAATTGTCAGCATCCTTTTCTGGACCAGGCTGGTGTCAGGATGCCATTAACTGTGCAGCAGAAAAGAGGCATCCACTAGAACCATCACCAGGCTGGGCTTCCTTCAGGTACTGAGCGGAAGGAGCCTGGAGCTGCTGTGCTTTAAATCAAGAAACCTCTCACAGCAAATAATAAATATACTAGTATATTGTGTGTGCACATCAGCCAAACTCCAGAAAATCCCAGAAAACATGGAATAAATGGGGTGCAGTGTATGTTGATTTCCTGTGCTCAGGGGAAAACAGATGTAGACTGACTGTTAGACTTCAGCATCATCCACCAAAGCCTCTCAGCAGTTAAAGTATGCCAACATCAAGTGTGAGGAGTGAAGGGAAGATTGTTGAAACATGGAAGTTGGGTGAAACCTTCAGTCTGGCAGAGTAGAATTTGATGTCACCTATTCCTGGGACCTCTGCCATGTCCCCCGTTCCCTACTGCCATGCAGAGGAGGTGATGGCATATGCAGGGATGAGCAACAGTGGCTGAGGAAACACCACACACCACCCCTGTATTTTAGACAAGCCCCAAATGTGCCATCACTGTGTTGCAGCGAGTCTGGGGCAGCCCTGCAAAGGCCACAGCCCCCACTCTAGGTGCAGGAGACTGAAATATTCTCTGGTCTACCTTCTCCTCTATCCCTCAATCTTCATGGGACCTCACAGCCCCTCTGCCACTTATTTAAGATCAGGTCCTGTCCAAAGAGGCACATGGAGGCTCCTTGCTGGCTTGTCTCAAAGCAGTTCCCCACCCACCTCTGCAATCAGGGGCTCCCTTTGCTTCCCATGGAGGCCAAGTGAAATATGTATCTTGGATATGGGGCTGCACACAGGCAGCTGGCACATCCTCATGGAAGACCTGCCAGAAAGACTTGAATTCTAGTTATGATCTTGGAAAAGAAATCCTTTCTGGATTTCTGTCTCAGATGTGATACTGTCCATGTTTATGCTGGCTGGAAATATGAGGCACCCCTGAGTGCTCTCAGCTGGGGGGGGACTTCAGGAGAGCTGGCTGCAGGGAGTCCTTCATCACCGCTCCAACACCTGCAGGCTGTCAGGTAAGGGAGACCCAACCACAGCATGAGCAGCTTATCTCGACAGATACGGCGCGAAGTGCTCTGAAGCAGTAACTCCTGCTTGCAGCGGTTATAAGGGAGAGCTCAGACTTTCCACTGAACTTGGCATGAGCGCTCCCTGCAGAACCAGGCCACAACAGGGAAAGGGAAAAATTAAAAACTCCCCACAGGATGACAACCCGAGGTGGCTTGTGGTCTTAATTCCTTCCTTTGCGAAACAAACAGCACATGGTATGATTAAGGAAGCCTTTTGAATAGATGTATTTGGACTCCTTCTTCCGTCCCTTGCCAAGCCCACAAAAAGTCCTGCAAAAGCTCTGTCACAGCAGCAACATCTCCTTTTACCTAATTCTCCATTTCATGCTTTTCAGGGCAACAATTGCAATATCATAATTGCACCATGGATAGCAAGAACACCAGGTAGGATTCAGTCTAGCAGCGCAGAAAGCAACCCAACCACCTAAAAATGAGTCTTTATGCCACAGTAGAAGCCAATACTAAGAAACGTGGCATGAAGGAAGTTGCTAGAGAAGACTGCTTTTTGAAGAGTTGGATTTTAAGCTAGCACATCCTTGAGCTACCGTGCACAGCACCAGGTTTTTGTAACAAAACAGCTTCTCTGGTTGCTTGTCAGTGAGATCCCTTTGCACCAGTACTGATTTGTCTTCTGTTTGATGCTTCTTCAAGCAACTATCAGGTCATGATGCCATGCCCTGGCCTGCAGGAAGACTGAAGCTTCATCCCAAGCTCTGAATTACTTTGTGATTTTACATGAGGAAGCCAAACGATTAATATATTTCTGGTTTCTATGCTTTGGTTTTCTTTCTCATAATTGTGGCAGGTGTGCAGGAAAGGAAAAGACCTCTAAGCAGGCTCTGGGCTTTGGGCTGAGGCTTTCTGTGTGACTTGGGGAAGCTCCAGCAAATATCTTCTCACAGGTTAACAGCAGCAGCAGATATAAGCAGGAGGGGGACCCATGAAGAGCTCTGCCTTAGCCCTGCAGCACTGCATGACCATAGGCAAGTCACCTCCCTCCCATGCTTCCCTTCCAAAATTTATGCTTTTTGTTCACCAGGCTGGACTGTATTTGTCCTGCGGTGTTGATGCTTCACCCAGCACCTCATCTCAGCAGGAAGGGGTGTGATTCTCATTAGCATACATTAGATAGTTGCTTTTAGATATGTGGCTCTTGGTCAACAGTTACAGTTGCATCTCTTTGGTTATAGCTTTGAAAATCTTGGTACATTTGCCATTTCCCATGAATATTAAATTCAGTCAGGCTGCCCTCTTGCAATCATCAGTAAAGTAAAATATAATGACTAGAAGATCCTGCAGATAGTTGGACAGCTGTGCTGCGTGCCATTACTTGTGAGCTGTCAGTGCAGAGGAGAGCTGTGCTCTGGCAGGGCATCTTTGGCATCTGCACTGAGGCCGATGCTGCTGATCTCCATAACCTCTGCCTGCAGGTCTGGGCAGGAGGAGGAGGTGAGTTCATGTTCAGAAGACTGACCTGTCCCAACGATGATGGTATCTGAGGGGCAGAGTCCACTGTCCTCCTCCAAAGCCACAGAAATGAGAGAGAATTTCTCTCATTTAGTAATAACTCAACCACTCTGTAGTCATGAAGGTTGCATGGATGTGGGGTGAAGGGCAGTAAGCAGAAAGGAAAGGCCTTGCTCACACGAATGAATGGAGGCAAGTCAGATACACACAAACTACAACACTTTTATGCACATGCTGTCCAAGACCTGGCAGCCATGTATGCTCCTGAATGGATGTAGAACCATAAGGCCTTGTGAATGAGCAGAGAAAGAAGGGACAGGAGTATTTATCAAAACAAATACACAAGCCAAAAACCAAAGTAGGATATAATGAACAAGCCAGGGGTGGGAATGTGCAGGTGGGGCCAGAAATTTCTTCAACTGATTTAGTTGAAAGAAGCCAATATACTATGAAGACAAATACAAAGTTTTGGAGGTTAAAATGTGAATTTCTTAGCAGCTCATGAAACAGCAGTGTAGGACAAGACATGAAGAATAATTTGTTCCTGATTTCCCAGAAGAAACTGTGGCAGCATTTAACTTCCATACATCCCAGTTGCAAACAGAAATAAAACCAGTTGCAGTTGTCTCCCTGCAGCATAGGGGATGCATGACTGTTGAGATGTGATGAAAGCTTCCCCATGCCCATACAGCAGCACCAGGGAGACAGTAGCCTGTCATTCCCTAAGCAGGTCATTATGGCAGGATGCTTGTGTCATCCTGCCTTGCTGAATTTTCTCCAAAACCTGTCCGAACTCTACAAATTAAATGGATGCAGACTCAACACAGCTTAACACTACATCTGCACGTGCTCTGCACTCCTAACCTCACCACCCCATAAAACCTCCTTTCAGTGGAAATGGCATCGTGGCCCCAAAGGGTAAGAACAGTGCAGCTATGGGATTTACTCTGCTGTCGTGTCAGGACACAGTCATGGGGTCCACTAACACCCCAAGGGCTCAAGGGCAGCCTTGGGTCTTCCTCTGGGCATGTTCATCACCTAAACTTAGTCCTCAGCTGGTTCCCGACCTACTTAATACTGCTGTGACTCATGTGTTACAAAGGTGAATTGATATTTGCAATTACGTTGTATTTGCATTGATATCATAAAGTCTGGCAGACTTGCAAGAACAGTTGGGTTTGGTCTCACAGACTATCTTATTGCTGCAGGTTGAGGTGCAGAACTCTGCTAAAAATATTAAAAGTCCAGTAGTGGTGTTTCATCACCTGAAACAAAATTCCTTCTTTGTGAGTACAAAGTAGGATGTTTTCAAAACTCCTCAACAGGCTGATTATAGACTTCACTATATGTATACACACTTACTAGGAGTGATGACTAAATGTGGTTAGGAGTGAAACGTTGCTCAATTTTCTTCTTCTCTTTAACAGCTCCATCCAAAGATTATTTGCACCTATAAAGTGTTAGGTCGGTTTGCCTATGTACACCTAAAGAATATGACCTGGAGTGGAACATCTCTATTTTCAGTCATGACATTTATTCTGCATTCATATATTTGCACCAAATAATGAAAACAAAAAAACCAAAACCAACCCTGTGATGGTTTTATACTCTGCTCAGAGATGAGAAAGAGAAAAGCGTTTCTCTTGAGAGAGAGGGAAGAAGGGGTTAAGCAGTTTCAAAACAAGCTGGGCACAACTGATGTCAGATTTTTGTCTTACAATGGCATCTATTTGCCTTCCCAGCAAGCAGTATATGAATCACTGGGCACTGCATTGTTCCAAGGATAGCGGAAGATGTCACATATCTTAGGAGAGGATAGATTTTCTTACTCCTCCTCATTAGGTGGAAACTCTTGTTTATTCAATAACTCCAGAGAAAAATCCAAGTAGAAACTCCTGAAAAAAAATCTGTTTTGTTGGGTTTTGTTACTTAACTGTTGTTTCCTTGGTGTCTGTCTCTGAAGGAATTAGCCCAGCTGTACTCTGCACTTTTCTAGTGTCACTGTAATCATGTGTCCTCCACATAAGATTAAAAGCAAATCAGCATCACGAAAACTATGACTGTCCTCTCAATTTTCTGAAAGCCTGCCCTGGACATTCTGAAAAACTGAAGGGGAGTAAAAGCAAAAATCCTGACTGTTTTTCCATTTGGCTGTTTTGAATTATTACAGATAGGAGTACTTAGAGCAAAGTCAAGAAAACAGAAAATCTACTAAGTTTAAAAAGAAATTTAATGCTGAACTTGCCAGAACAGACCTGCTGACTGAAAATAAGTTCTTAGTGTAGCCACACTCAATGCATGCACACACATGCATTTTTATTAAAGCCCCATAGCAGTCTCTGTATTCATTTTCCATGCATTCCCAGTTGTTTTTATGTTCTATATGCTCGCACCAGGGAGCCCCAGCTGGCCATGATGCTGAGGTGTTAGCAGGTAGGGACCTGGCTACACTCTGGATGAGCAAAGGGGAGCTTCAAAAATTAGCTCCAAGTGGCATTTCCGAGTTTGGAACAGTTTTCAGAGAAACAGTTCTGGGCTGTAATGCCACAGTGCTTTTAATCTCCCAGCTAAAAGCACGACTTGGGTTATTTTTATATCTTCTTCGGAAGAAAAAGTCACAGGGAGCTGTCTTCCGCTTCAGCACGGGGAGCTGGCAGCTCTGAGGAGCATCACAGCACAGAAATACAAGTACTCACCTGTCATCAGCGTGTAGTAATTTGGGTAAGAGAGGCTGGGGAAGTCTGGGGTCATGTAATCCACCTTCACCCCCATGTTCACAATGTCCCGAAAGCCCGGCAGACCCTCCAGCTCGCTGTCATCGATGTAGTCGAAGCGAAAGCCGTCGAGCAGGAACACGAGGAGCTTACGATGGGCCGAGGAGGCGGCGGGAAGCGGCAGGAGGGCGGTGAGGGCAGTGGCCAGGAGGGCGGCGAGGAGGCTGCGGCTCTCCATGGCAGCAGGCAGCGAGGGATCTGCGGCAGCTCCGGGGCCGGACCTGGCACTGCTGTCCCCCTCCCGCTTCCAGCGCCCGCGTTAAAGCTACAGCGCTGCCCCGCGCCGCGGGCGTGGGAGGTCACAGGTTAATTGCAAGCAGATGATTAACCTCGAGCTGAGGGAAGAGCTCAGTACTTCCCAGCTGCAGGAAAAAATGCTTCGCAGCGATGGGGAACGCACAGCACAAAAGTAACTGGAGCCTCCCAGGACACTCCGCAGACACTCCCGAGGCAGCGCGGGCACGCTGCCCGCTGGCCCCGGCGAGGAGGGGCCGCGGCGCCCAGCGCGCTCCCACCGCCGCCGGCCAGCCCAGCTCCGCGCCGGGGCTGCGGCTCGCAGGGCTCTTGCAGAGAGGGGCTGCACTCTTTGAAACACAGCCTTACATCTCCAGCAGCGCGAACGCGGGCTTTCTTCTCATCTCTCCGGCAGCGGCTTCTGATAGAACTCAGAGTGAGATTAAGACAAAGCATCTCCCCAGCTGGGAAGTGCAGTATGTGTGAGCTGAGGTCCAGCATTTCGATGGTACGGAAGTACCGCAGAGCACCAGTTGAGCAAGCTCACTTCTCTCTACGTGCATGCGAGTCCCTGCAAATGACCCTGTCCTCTCTGCTTCCTCTGTGCTGCCCTGGGACTAATCCAGGTCCTGATGCACCAGTAGAAAAATCTAGCTTCAGATAGATAATAATTGATACATTTATTTTGCGGCTGTTGATATTATTTAGATATTAAGTGCTGGGTGGTGCCTATTTTCATATTATAAACGAAAAAATGTTCCCATTTTAGTCACGAGTCACCACCAGGTGCTTCTCCTTCACAGGAACCTAACTATACCTCTAATGTAATGCCAGCATTTGTTGTACACCATAACTGCACATTAACTTGCTTTACTTTAACTCTTTTTCCCAAATAAAAGAACTTTGTAGCATTGTCTAACTGTGGGAAATGTCCTTTGCAGATGTTTACACCTGGGGAAGGTTGTAATAGCTGGCCACCATTCCAGTGTGGGCATCTGAATTTCTCTTTGCTCCTTACAAAACTCCCCATTGCACATCCAGCACATCCAGTTACCTCTTACCAAACACTGGGCTGATGCAAGCTCAGCAAGACAGCTTTCAGCCCCCTTTGCCCCAAACACTTATTTACCCCCTTGCAAACCCCCTCGTGTCCTGGCTTGCCTTTTGCACAATGTTGTACTGGGTGCTGATGCCTTTGATCCAGAGCTGCTCCCAGGACTTGGCTGGAGACATGCTGTCCATGCCCTCCTCCCACAGGGCTTCCAGCCCAAGAAAGAAGCTGCCCTGTCAGGGGAAGGGGTGCTGGGACTTTCTATAGGAGGTAGTCATTCCAGGAAGGTGGAAGAGGATGGATTAGGAGCCTGCAGCCAAGCAGAACTGCTCAGGCCCTTCAGCTGCCTGTGCTTGTGTTCATCCTCTCAGTAAAATTCCTCACGCTTCCTGCCTATCAGTACACTAAATGCACTCTTCATGGATATCTCCCTCTCTGTGATGTGCCCAGCCACGGTTTTTCTTCCCTTTTTTTTCATGTGCTGCTTTTTCCATTCCCATCTTGGAGTCTAGCACTTGGGACATAGGCTCACGTCAGTTAAACCTGAGCCAAGGACTTGGAGCATTTCTAAGCTCCAGATCAGGGATCTTTAAAGCAACATAGGGAACTAGCCATTCAGGGCTTTATCCCTCTTCACATAACATTTACTTTTGAAGCCTTACATTGCTAACTATCATCATCTTGACAACTTTAATTCTATGTTTTGACTATTCTTATCTTGCTTGGCTTCAGTTAATTTATTTTGTCACAGTGCAGCAGCAGTTTTCTCAGCAAAAACCAACCCAGGGTCACACAGCTGTGCCGCACCTCATGTCAGAGACTGCTGAGCCCTGGGGCCATCCATAAAACTTCATGCCCACAAGAGGGACATCTGGACTGTGGTCCCCAGTCTGCTGGGATGATAACAGGTCCTGGTCCCCTGAGCAGACTTTGCCTGGGAGAGCCAGGTGGTACTGGCACACTCTAGCCTGAAGTTTGAAGGAAAACACACAAATCCTACCATGTAAGGGAAAGCCACAAGGCTGCGTGACCCGGGCAGTCGGTCTGTGCTCTGACAGCGTCCCAGCCTGTGCAAGGCTGCCACTGCCCTGCCCGCAGGGACGAGGCTGCAGCTGCACACCAGGCTGCTGGGCGACGTGACAGCCTGGGCAGTGCTGTGGGCAGCTGCCTGCCTGAGGGATGGCACGTGCTGCATGTCACACCTATGGACAGTCACCACTCTTCTCAGCCGTCTCCAGAATCCATGGGGTCTCAGCCAAGGATCTGCCACTTCATCTGCCTCCCAAAGGGAATATGCACATCCTTCTCCTGCTGACCCTGGCTGGACTTCCAGGATGGGAGGTGGCCCTGCAGAACGTGTGTTCAGAGACAGTGCTTCTACCAGTGCTTATTGTGGATTTTCACTATAGCAAAAACTGTATGTTATGGGCTTGGAGCCACCTGTAGTGTCACGTCTTGGCCAAACCACTGTGGTAATCTATTATACCCACACTTATGTTGAATGAGCTCAGAAACATGTCCAGAAATGGGGAGGGAAATATTATCATGCACTTCTTGGCAGACCCATGAGGACATTCACATTGATGTCATGGCTTGTCCTCTAATGGATGGCCTCTGGAATTACCAGCAGGGCTCAGCAAGAACAACAGCTGCTACCCATGAAGGAATGGGATAATAAAGGAGAGTAAAGGGTCTGACATGGACTCTCACCTTGAAAGGATGACCAGGTTTTTGAGGTGGTTAGACCAAGAAGCCAGGCTTCCATCATGAGATGGTACAAAATGTATGTCTTCTTAACATTTTAAGGCATTCAGAAATAATGCCTTCCTTTCAAAAAGGTTGCAATCTTCTATTTAACAGCTCCGTAAGAGAAAGCTCCATCTGAGCTGACAAAGTGGCATGAGAGACAATTGGTGCAAGGTACCAGAGCTCAAAGTCTGCCTTAAGAATTGGAGATTCACAGGTTTCCACTCAACAAATAAGAGTAAGGCCTGAGAGGGGTTAAAGGACTAGTGAGCCACGTAACTGTGACGCTGTATAATACCAGCTAGTGTTTTGACAGACAATCCCCCTGAAGAGTGGGACTGGAGCCAAACAGTCTAGCTTGGCAGAGACAGTTCCTAGCAATACATTTCATTCCTGCCAAGCAATGTTGATTTGCTTTGGTTCACATTCATTTGTAGGCACCCTGTCTGCACAAAGCCCCAGATGGCCGTGGAGACTCCAGCACAACAATATTTTGATACAAATGCTCTTACAAAAGCTATCAGAGCCTGAGCTGGTGTCCAGGGACAACAGTCCTCACTAGTTAGCTGTTAGACAGGGTTTAGGAAGAAGCATGCATAAAGGAAAAAATCCCTCCACTCAAATTGTGCATGAGGAGATATCCCATTGATCCAAAATTGTTTGAGAAAAGATCCTCAACCACTTATATTGCTCAAGAAATCCTCCTGGCAAAAACTGCCTCCAGTGTCCTTGAATAAATTTTCTTTTTTTCACAGTCCTACAGAAATCACAAACATGGCAATAGAAATGAAGGAAAATTCTCTGGGCTCACACCAACAGTTGTACATCTGCCTTGCCAGATGTACAAGCCTTCCTGACAGCGCAGCTCTATCTGTGCTCTTAGGTCCAGGAGCACATGCAAGGACAAGAGCTGCTAAAAGTAAAACATGGTTTCCTTTTTCCCCAGTGAACTAGAAAATGTAAGAGGAAAACTTGTCCTTCTTGCTCTTCTGAAAGAAAGATAAGAAGTCATAACATGACTCACTGTCAGCTTGTAATTCCTTTTCAGTTCCTGTTTTCCTTCACACACAGTAGTAGTTGGACACTTTGGCCAACACGGCCTGACTAACTAGTTTGGTTGTTTCTTTTCTCTCATTAGAGAAGAAAGCAGGCCACATCCAGACATAAAAGCCTTGAGCTGCTTGCATTTCTTTGAAGAAGAGGAAGAGGATTTGTGCCAGTCTGAAGTTTTAATTCTGCAGGACTAAGGTTCTTCTTCCTCTTCTCCCCACCAAACCCAAGAAAAAAAAGTCACAGGTGGTACTAGCCCCTCTGCTGACTTCCACGGGAAACCTCTGGCAATATGTCAGCCTTCTGAGCTGACAGAAGGTCTTACCTTGGTGGAAGTCATTGGCTGCAGGAGTTTAGTATCGGTTTCTTTGCTCCTACCGTGTGCATTCTCACAAATGCTTCTGCATGGAGGTGTGCATTAGGCAAGGCAAGGGCTGCTCCTTCAGATCTTCCTGGATGATGCTTTATGTCAAGTCAATTATTTCTGTGACCTTGTGGTGTGCAGTAGTTCAGTCACAAGAAATTCAAGACATAAGAAGTGGGTTGCTCTTGCTGTCAGGCATGTACAGATGTATACGATAAAATCACATGCTTGTTAGCTACAGAGCATTTTAAAGCTAGAAACTCCAGCTTTCGTGGAGAAAAGCAGGGATCTTTAACTGTTTCCTGAGGCAAGGTTTTCCTCTAACCTACCCATCTGGTATGAGATTTGCCTTACTGAAAACATTCACATGCTGGATAATGAGTACATCAAAGTGGGACAGTGACCACCCTGACTGACAGCCAGGGGCTGTTTAATGCTCTGTGAAGTGCCTCAATTCAGGCAATTGTGGTGTTTAGAGAGCACCTCTCCAAATCTCTTACTCTGTCCTTCACTGCAACAGTCACAGGTCATATCAACAACTTTTCTAGTTGAAGAATATCTCTTGGAGATGGAGAAACTTCATGAACTAGTGGAGACCCCTCAATGGCTCCCAGTTTTCTTGCAAGGAGATGCATGGTCTTGGTGCATCATTGTCAACACTGCTCTGTGAATGCTCCCTGACAATGGTCTCCTTGGGGAAAAGGCTGTGCTTTCATTAAGTGTGACTAGAATGAACAAAGAGGGTGGCTCTCCACACCATAGCACTAGTTGGGTGTGCAAGGCCTTTTCCCTGGAGACCTGACTGTTAAAAGCATAGGTGGGACAAGACCACCTCCCCCCTCACTCCATGATGTGTCAGCCTGAGCACAGGACTGTCCAGCTCAAGGGGAGGGGGTCATTTTCTTGGACTGAAACCAGTCTTCACCCCTTCCAAAGAATTTGAGTTTTGCTTGCATATCAACCCATCTCCACTACCACTATTTCCCCAACACCTATAACTCACGTCTCTGCAACGTTACTACTTAATTAGCCCAAGACCGTGCTTGTCTGAACATTGGTGTCCTGTAACACAGGAATTTTTACCTCATTGAGGAAACCTTATGCAATGCATTTCTCTGTCAAAATCAGAGAAGTTAAGTTTGCTAGATAGCAAAACCAGATAGTCCTAAGCACCTGGATACTGTATATTCTACTTCATCTCTGCTGTGTGGTCATGGCTTGTATGGTGGGGGACTGTGCTGAAGGATTTCACTGCTATTCTAGAAAGAAGGGTCAACATGTAATGGTGTGAGTGGGGATGGAAACTTGGCAAGCTAAGCAGGTTGATCAAGATTACTTAGTTTTTATTTACTATTAAAAGATAAACCTATAATCAGCCAAATAAACGAGGTGTTACTAATCCTGCCGTGACATGACACTAACACGTTCCTCAGGACTTGAACTCAACACATCCATTCATATGCCAGTGGCTCCTCCAAGAAAACAATAGGGTATTCTGCACGTCCACCAGGGCCTTGCACAGCAGTTCCTGACAGTTTATGACCTTGCTCAAGCATCAGCCTTAAAAGATGAAAGTATGACATTAAAGTCTAACAATCTTGCACAATCTTACAGCCATCTAGTGCTAGTCAAATGTAGACCTATTTAAGCAAAGTATTTGGGTTTCAGATTTTCCCATTAAATGAGGGGTAATTTGAGAGGTTAAAATATCTGGTGAATCAGTGTTCCAGTGCCTACTTTTCAAGAATAAAATAATATTCTATGTTTGATCTTTCTGCTAGATTTCTACATGGAGCACAAAGAGACTTAAAACATTAGCTTGAACTTAGTATATGTACAAAGCAAACTATCCAGGTCTAGCATAAAATGTCATTTTAAAACTCAAAAATATTTGGCATTTGGCATCCTTTATAGCCCGGAGGTTACACAGAGTTCAGCTTTAACTTTTGACATTAGTGCTTAAGAACTGAGGGAGCTGGGCTTGCATCATGATCTAACAAAGAAACAGGTCTTTATTCTGACAGTAGTTATTTAAGCTAACCTGAGAATATTTCTAATTAGGCGCCAAAGGCTGGCCTCTGGCAGGCTGCCTGCAGCAAGCCTGCCCTGTGCTGCAGAGAGTTTGCTGCCTACAGTTGCCCTTACTTTTTCTGGTGTGCCACTGCAAATTGTTCAGCTTGGCTTTCATATTTTTGATCTTACCAGTCCTGGCTTTTCATTACTGTATCTTATTCATTTGTAAGGCTATGCTGGAGGTTGAAATCCTCACCTGGAGGACACAGCTTCAAGTCTCAACTTTGCCCATTGTTCAGAAACTATGAGTGTCTGGTTCTCATCTCGCTGACTGCTGAGTCACCTCTGGGGAATTCATTCCCACAGAGAAGAGACAGCTGTTTTACAACCCAACCACTGTTCTGGGTAAAGAAATACTCACATGATATCTGTTTCCCAGCTTTGGGTGTTCCTCCATCAACAAGCTACAACTTCTCAAGCGAAGCCTTATCTGCATCAGATTTTCTTACAGGTAAAATCCCATCCCTGTCTGAGCACCATGGATGACGTCGTTCCCTATAGGAAGGCAAGGTCATATCTTGACATCAGGATCAGCATTACTTTCTCTCATTAGCTGAGTGCTCAGGTTGGGAAATCCTAACATTACTTATGGCTGGAGCTGGTCTCAGTGACGGCAGGAATCTTTTATCTGAGGACAGGAGCTAGAACACCCCTGAGTCCTGGGGTACCTGATCTGATTTTTCCATCTGAGTACCCAGAGGTCTCTGTCTGACACAAATTCCCTTAATTTCTGTCCTCATTATTGCTTACTGCAAGCCAACACAGACTTCAGCAGGATTTCAGTGGGATCTGGATGTTGCAGATAGGATGTTTAGTCTGCTCTGAATTCACTATGCCACATCTGCATCCTATTTCTGTTACCTTGACTTTGTGGCTTTATATTACTGCTCTTCTCCACAGTACTGAGATTTATAAACACATGTTCCAATTCCAGTAGTGAAGAGAGCCTGTCATTTGACATTCTTCTGCTCTCTGTCAAGGCCCTTATCATAGACTTGAGTGAAATCATACTTTTCTTTTCCCTGAAATATGCCCCAGTGTGGGGGCTCCTATTTAATGCTATGTAAACCTGCTTTTCTGTTCACATGGACACCCTGAAGTCAGTATGTTTTCAGTCAACCTTACCTTTCCTAGAAAGCAACACCTCATGCTGCCAGGAGACGCTGAAAACCTGAAGAGCCCCCACTTCCCACTTTCCTTTTCTCCTTGTTTTGTAAATGACTCTGGACTCCAGGGGCCATCTCCTGCCTGTGCAGACACCTCACTGCCTCCAGCCAAGGCGATCCTGCTTGTCCTGCTGTTTTACACATCCTCTGGTGCACAGCTTTTCCTCTAGCCCAGATAAGTCCACCTGGACACTGGCAAACAAGCAAAGGGGGAGTATGTGTGAAGCATGTCTGTATGGGCACGCTGTGGCCCCCTTTGCCTCAGTGACTGGGCACTGCACCGCGCTGCTCGAGTGCTCCCTTCAGCCGGAATGACTCGGAGAAGTTAAGGCTGTGGTAGTTTTATGGTTTTCTTGGAGAAGAAGCTAAACAAAGCTCTGATCACCTGAAATAAAGAGAAATAAACAGTAGGAAGGCTTACTTCTTCCTGGGCAACCATCATCCCAGGTGATCCCAGAAGTCACAGTGCTTTGCATTCTTTCTGGGAGGTGCTTTTCTTCTGGGAGCCCTCCAACATCAGCTGCCTGATCTTTCACCTGTTCAGGGAGCAAGGAAGGCTGTCATGAACCCAAATCACATCAGGGTCTTGTTTCCCCCTACTGTTCTCTGTAGCTATACCTGAGGCTGACACAGGGCAGGGAGGAGTGGGATGGGCTGGAAGGCACCACACTGACCACCAATAGAGAAGCAGGTGAAAATGTGCCCTTTCCCCTGCTCAGGATAACCAGTAAAAACTTTTCTTTGTCATCCTTCCTCTTTTATCACCAAAACAAATAGCACATGAAAATAGCACATGCATCTTGACAAAATGACGTGCTCTCAGTGCCACTTTTAGTAGGCACCACAGAAAGACAGAGCGAAGTGGTTCATGTTCCCAAAGTTCATTTGTACTTTGTTTCCAGGGAACCCTGTGCTGTGCCTGTGAGTGCTGGAGGCCACAACTGTTTCCTTTGATATACTGTGTCAGAAGTAGTCAGCCCCTCCCCAACATGTTTTTTGAGTGAAAACCTATTTGAAAAAAATGGCTTCTTGTTTGTCACAGGTCAGGGCTGACCAGGACTGTGGTACTGGGCTCAGGACTGCATCCTGTTAGGCATATCCCTGGCTATCTCTCATGCAGTGGAGTGGAAAAGCGTGGCTAAGGCCACATAGGCAGAACAGAGGCAGCTGGTGCCCCGAAGTGGAAAGCATGGGCTGTTCCTCCAGCACCAGTCCCCTGGGGCAGCCTGACGCCAACCAAGCACTTTGCTCAGTCTGTTTTAATAGCACGTGGCTCATATTTTCTGTGTTTTTCCTCCTGACATTATGCTGATGTGTTAATCCACTGCATGGCAGCAAAAAACTGTCTGAGATTTCCTGCAGTGCTGTCAGCTGCTGGAACTGGACACCCTGTAATAACCTCCAGGGCCAATGGCCTGCTGCCTCCATTCCCAGTAAGGACTTATTTTCCTTGGCATGGCCATCACGTGCAAAACCTCACTCTGGTTTTTTGAAAGAGAAAATATGTGGCAAAGTGCTTAGCTCTTTCAATGAAGTTTCTAAACGATGGAGAACAACCATGTGAGCACTGAGTGCGGTTGTCCAGCTTCCAGCACAGAGCTGTAAATCATCTCCTGAATGGCTATCACAAGCACACCAGATCACAACAAAGAAGCTATTTTCCTTTCATCAGGATTGCTCGTTCAGGATACAACACCGCTGCTAATGCATTTAGCAGGTGCAAAAACATTTGAAATGGATATCTTTTTTTCCAAGAAATAAGGTTAAGACTTGTTTGCTCTGCTTGTTTGGAGTTTGGCCTATTTTGTTATACTCCCTCACAGCTGCAGTTTCCTCCACATGTTGGAAATGGTTGCACCAGCTCAGAGGCAGCAGAGTCTCAGGAAAACCAGGAATATTTCCGGTACTGCAGGCAAGGATTTACAACGTGCTTTAAGGGGGCATCTCAAACTGTGTCCAACCTGGCTGGAGAAGTATTAAGGTACTCACACCTGGGTGTGAGGCCCAAATGCAGGAGATGGTCCTTTGCTGTGGAAGCACAGCCTGTGCCAATGTGCTCTCCATGCTCTGTGCACAGTACTGGAGTTATCCAGTCCCTTCCCTGGGGGGAAGTGTCAGTGTCACTGTGGCTGACACCAGATGGAGTCTCCCTGAATGCCGGCACCTCACGCTGCCCCTTACCAGTCACCACACCATTCCCCAGGCACTTTCTTGTGCCCAGCATCTCCAGGCTCTGCCTGCATGGCAGGCTGGGAAGGTGATTTCCAATTTCTGTTCTCCTTTGGGAACTAGTACTGCACAGGGGTCAGGCACATCCCTTGGAGTGCTGTGGGGTACCACTCCCTGCTCATTCAGTCCTCATCAGCAATAGCACTGCTGCCATGGTGGAATATGCCACAAGAGTCACCTACAAGTGGTAGATTGGACCAATACTTTCTAAATATTAACTACAAGCATGTTATTTTAAAATGTATGACATGACCATCTGTCAGCAAGACATTGGATGAATAGTAATTAAACACACATTTCATGAGCCATTAAATGTTTTCCTACTGATGGCACTTGGAGCACATCTAAAGACAAAGAAACTGAAAGGTTAATGCTGCTCATACCCCAGTGTGAGACAGTTTCCTTAGGAAACTGTCTGTGGGTGGCACAGCATTGCTGCCACCAGCCGAAAGGCAAGACTCAAAAGTGCCCTGGAAGCAAGTCAGCACTTCCAAGCAGCCAAAACACTGGACTGAGCAACTTCATCTGTGGGATACTGATCAGAGGAGCTTGGAAAAGCTCTTCTGAAGAAGGGAAGCATCAGTTTCTGAACCAAGTTTCACTCCGGATAGCCCATAGGTAGAAACTCACAATTACTCATCCAAAGCTGTTGTGTTTTATGTGGCCCTTGTGACGCTGCTAGTATCCCTTTCCTCAAAACAAAAGCATTATATGGTTTTATGAAATGTGAAACCACTAATGCTTTAGAGTACTCACTCTAAAAGAATACATAAGATAAGTGGGTTTTGTCTTCTTCTTTTGAGCCAACACATCAGATTTAATAATTGAGGTGTGATCTCAAAACAGCCCCTTCTGCTGTGGTTTGCCATGGCAGAGGCAGTGTTTACCCAAGTGGGCACCTCCAGAAGCAGCTGTCTCAGGAATAAGGCTTCTGGAAGAAAACTCTAATTCTTCAAGGGCTATGATAGCCTTGGTGTAATGGAAACCCTGGCTATTACCCTTGATGTATATTGTTTTTGCTGTGTCAGACCATATTTTCCCTAGAGGATCCACCCTCCATACCCCTTAGCATTGTGGCTGAGCCGGGAGGAAACCTGTCACTAAAGGATGCTTTCAGTAACTGCAGGGGTTGGTGATGGGCTTGTTCCTCTCCAGAGGTTTGTTTTCAGTGGCTGTTTCTACATGCCAAGATCAACTCTCTGCTATTTTGATTTTATGTTGGGGAGGCAGATTGCATGTGGTGTGATGGCAGCAATGAGATAAAGACGATAAAGAGAAGGTCTGTATCAAACATAAACAGTGGCCATAAATGCACATATGCATATATTTGAATGCTGCATGAAGTAAAATATACTATAACTAAAACAATATGAGGGACTACTATGTCCTTAAATGGGTCAGAGTAAAATACAAAGTATCTCCATGTACATTCTGGAGTTCAAGTGTGTGTACAGAGCAAACAGATTATGGTTCCACAATATCCCCTGCACCAGCTGAACTTAAGTATGAATTCCCTGGTTGTCTGAAATGGGATATCTGATGGGAAATCTGACAAGAAAGACCACATATTTAAAGATTAAACAGCAACAGGAAACTTCCTGGGGAAACTTCAATGGCAGGATGCCTGCTCTGTCAGGATGATAAGATCTGCTCCCTGACTCCATCTGACCCCTTTAGCAAAGCCAACTCCTGCATAAACACTATGGACTTTGACCAACAGGACTGAGGGAGCCCTCTTGCACGAGAATCACTCCCAGTTTTGTGGGGAAAGTAGAGCACAAACACGTTTTCCTCTTCCTTCACGTATTTATAAGCCTGAAGTCTGTTTCTGCAGCTTCAGATAAAATGCCTGTTACAACTTTTGTTTTCTGACTGTACCATGTGAAAAGGTCAGAACAGACCTAAGTTAAAAATAGAAAAACACAGGTGAAAGGTGACACAGGGTGATAACTGTCCAGCCAGTGAACAACTGGAAGACCCCAGACCCAAAAATAACCATTGGAACAGGTACATAGACTGTAAGGGTATAAAAGCCCAGGGATTCCTTTGTTTGTGGTCCCTCCCTGCAGCCACCCCTGCTGAGCTGCTCCTATTGCTGTACCACTCAATTACCTTATGTTTGACCCTCCCCCAAAATCAGGTGCTTGGCTCTGCTGCAGGAAATCTAGGGTGGAGAAGTTTCCTTAACAATATTTAATTCTACTTCAGAGTGTTCTTTTCTTATTTTCTTTGGTCTTTAATGGAGCAAAGATACTCGCGGGCTTACGGGTCAGGTCTCTAACCAGATTAGAAGTACTAAGCCAAAGGAATGTCCTCTCCATTCTTCCTTTCAGATCACCGTAGGAATGTTGGGAGGAAAGGCCCCGTCCATGCCGACACTAGATGTCAGCCCAAACACGCGAGTGCGTCTGCTCCGAGCTGCAAATGCCTTCCTGCAAATCCACGGAGGAGAGACTGGGAGAGCCTTGGGCTGCGCTAGCAACCCTCACCCTTGCAGGGAGCGGAGCTGTGGCATTGCAGTGGCAAGGGGGAAAGGAAGGGTGGGCTCTCGTGTCTTTGCACAAAGTCCCTTTTATAATAAACATGCATTTCTACAAGCCAAAATGAGCCACATTTTAAGGGGTGAAAACTTTCACCCGAGGTTCCTGCCCTTGTCCCAGGTGTGACAGAAGGCGGCTAACATGTCCTGGAGACCATTAGCTGCCCCTTCCCTCCCGCGGGCTGAGGCTATCCTGCAGGATCCTGCCGGGGAAGAGCGACGGCTGCCGGGTTTCATTGCCATCAAGAGGCAAAGCAGCTACGACTGCTACCTTGAAGATGCTATGAGCTGTGGGCTCTCCTGAGCTCGGACTGAGATGGGGCACTTTAGGTTTTACAGTGAGTGAAACCAGTGGCAGGGAAACAGCACGCACCAGGGTATTTTCTGCAAGTAGTTTAAAGCTCCATTAGTGTTTTTTCTCCTCACAGCATTGTTGTCCCAGAGTGTTTAGCTCACAGACACCAGTTACCAAGGCTAGTGTTGACTGAAAACACTGAGAGAAAAACAGAAATTGCCTGGTGCAAACACAGCATTTCCTTATATTTCTACTCTGTCTGGGGACAGAGGCAATTTCCCCTTCCCTTGTTTAGAAAACAGCCTTCCTTCCCCATTTCCCTCTCATTCTCCCAAACTCACACTCTGGCAGGCCAGCCTGGTTCCAGGCTGCGGAGGTAAAATGCCCCTGTTGAATCCAGGGATTAAAGGCTGGAAGTTAACACCTGCTCCTGCTCTGTTCCTGCTTTTCCATCCTCTGTTTTTAAAAAAAAATATGTGTGAGTTTCCCTGTCCAGTGCCTGTCTTTCCTTCTGTCCTGTTACGCAGTGAGAGGCATTCAGGAATCACCCAGGCAAAACCCAGCTGAGCTGCAGCCCTGTAGGGTGCAGTGTATTTCCCATATGCTTGTTTGGGACACCCTGGGCCTGGCAAGGCTCACCATAGCAGGGGATGAGGTTCCTGCATCTGAACTGGCTGGCACAGAAAGGGCTCAGACATCCCTGATCTAGGCCTCCTGCTTCCTTGGTGAATATGCCCCTCATGGAGACAAACCCAGAGAGACCTTCAAGCTCTGGCACTTCTAAAAACACCTCTTCTTTCAATGAAGGGATTTTCAGCAAAGCAAATGCAAACAATTCTGGGTCAAAAGAACAAGTATTTAAGCTACTCCAGCCTGGCATCCTGCAGTAGGTAGCTTGTTCTGTTGGCTCAGCTGCTCAATAAGATGTGTTTCATTGTCTGAACCACTTCCTTGAAGAACAACTAGATGGGTGGTGGACACAATTTGTTCTTGATTGTCACTGGGAGAAAGTAGCACAAACAACCACATGCACTGGTTTGAGCAGTGACTCTTCAGCTGCTGGTTCTTGGGTCAGCTGTGGCAAGGCTGATTGCAGGGGCCAGCATGGAAAAGTGTGTGTGATGCCAGGCAGAAGGGGAACTTGGATTTCATTGGCTTGACATCATGCCTTTGCATGGTTTGATTTTTTGATTTTTCATTTCCTTTACGAAGCTCTGCTCCTGGCCTGGATCCTGGCAACACTTCATTACACAACAACAGTTGCCATGGCCACTGAAGTGGAGGCAGCAAACAGCACTGCAGCAGGGCTGGCAGGAGCTGCCGCGGCTTCCCAGGCACACGGATTCGTGGTACATGGGTAGGTGGGTGCATGGTGTGCAGGTGCATGACTGCACTGGAGC
The DNA here is from genome assembly GCA_013399195.1 of Dicrurus megarhynchus. Classification (NCBI taxonomy): domain Eukaryota; kingdom Metazoa; phylum Chordata; class Aves; order Passeriformes; family Dicruridae; genus Dicrurus; species Dicrurus megarhynchus. The sequence continues at coordinate 514,665 of VXAD01003979.1, forward strand.
ATTAGTGCATGGGAGTGGGAGTGCACGGGTGCATGGGTGCAAGGGCAGGCATCCCACTGGGGACCCAGCATCCCTCTGGTCACTGGCAGGCATGAGCATCCCACAAAGGGCCACCAGCCAGGAGCAAGACATGCCTCACAGAAAAGCTCTGATGTGAGTGGGCTGAAATATTTTGCATGGGCTCAGTATGAACATCTGCAACTTTATGCCTGTTTTAGAAATAGGGATGAGTTCTAGAAAGGGAGGGGGTGGAGCTGCCAGGATGCTCGACATGCTGCCAGCTCTCTGTGCATGTTCAAGTCATGAAGGTGATAAAGCCAAAGCCAGCACCCAGGAGTTCAAGAAGTGGGCTTCTCTGAAGAGGCAGCACACCCCTCCTGTTGGTCCTCTCTCCTGCTGTGCACAGGGCTTGTGAAGGAGTGGGAGAGATCATCTGAAGTTGTTGGGGCTCACTGGTCTGTCAATGCACTGCAAGTAATGCGGCCAAAGGGGAAGCAATGCCCAGCAGCTGCTGGCCAGGCAGCTGTAAGGAGCAAGTGAAGTTGTGTATGGTGCATACTGGAGTGGCAGGACTGAAAAGAGGGGTTCTGGTGTGGGGCACCAGAGCAAGGTGTTTGCTCTTGTTACCTCACCTCCCTCCGGATTTATTGAAGGCCCCCACAGAAAAGCTGCTTCTGGGAGTTACTCATAGCAGCAAGAAGCTCTTGCTGGGGTAGCTGTGGAAATTGCCAACCACTGTTTTCTCTTCATCCCTACACTGCTGGAGACATTGGGGCAGGATCAATGGCAGCAGATCTGCACTGGCCACCCAAACTCACGCAAGTTTGGTGTGCACTTCCAGCCTGGAAGAAGTGAGGATTTAAATCCACCATGCAGTGGACTGCCAGTGGAGGGGAAGGCTGCACTGCCTGTCTTGCTGCTGCCCCTGTTGGAGCTGAGATGTAAGAAAAAGGACTGGTAACTTAAATCAGTGCAGTGAGACCAGCTAGTGTTAATTTTGCAGAGCTCTTGGTTACTCATAGTACATTCATTTTGTTTATATTCTGTTCTATAAAACTAAATAGTTCCTCTCTCGGTGGTTTTATACTCTCTAAAGAGCTCTAGCCCATTTCTCATCCTGTTTTACATTTGTTTGCTTGTTTCTCAAGCCAGTTCTTCCAGCGTCTCTTAAATCATGTCTACTGTTGTTTGAATCCCTTCTAGTCTCTTGCCATCTGCTGAGTGCCGAAGTGAACAAAATATTCATGGTTCATAGCAATATCCTGTAATATAAATATAATATAATATAATATTATATTATATATCATAACAATTCATAACTATGACATAGAAACAGGAGCCTTGTGCATCTGAATTTTTGGGCCTCCCCAGTCAAATAACATAAAAATTAATGCATTGATCTTTTTGCATCTGGTGACGGTACCTTTCTTATGCTTTTAACTTACAACAAGTATATCAGATTTCCTTGGGTTAGATTTTAAATCCTCTCCTCCCCTCTTCTTCCTCAGCCTTCCCTGCCCTCCCCTCCCCCTTCCCCACCCATTTTTTTCCTGGAATCCAGGACTTGCACTTGTTTTGAGTTAAGAACCCACAAAGGCAAAACTTTAGACCTTAGCTCATTGCCTGTTATGCCATTTCTGATCTCTGCACCTTGATCCCTTACTTGGGCAGTGGTATTGTGCTCTGCAGTCTCTTAATCGTAACACTTCATGGCTTCAGCCATACAGTGCCCTGAAATCTATCTCTGACCTCTGTGGTTCAAAATTCCGTGTGGACCTTTCAGTTGCTCTGAAGTCAGGTGGGGTCCTGGTCTCTTACATTTGATCTTTATTTTGTTGTCAGAGTCCCAACAGAAGCTGTGCCCCTTACAAAATGCTGAGTAAGCCACTCTTCTGATGTGTCTTCAATCACATTTTGCTCTTCTCAGATATCCTTAACATAATGTTCACAAAAATCAACCCAGCTGATCTTACTATTCACCATTAATTCCTGAAAATGGTGAAAATCACTTTTGCCTTTAATCCAAGAGAGAGAATTCTCCCCAGGCTTTCTGCATGTCCCATTGTGTCACAAGAAACCTGCTTCAGAGCACGACAGCCTGTTGGCAGGTCCCTGATCGCCAAAGCACCTTTTCTGGGAGGATGAAACACAAGCCTTCAGACATCACTGCTCTTACTTCAGCCAGCTAGGTCATCTTCTCAGCTGTAGATGAAGCTCTTGAGCCACACCAACCTTCACAATGCGGTGCCACCTTTTGGCACACCTTGTGGTGGGGAAAGGCTGACCCATCAGAGACAGCAGCTTGGAGCAGTTCCTTCAGCACACACTGAGCAGAAGCTCCAGATTTTGCTTTTCTGGCAGTCTTGGGTTTCATAGCTGTTGCAGGACCAGGCAGAATTCTCTGTAAATGCTACTGTTTGCTGTGTCGAATTTATTTCACGGCAAATGAAAGTGCCCATGATAGTTATCCCTTCCGTCAGGGAGTAATGTCAATTCTTAAGCCTTTCCCTCACTTAGCGAAGACTTTTCCCCTCTGCTGCTTTAAGTGTGACATTTTTCTCTGAGGTAGGTGACTTTACAGCTCTGCTGGCTAACCTTGGTGAAAACCTTTTCCCAGAAGTTTGACGATGATTCACTGGCATTATCCAGAGCACAGATTCTCCTGTTTAAGCAGCTCACACAGTTTTTGTCAGCAGTGTGTCTGAACACCAAAAATTGCCACGTGATGACAAGCCCGAGAAGGGCTGGTGTTGGCAGAGCAAAGTTTTTTCCTGTCATGTTGAGGTTACAGATACTTTAGTGGTTCTGTTCTGGATGCACAGCTGTAGATCCCCTCAGGAAGAGCCTTTTCTCCCCAGTAAGATCACATCAGAAAGAAGTATTGATCAGAATAACAGTGAAAAGATTAAAGCTGTATTGCAGAGCGGGGTGTTGAAAGAAGCCTCAGTGAACGTCTGCACTTGTATTCAGGTCCTGCAGTCTTCTGCTCTTGTTTCCTCCTGTCTTCAGCTCTGCAAGTGGAAGTGAGGTTCAGTGCAAACATTAGACACTTTGTTCCACATATAGCTTCACATGTAGGTGGGGAAGGGGCCAGGGCTGAATTCGTTCTCTTCTTGTCTCTATAAACAGCCTGAACATCTTGCAGCTGTCAGAGCACAGACTGTAACATCTCATAAACCATCTGCAAACCTTTATGTGATATGGAAGGTAGAAAGAACAGGTGGTGTCTGAGTTGTTCTCATTAAAGCATCTGATTCAAGCCAGTCTGATGCAAACTCCAGTTTTTCCAAACTCTATACTAGTTTTGGTGCATGCCAGTGGGTCACGGGGTAGTCTCATATTTGCATGCCAAAAGCAAGTACTCTCTGATAACCTTCCCATGGGGACATGCATTGCCAGAATGATCTTAACACTCTCAGCCCGCTAGGGAACAGTAAGATCTCCTTGGGTATGGGACAATAACTTGGTTTCTGCAAAAGTTGAGCAGCACAGCCTGAAAAGAGAAATGGTAAAAATATTTTGGTGGAGGAGGGGATGGAAATGCCCCCACCTCAGGGCAGCCATACCTGATTCTTCCTTACACCTCATCTGAGGACTCTTGGAGAGGAGTTGCTGCTGTCACATGATTCATTTCTGTATACTCTGGTCCAGACCATGGCACACCTGCTTTGTATCTAAATCCACTTTGTCAAAGAGCTTGCAGTAGTGCAGATCCCTGTGTTTCTTTTTCCCTGTACCCTTTTGTTAGAGATAAATTTCAATTCCAGAATACAAGTGAAACGAATCCACAGCAGCAGCTTCACTGGCACCCTTCAAAATATTTGCAGAATCTAGTTAGAAAAAGTTGCTCAGTTCGTGTTGTGCTGAGCAAAGCTCTTGCCTCCATGTCCATCACAGCCAGACTCAGACACACTTGTTAGGGGATGGGAAGCTTGGGCTGGCACCAAGAAACCTATTTTTAAACTGTCTCTGCTGCATAACATAATATGAGATTAAACTGCATGATGGTTGCTCACTAATTGCTTATGGTGAAGCCACAGGGGGCCAGAGGGGTGGGACTGGGGTGTTCTGCCACCCCTGCATCCCCCCACTGCCTCTGCAGGGCTGCGGGGAGCTGCACCGCCTCCGAGCTTTCGGAGCGCGGTGTTTCAGGCCCTGCCCAAGAGCAGGTTTTTCACTTTCTAAGGCGTGCAGTGACTTTTTAGCAAGGTTTCCTGCATGGCTTGTACTTTCTAAGAAAGGAGCTGAAGCGAAGCCCAACAGTCAAGAAGCAGCTCTGCTTACTTGCTCCAGGGACGACAGGCACTATGTACATGCCCAGAAAAAATCCCTGCAGATCAGATAGAGATGTAAACCCCATCAAACCACTTGAGAGAGGGAGTGAGAGGTTTTTTACATGAACAACTTGGACAAGATCCCTTTTAAACTTAGCTGAAATGAAAGGAGGGTGGAGAGGTTTTTTATTGCTACTAGAAGCATTTTTCAGTCTGACCTAAAAATGACATGAAGCTCCAATCTCAAAGTAGTTTATTTACACGCTTGGGTTTAAAGATATCCCTGTGTGAGGGGGAGAGGTTATTTCTCAGTCAGGAGGCAGAACTGGAGCTGGGGGCATGGCTGGTGGCTCTGGCTCCTTAGATATGAATTAGATGGGACTGCTGTTGGTAATTACAGCCAAGAGTAAATATTTGGGTGAGGGAGCCATAACTTGGCATGTCACCTAACCAATCGTAAGCTGGGTCTGGAGATCAGAAAATAAGAATTTTGGTATCTATCTTCCCATGAATATCAGAGGGATATAGCTACTTTTTAAAATGAAGAGATGCTATAACTGCTTTATAAATTTATAAAAAGTCCATGTGGCAGCATGCTCAGAAAGCTAATGATGGGGTAAGGCAGGGTCTTATGGTGGTATGGAGACCACTAGAAAGATACAGAAAGATGTGGGGAACAGATTACCAAGGACATACCTCTGATATTTATGGCATTTTTTGCAGAGAAAGACCAGGTTATGGAAAAATTACAGTGAACACCTACAAACTTTGAACAAAGGGAGATATGGCTGGCCATGGAGCAGCCAGGGACAGTCCTCCTCTCTGCCCTGGCCTTTGCCAGCAGAGTGGGGCTGTAGCTGGAAGGTTTAACTTGGTGCCCTTGTTGGCTTGCAGAGCATGTTTCCACCAGGATCCATCCTTCTTCCAAGGTGACTTCAGCTACTGATGCCTTCAAGGCCTGATGCCATGAGGTGAGCAGCTATAACAGCATGCAGAGCTGTATTTTGGCTGGCAAGCTTTCCTGAGCAATGGCAGCTAAACCTTGTGTCTGTCAGCTGTGTTGCATCAGTATCTCCCCATTCTTTTTGTTTAAGTTTAGGATTTGCTTGTTTGGTTATTTTGGGATGCTGGTGGTGCTTTTTTCTTCTGGGGGTGGGTGGGTTTGCTTGTTTGTTTGTTTGTTTTAGGTTTTCTTTAAGCAGATGTGGTGGAAGAAGGTAGGACTTCACAGGGAAGGAAACTGTTCCTTGCCAGAAAGGGATGAAAGAAAAACTGCAAGGTATTCTTGTCCAGCCTCAACCTGTTACTTCTATAGCTGGAGGAAGCATTTTGTTTTATTTTCTGCCGTGTGCTTTGCTGTGCCAAAGCCCTGTGGTGACACTGAGACACAGCTGTCTGTGGCTCTCTGATCAATCTTAGCTATGCTCAGACAGCCGTGCTCTGCAAGGGGTATCGGCCTTACTCTCTGCAAAGTGAAGCGTGATGCCAAGTTCAAGGCGTCACAAATTATCTTCATGGGAAGAAGGAATCCTTGACGGAGGGTGGATTGCCACAGTACAACCTTGCTGTTGGTTTTAGGGTAATTTTTAATGCTTCAGGTAACACCTGCCACCAAAGGCAAGCAGTTGTACTCATCCATAAGGGCAGTTTCCTGAGTTAGATTTCCCCCTCCTGCATGATGTTTCCCCACCACTGCCTCTTTCCTTACAGAAAGGGTTTGACAACTCACCACCAGGTGCTGGGACCCCCAAGCCATCCTCTGCACACTTCCCCTCTGAGGTGGCTGTGGCTGGGACTGGACCAGAACTGGGCCAGCCCTGTTCTATTGTTGGCCACACAATGCGGGTTTGTATTACAAATGGACCACTGGTCCAGTCGGATGGAAACATTTGGATATGAGCAAGTGCATTTACAGTCATCATCATGGAAATAATCTAGTCTTCAATAAGAACAATTAGTCCTTCTATTAATGAAATTTCCCGGGCTATATTACATGGAAAATCCTGTATTTTCCCCTTCAACATTTACAGCATACTCAGTATAATTCAAATGCTGCTAACAATTTTGTTCAGTATTATTGGGATGTAATCCACTCCTTATTTCAGTACACAGCAGGGTACTCAGGACTTTTAGAACAAGTAATAGAGGAACCTTCTACAGTGTATGATAAGATACAATGTCTGGCAAGAAATTAAAATTTTGGCCATTTCCGGGGAAGAACAGTGTGCAGTATCCTCATCTGAACCAGCTACTTCTTGAGTCCTGCAGCTCTCTCTCAGTAGCACCAGTGCCACCAGTACCAGCCCACTTGCCATAGTGGTGCTTGTTCTGACAAGCCAGTGTGCCACCAAGCACAAAGGCATGCATTTAATGTTCGACACGTGAGAATTTCCATTAGACCAAGGATGGGCTGAAGTGATTTGGTGGACTGTAAGAAAGTTTGGTGGAAGTAATTTTAAATCCTTTATTTTAATAAATACACCTTTATAATAGGCAGCTTGGCAATCACGTAGTATGTCTTGATACCTCTTTTGGTAGTGGGTGGCTAACTTTAAAGCTTTGCTTTGTTGTTCAGTTTCTTTTTTCACATTGGGCTACATAAATGAAAGGAACAAAAGGAACATTTAAATAATTTTAGTTCCTGTGTAAAGTTGCTGTAGCTGACCTTTTATAGAACCAATAATTAATTTGGGGTTTTGGACTGACATACTCTAGCGTCTATACCAGCTAAGGGGAAAGAGTTCCAGGATAGTATCCAGACCTGATGAAAATAAATCAGCACAATTTTTCACATATACATTCATTTAAATGGAGATAAAACTGTGTAAGAACAAGGCCCCAGGGCCCTCAGCTGAACACAGCAGATGAAGCAGGTTATATCCCATGAGGTGCTGTCCCAAAATTGTGGGATTGGACTGCTACCATGCTCACAGAGGCACCATCATCCCTGCCATGCTTAGCTGCCTATGTCTCTCTGTGTTCATGTGTTTACATTTCCATTTAAATTTACCCGCAAGTCTGATTTTTCTTGAGTTTTAACATACTTTGTTTTGATAGATAATTGCTACAGTCCTGTGATACGTTTTACTTGCAGTTTATTAATCTGCTCCCAGCTATAATTCCATCTTAGCCTAGTTTTGTCTGAGAAATATGAAATGTTTTGTTATTCCTGGAGCAAAAGATGTGAATATCATCATGAGGATGGGAAGCTTATCAAGTGCCCAGTACAGTACTTTTCACTGATATTTCAAGAAACTCTTTATCCTGAGTCTCTCTCTGAGAGAAGACACTGCTTTCTGAGTCCTGGATCACACTAAAGTTTTACTTTATGGAAGCTATGGGGGAGCATGCCATAGTTTTCATCTATTTTCCCATGGAAATTGTAACTCTGTGCATCTTTCATGGGTTAGTCATATACACTACAGAACAATGCTCGTGGTTATCCCATTTTTTTCCCTTTTGCAACCGGAAAAAAGTTAACCTCTTTTGATCAAAATTGGTTTGGACCACATCTGGGAGATTCAATGATGAAACAAAAGGAAATATCAGGGTCTTTTTCACACTGGAGCAGAGTTGGCAAGTGACTGGTGATACCTGTGAGGTCACTGGTACCTGCTAACATGTTGTCTTCCTAGAGTTTAATAGAATTTCAAGCTATATTCGCACTAGAGTTGATGCTAAAATTTTCCTGACTTGCCATTCAACCTTACCACCCACCCACTTTTGAAAGTCTGGTGTGAGTTCCCACTATGCTGCTCTTGGCCTTCATAAGTGAAAATTGTATGAACCATTCATCTGAAAATCAGGCCCACACTTCCACTGTGCCAGAGTTTTTTGAGGGGTGCAGGCACAGAAAAATAGTCAAGGTGCTATTTCTTTTTTGGGCTAAGATAAGTATGTGATATGGCATGCTAACCACAGTGAGTGTAGAAAGCTGCACCTACTTTCATCTAATGCTTCCCTAGTAACTCAGAAACTGAGACTTTAATAATTTTTTGCTAAATTTCACTCTGGAGGTAGTCTAAGATTTCCCTCTGCATTAGAAGACACCAAGGGAATGTTTCATATAATGCCAGCTGGTAATTAATACAAGTTAGTGACAGGAAATAAGGAGCTGAAACTGTTGCATTGAATCAAGCCATGCCTCCAAGGACGGTAGCATGGGAACTGCTCACTGTGAGGTTAGGAAGTTCAACAGTTGCCTTTGCTAAAAACAGTCCCTTTTATTTAACTTTCACTTCTTCTCTCAGTTTTGGGATGACATGATTCCAAGAAGTTCCTGTTTCTTTTCTTCTCCCTTCCATTCAGCAGGCCTGTGCAAAGGGCTGCTGGAGTGGAGGGGGCGAGCACTCCGCTGTCCCATGCCGTGCCCAGGCAGCCCCTGCATTGAGCAACACCAGACACGGCTCTGCTCCTCAACCCTGTGCTGGGCTTGCCCTGAGGGTCACTTGTCAGCAGACAGCCTGGGAATCAGCTGCTGTTTAGCATGCTCCTTCTCACTGGCAGCTCCCAGGGGCGCACGGAGCATCCGTCTGGGCACAGACACCATGGCCACCCTGGCTCAGCACACATGCAAACGCTGTCATGGAAGGGGAGGGTGGATAGTGAGAACTCTCCCCACATTTGTGAGGAATTCCTGTGCAATGAAACAGCATTTCATCCACAACTGCTGTGAAATGGTCAAAGTATAGGTGAGGCAATGAGATTAAATAAATCTCTGGTTAAAACTGATTACCTGTGTTTATTTCTTTGAAAAGCCTGTGAATAAGAAGAAAAAAAAAAAAGATTCTGCCAGGTTTGTGGAGTAGCAGGTGGCATAGCAGTTAGTAAATCCTTCTCAAAGCTTCTTAACCCAGTGGCCACTTTCACTCAAGTTGGAAAGAAAGGGTAGAAGAAGTCCGCAGCCAAAGAGAAGGACAGAGGAACAGTCAATACTGCCTACCTCTCCTCCCCCTTCCCATCCCTGTCAAGTCTAGGCCTTGGCTAAAGCTTGCAAGAATCCCCAAGAACAGGGTACCGTAAGAACAGGGTACCATGTGTGGCCCCTGACTGACAGTGGCACTTGTTTCCAGGCCCGTTTTGTCACCTTAGAAACTTCTCATTTCTCTCTGCTTTTTGTCAAGTAGTGAAAGGTAAAGACAGCCAGCTGCCCTTGGCACTGCAGAGACAGCCTGTGTGCAGGCACAGCTATGCACAGGGATGAATGTGTGTGCCCTCGGGCTGCCAGGGGGAGGGATTCTGGCTGCAGCCCCCCCGCAGGCTGGGAGGGATGCTCAGCACACAGCTCTGCTGAACACGGGGCTTTCTGAATGAGGCAAAGTGAGGTTGAGCTATGGCCAAGTGTCCTGCAATTCCCATTCACTGCAAAACCAAATCCTTTCTAAGCACCCACTTCCTCTTTGAAAGAAAGTGACGCTCCCCAGTGAAAACCAGACAACGGTCTGAAAGAAAAGCTTTTTTAAAAACCCTCAAATACAGGTTTTTTCATTGGACACAGTGGGCTTTTTCTCTTTGCATGGTTGGAAGTACAGATGTGCAAGACATTTGCACGCACTGTCTCTTTGCAGAGTGTCATAGCCCATGGTCGGGCAGGGAGCACAGTGGCAGGCAGCTCCAGAATGCTTCCAGAAGCAGCAGGGATGGGTTATGCAGTGGCTCGTGCTGAGCTGCTCAAGCTGGAAAGCACTGCTCACACCAGCTCACCCCAGCTCACGCCAGCAGGCCTCCCAGCACCAGCAGTGCTTCCTCCAACACACCTTTCATTCAAAACCCCGCGCTCCTAGCAGAGCACTGATCAGCTAGCTGCTGTTTATAGTCTCTCAGTATGGTTATGCTGCTCAAGTCCATGCCATGGGTCCCTGAAACAATGGTCAGCCCCAGTTCAGGCTGGGGCCCTGGGAAGTCATCAGGGCCACAGTACTGTGGTGCCCTGCACACGTCCTGAGCACCCTTCTCCTGGGAGCACTGCTGAGGAAGGGCAACCACTTGTCTCCATTTGGTGACCCATTAAACCCAGTAGGTCTCATCTGGGCTCTTGCAGAGGTGGGACCAGTAATGTGTGCCCAGAGAGCGTCACTGAACACCGTCACTTGCTAATGCTTTTGTCCAGGTAACTGAGATTTAACATGTGCCCAAACCACGTGAATGCGTGGTTCTGGGAAATGCGAACATACAGGGCATGTCATCACTTTCCTAGCCTGTGTATCTGACAAGATCAGAATGCTTGTTTTATGGTTAAATTATCAGGCAATTGCTCTGAAGCAGTTGAAGAGCAGTACTTTTTTACACAACATGTATCTGGATGAAGAAACTCATCGTCAGGGAATATTAGAGAGCCCATTTGTGCAAGATGTGTCCATTGGGATTGAATAAGTATTTGGATACAGCCTCCAGCTCATAAACTCTCCAAAATGCTGATTAGCAAATGATGGGGGGGATTTATCAAGGACAAATTCACTCTAAACTTGCCCTGGCTCCAATAATCTTGTCCAAATACTTATCCAAAATCTTGGAGACAGGATACTGGTCCATTAGGCCAGCAATCTGACGCACATCCCCGTCCTCCTGTTGTAAAAACTACCGCATGGCTGTAATAATTAATCAGCTGGAAACCGTCCAAGCCCAAAGAACAATGTCACGGTACTGAGTACATATTTACTCAGTCAGGGAAAGCAGTGAAAAAAGGAGTTTCAGTCCAAGCAGAGCAGAAACACCTACCAGAGATATACAAATGCAGAATGAGAGTGCAATCTCAGTGGAAGATGTGATTGGACTTCTGCAAAACTGCTGCCCAATCGGGACAAAAATGGAGTTGAGCTCAACGCTGTCGGGCAATACTGCCCATCTGACAGTATCTGCACCCATATTTGCAGGAGACACCCAGTTTGGCAGGATTTTAAATAGAAATGGGATCAGAGAGGAATAATATTTCATTTTTTTTTAAAGTTTCTGATGTATTTGTACTGTTTTATTTGTAAGCATGAAGGTAGGCAGCTTGAGAACAAGGTGGGCAGGCTCTGCCCTGGATCCTGGAAAGTGGAGATGATAGACGGTGTGGGGTTGCTGTTGGAGAAACAACCAAATGTGAGTTTCCAGGGCAGCACTGCGGCAAAAGCAGCTACTGGCGTTTTCTGGATGTGTAAGAAGGTGTGCAGATTGTCAGCTGAAAGACATTACTGACTGAATGAAGGACTCCAAACTTTGTGAAGGGTGCTGCTGTTACAATAAAGGAGCAAGTAAAAGATCTTCAAACCAAGCTGAAGGCCACAGACACTGCTAAGAGTAAGGTCTTCATCAGTTTGGCCTCTGACAAAAATCCAGAAGAATTGGCCTCAACCAATGCATATAAATTTTATCAGGCAGATAAAATTCTCAGCATAAATTTGGCACAAATTCTTACCCAAGAGCATGATTTACACTTCCAAGAAAGAGGGTCCCCACTCTTTTCAAACTGACACAGCATTCAGAAGAGTGACGTGAGGTTTGGCCAAATAGAGCTGGTTTGCTGCAGGGAGAGGTGTCATGGGAAAATGCAATTGGCTTGTGAGTTACAGCAGTTCCCACAGCCTGAGCCCTCTGGACATCAGGATATGGCCATTCAGGTCCTGCACCCCTGATGCAGAGGTACCCCAGGCAGCAGCCTCTGAGCTGATGTGGGGATATCCTGGGGGATATCGTTGCTGTCTCTGTCCTAAGGAGGAGCTTGAGGAATTACTTAGCACACCTTAAGGGATATGCCATGAGAGCTGTTGTAGCTCTAAGGGACAAACCATGTTCTTGTCTCCAGATCAACAAAAGCCACTGGAAAAAGCAGCAGAGGTGCTGAGCAGGACATCCTCCCCCAGACCCTGTGACAGCACTTCTCTAGAAACCCTCAAGCACACTTTGCTCCATCCGTGGTCTCCAGCAGGGTTCAGATCCATTTGGGGGCCTTGGAGCTGTACCTGACGGCCTGACTGCTGAACCTGATGGCCTTCACCTCTTCCACTGGGGCCAGTGGGCTTGGGGCAGGCAGCTTGCTCTTCCTCACACTGCTCTTTCAAGCTGAAGCTTATGTTTGTAACAATTTACTTCAAGCTAGCACATGAAGAAACATCCAAGGGATGACCAAAATAACCCAGGCATCTTCACGCGTGCAGAAATCAGGCTTTCTTTTCTAAGGCAATTGAGTGGCTTTGGCATTGTGTGTCATTTAGTACAGCAAAAAGAAAAACACCTCTTGTCTAGAGGGTGCCAGCTGCTGCTGGGCAGCGTGCATCTGGTCACGGGCACCAGCTCCTGGTGTGCTGCTGGGGCTGTTTGTGCTGCTGCCAAGGGAGGGGAAGCCGATGCACATCCTGTTGGCTTCACCTGGGACATTGTTTCAGCTTGGCGGGACTGTGGTGATTATGTGCACAGAGAATGAGGGGGCAATAATTCTAACAAAGCAGCCTCGGATACCGCTGTCCTGTGCCTGAAGGCTCTGAGTCCCACAGGGCAGCAAGAAGCTGCTCACACAAGAAGATGGCGTTTGGTTAATCAAAGCATCTAAATAAAAATCACATCACCCTGACTCACGGGGATGGATTTTAGCTAATACCCTTTTTTCCCTTCATCAAGGCTATGTTACCTCAAATTAGCATTTGCTGCAGACAGTCAGAGTGGATCAGTGGGAAGGGATAACTTGTTCCTGCAGCTAAGCCTGCAGTGAACTTCATTTAGTATCATCTGTCTGCTTTTAAAGACCTTATTCAGATGGAAACTTAAGAGATTTAGTAAAACAATTTAGAACCCAGTTAACCAGATTCCCATGAATAAGTGTGGACTTGCCATAAATGTAATTCCTTACTATTTATTGTGCTGCTCTGGTTTTGCTTCTCTTCTATCCCATCTGGAACCTGAAAGTGTAAAACCATAAAATGAACAGGCTCAGGTGAGGATAACTTCAGCAGAGGTGGCCACCTGCCTGTGTGAAGGAAGCCCTGCTGTTACAGTGTCCTGAACTCCCCAGCTCACATTTACCAGTTGCTGTGCCAGTGGGGAGCACCATGCTGACACCCTCCCGCTGTGGCAGGAGCTGGCTGGGATGTGTGGGTGCATCCCATTCCCCAGGGGAGGGTGTGCTCAGTCTGGCACAGGGCATGTGGGTGCCCAGGCAGCCTCCCCAGAACAGCTGAGGGGACAGGCATGGCAGAGTGTGTTGTTGATCTCTAGGTAACTGATCCTAAACTGATATTTCAGGTTTTTTTCTTTCAGAAAGTTTGCACTTACATTTTAGTCATAGAATCATTTACTCTTAGATCAAGTCCAACCATTAACCTAACACTGCCAAGCCCACCACTAAACCATGTCCCTAAGTGCCACATCTACACACAATTAATTTTAGAACTATTCATTCTGTGTAGAAAGGCCTGGAGGGGAAGCCGTGTGAGGAGTGGCTGAGGTCACTTGGTTTGTTCAGCCTGGAAAAGAGGAGACTGAGGGGAGACCTCATTGTAGTCTCAACTTTCTTGTGAGGGGAAGCAGAGTCAGGCACTGATCCCTTCTCTGTGGTGACCAGTGACAGGACCCAAGGGAATGGCCTGAAGCTGTGTCAGGGGAGGCTTGGGTTGAATATCAGGAAAAGTTTCTTCACCCAGAGGGTGGTTGAACATGGGAACAGACTTCCCAGCACCAAAACTGACAGAGTTCAAGAAGGGTTTGGACAATGCTCTCAGGTACATGGTGTGACGCTTGGGGCTGTCCTTTGCAGGGCCGGGAGTTGGATTTCGATGATCCTGGTGGGTCCCTTTGACCTCAGGAGATTCTATTATTCTATATAATTAATTTTATGTAATTCATTTTAGAAGAACCCTTTGAAATGCTCATGAAGAGGTCTTGTATCAGCTTTGCTTGTGCATATCCTTTACATTTTCCCTGTAAATTTTCATCTGCCAATGAACATCAAATGCTCATAAAGTCTCTCTGTGATACCAAGAAACTCGTGTCTCCAAACAGCAGTCACCAGAGTAGCAATATTCTCCCAAAATGCGCTGAGCCATGGCACTGTAAGGCCTTCCAGCAAAACAGGAATTATCTCATTTTCTCCAGCAAACTGTGGCAAATGCCAAAGGAAGCTGCAAAAAGTGCAAATACAAGGATGAGTCACACCTCATGTGCTGGGGCAGTGGAAGCCTTCAGGGAAACAGCTTTTAGGGAAAGACATTTTGAATCCATCATCTGCAGGGTCCTCTGCCCCCGTGCCAGCAGGGATGTGGCTGTGCGCAGTGGGGAACCGCAGCACCCACGGGAGGGTGCAGCACCCCCGAAGGCACGTGGGCTGTGCGGCTGGGTGGGTGCACACCCCACAACTCCATGGTGCTCCATGCATCACATTGGGAGGAGCAGGGCAGTGTTTTGGGGCAGGGGAAAGCCCCATGACGTGTTTTATGTAATCCACGTGAATTGGTTTATCCCCTTCCATCGCATGGCTGTCCGCTGGAGGCAAAAAGGCTTAGGTGGCACAATGGGCAGTTCTGGCTCAAATCCAAAACATAGCCTCCTCCTAGTACTATGAAGAAATCAACTCTACCTCAGCACATTCTCCACTCCTTATCCCACACCATGTATGTCATGCTTAGGTCCCACAGTATCCAATACATCCTGATTAACCACCGCCCCCTTCCCATCCTTTGATAAAATACACATATATCATTCCCTTAGGATCACCCCTGCAAAATGTCCATAAAGTGTCTATAAAGTGTGCACAGAATGTCCATTAAGTTCATTTAGTCCAAGACTTTGGCCCCAGCCAAAACCAGCACACCATCCCAAGAGTGGTACAGCATCAAAGTGTTCCCTACAGATGCCCAGAGCACTGCTGGAGGCTGCTTATGAGAGGATGAAAGCACCAAGTCATACAGCTGGAGAAAATGAGAGGGTGGGCTGATGCGGGTTGGCAGGGCCCTACAGACTGATGGGGGAAGAGGGCAGGAAGGCAGCCAGGGAGGAGGGATAAAGGAGGACCTGACTGGAAAGGATAAGAAGCAGACTCCAGCTACAAGGGGTCACACTGTGCACAGGTGAGATGTCTCAAACCTGGCTAAAGAAACCAAAGATGTGAAGGGAAGCCAAATGGAAAACAAAAATGAAGGCAGGAGGAGCTGGGCTGGGCTGCAGCAGCCCCACAGCTACCCAGGTGGCTGAATGTGCATACAAATGCCATGACCTGGAAGCGTGATGCAGCCTGCTGGGGCACTGAGACTGAGCCCACCACAGGCACTGAAACACGCTTTAATAGCCATCAGCTCTCGAGGGCTTGCACCAGAAACAAACCCACACCCCTATTTATACACCTGTATTTTCTTGCTCTCAAGAGAACTGTGTTCAGAAAAGTATCCTAACTGCTGGACCTGAAAGACAGGAACAAAAAAACGGCCTTTAAAATGTTACAGTGACTTGTGTGGCAGTAATTTTTTAAGTTCTTAAAAAAAAAAAAAAGGCAGGAAAAAAAAAGTTTGCCTGAGAGTAAAAATACTACCGAAAACTGAAACTTGACAACATTGACTGTGAGAGATAACATCTTTAAACGGGCATACAGCACCCGCCCAACTTCCTGCTGCTCCCCCACGTTTCAGGGCAGAAACTGCGAGGGGTTAATAATGCAGCACCATGGCAAGTCCCCATCCTGCTACGTGGGTCTGGACACCTTAAAAGTTCACCTTCTCCTAAGAAACAGTCTGGAGAAACATACACAAAGGCACTGACTTTAAAGGGCGGGATGGGGTGTATAAATCAGCTGAGAAACCGTACATCAAGTGAACGGAGGGAATGAAGGCAGTACCACAGCAGGCACTGCCGAGTGTTCTCCAGAGAAGAGCTACAGCACAGGGGTCTGAGAGAGGTGCTCCTTACAGAATTAAAATAAAAACAGTGACTCAGATTCCTCTCCACTGTCTCTACACCAATATTAGCCTGTATAAAACAAGGAGCTATTTCCACTGATATTTCACCTTCTGACACCAGTCCAAAATTATCTCTGAACACAAATTCACCGAGGAGGCTGGGCAGTGCTTGGAGTTGCAGCGGTGAGAAGCTTGGCAACACACCTTTTCACTGCTGCTGAATTATTTAGACCATGGGTGTGTAATTGAGAGCAGAACTAGCCCAAAGGAGCTACCTATCCTCAGCTATCATCAAAAAGTAATACACCAAACTTGGATAGGGCTTCCTATGCCTTTGCTGAGTTATTTAAAGCTGCCACACACAGAAAAAAAGCCCATTTGAAGAGCTGTAATGTACCATAGCTGAATTTTGTGCATCCCTAGCTTTTGTGCTACTGCCTTTGCCTCCTCAGAAAGTCTAGGGTCCTGGGCAAAGCACCATCTGTGGTCCCCATGGTTTCCTTCCTCCCCACTACTATTTTCACTATTGTTGACAGAACGTTGTGCACCTGCTGCTGTTACTGCAGAGGTGGAAATCCCCCTCAAAGCACTCACCAGAAAGGTCACTGAGCTGCTTCTTCTGCTGTAGCATCAGACAGTGCAGCCTCTCTGGCTTAAGAAACACCCACACATGTGCCAGCAGTCCCCCTCGCTAGCCCCTTGTAATAAATCCAGTCAGCAAAAGTAATTAAGAGACTGCAAAGGCATCTAACCTGAGGCAGCAGGGATGAAGCTAACCTGGCCTGCCACCTGCACTACCAAGTGGGATGATGCCAGAAGGGGCACAGGGGCAGGGAGTGTTTTCCTGAGGCATCTAAGGATGTGAGGTTGGTGTCTCGACCCCCGGCCCTTGTCCACCTCCTTCCAAGGTCACTGTCACACAGCCCCGTGCCGTGGCCACCTCTTGGCTCCCCTACCAGGTGTCTGACCCAAGCCAGTGACAGGGAGGGGGAGACTGAAGAAAAGGATACATAGCAGTACCTGTTCTTAATTTGGGTGAAGCCCCAGCTGCAAATAGAGGGGGAGAGAAAGAAGAGAGAAAGAGACACTCTTGGGTGAGAGTGGAATAAAGACCCAGCTGGTTTTTGCTGGCCCAGGCAGAAACCCTTTTTGCAAACCTGGTGACTCCAAGGACCCCTGAGGAAAGCCAAAGGGTGCACTGGCATGGACAATTTTCACACTTCCTACAGACACATCTTTCTCCCGTTTATTCCAATGCAGAGTGAAAGCATTTTGCAGTCCTGTGGGGAAGAGATGTTCATGCACGGCTACTGCATCCCACGAACCCCCAGCAGAGGTGCAAGTGCATCAGGTTGTGCACCACGCTTCCCTGCCTGCCTGGATGCTGATGTGTGCAGGCAGGGGAGGGAGTGGGACGGCCAGTGCTGACGTGCAGACGGGAGCCAAGGCCATCCCTACCTGCTGGGAAAAAAAAGAGTAAGGGCCTGGTCCCAGGGAATTTTGAGCTGACTCACTGTCAGAGACTGAAAATAGTTCATGCCTCAAACATTGATATGAAGTTTTGCTCATTATAAAGAAGCTACAACCAAAGAAGCTTCCCTGAAGAGTGGGACTTTGGACTGAAGTCAAACTGCTGTTTAGGTAAAGGGAAACAATTGTTCAGTCATCCCTGGCTGAGTTTGGGGTGTGGGGAGAGCACAGCTCACAGCAGCCAGGTTCACACAGACTCCCCCCAGCCGAGGGGGAAGAGGAGGTTTCGGGTGCGTGGTGTAACCTCTGGTCAGAGGCGCTGAACACCCATCCTCCATTACACAAACCGGCCCAGCTGTGGAACCCCCAACCCCACAGGGCACATCCACGGGACTTTCACGTGAGAGGCAGCTGAGGGGGAGCCATGATCCATCAAAGACCCCCCAGAGTGCTCCCCAGAGGCTTTGCACCACAGGACTGCAGTGATGCAACAGATCCAGAGTCTGCTGTAAGAGAGTGCTCCTTCCCCCAGGGGGACAGGGCTGGACATTGCCACCTGGCTGGAGGGTATATAAACCCATGGGACTCTATGCTTTTTAGGGGACCTTCACCACCAAGAAGACCAGCTGGAGAGGATCAACAGAACATTGTTGGAATCCGTGGAGTGGTTCCTTATTCTGCCCCAGTCACTCTCTTTCTGTCCCCCTCCACCCCACCTATTTTTCTACTTCTTTCTTTCTCTCTCTCTCATATTTACCATCAAATAAAACCCTTACTATTGACTGGCATATGGTCTTGTTTGCACCTTAATTCGGGCAGAGGCATTTCTAAGAACCTTAATAACTGAATCTTAACACTCACCTAAGTCCTTCTGAATGGGATTTGAATATCTTTGTATGTGAGGATATTGCCAGACTCCAGGAGGATGTCCAGCAGGAATGTGGATTGTAACATTATGTGACTCATGAGCACACCTGGATAAACTTATGGTTTTTTTATTCATGCTCTCCTTCATTTTTCCCATAACTTCAGTGGAGTTATGGAAAGGGTGATCCTACCTTCACAGGAGTCCTTCAGTAGCAGTCTTGACCCCTTCCAAACCAAGAAAAAAAAAAATTACAATCATTCATAAACTCTCCTGTGAAAAAATGGACATGCCTGGTCTTAGCTTTCCTGGGCAAGGGAATAGATCCAACCCAGCTTCCCTTAACTGCTTTCTCTGTAAATTCATATCCTACACATAGGTGTATATATATATGTATGTATATATATTCCTCCTATGGAATTCCTACCTTGATTCATCATCCACTCAGTAAAGTATGTATGTATGGGGTGAGAGCAGAAGAGCATGTAAAATTACCGTCATGCCTTGTTTCAGACTTGCATCTTTTAAATCCCCAAGACCCTGTACATGACCTCTTTTTCTGTTCATGGGGTAGATAAATATTTATACTTCAGTTCCTTCTCCAAATGAGGGTAAGCTAACTTCAGGTGATTTTGAAAAGTGCAAGAAACACAAGCTCAGGTGATGGGTATTGGCGATAGCTGAGGGCAAAAGCATCCATAGTAAGAGGGGGGTGATTCCCCTTTGGTAAATTTGCAAAGAGAGGAGGAGCCTGTGCTAAGATTTCCTTTTTGCTAGCTCTCTGTGGTTGCAGATGACCTCATGCAGCCAGATCCCCAGCTGATAACATGGGTAGACTTCAGCTCCATGGACTAAATCTCTGATTTGCGAAGGATACGAGACATCATCATGCTGGACCCCATCAGCCCGTGCCCCTCCCTGCCTGACCCAAACTGTTCTACAACTAGACATGTCCTACTAATTAAAAGTTCCTAAGAGTTTGGGAAAACAAGCACCTGGATAGAAAAGACAGCTCTCACTAAGGCCTCACTGAGGAAGAGGCTGCTGTGTAGGGTAACCACCCCTTCACTAGAAAGTTCATAAGGAGACCGGATGGTGGGAGAGAGGGAGGCTGTGTGAGTGCCCTAACCTAAACAGGGGAGTTTCAGAAATACCCCCATCCCAGGAAGCTTCTCTGAACACGGCCCAGATCCCAAGCAAATCTATCTTCTCTAGTTCTGCTACTCCCCTGATGACTTCTACCTCCTAGCTGAGCTCCCCAAAGGGGTCTGCTTGAACTGCCGGAGCATGGGCAGTGCCTTGGCCACAAGCATTGTGGTAGCTGCAGAGGGAGAGCCTGGCCCTTACCTCCCTCCCAGCCTCCCATCAGAGATTCCTGCAGGCTTGCCAGCTGAACACACCACAGAATTGCACAGCGAGGTTAACTTGGGATTGCTTGCAGTGCTAATGGGCAGGCAGCCCCTCTTTCCCAGTGTTTCAGAACCCAGCTGGCAGTTACACTATTAAAGGCTGGATGTTTTTTATGACTTCGTGTAGTTTTGCAAGCACGGGTAACAGATGCAATTGAACCCTGGATTTCAGAATGAACGTCTGATGTCCCAGCCCCAAGAAACCCTCTGCTGCATTACATCACCCTGCAGTGCATTTGGTCTGAGCACATTGCAGAGGCGTCACTGTCTTTGCAAGGTGTATACTCTCTTTGATGGATCAGCGTTATGGATACATACTGTGACTCCCGTGCTTGGATACCTCTTGGAAATGCTTCAAACATGTAAGCCCTGGGAAGAGGGGAATTTACCAAGCACGCACACTGTTCCCAAGGTGGGGGTGTGGACGGGGTGTGTCTCCCATTGCTCAGCTACTGGAGCAGGGTGAGGGTCAGTGGTTTTGCAGCTCAGCTGCCGTCCTCACAGGATCAAGGGGAGAGCAAGCCAAGTTGCCCGGCCATCTGCGTGCTGGTGTTGACTCTCACATGGAACGATCAGAGGTGAGATGTGACTGCGTAACTTTCTTGAGCTAAGTAAAACTTAACTCACAGCTTAAGCTGGAGGTGTCTGCCTTTCCCTGCTGCCTACTCCTAAATTTCAGATAGACGATGCTAAGAGCAGCAAATCCTTCTCCTGGCAAGGGGTAGCTTACTTTGCAAACAAGCATTTGTATACCCCAGGTAGCCTTTGGGCAACCATCTTCCCACCCCAGTGACCAGCCGGGCTTGCTGAAGGCAAGTCTGGCAGGACACACAGAAAAGGCAGCTCAGCCCTCACTCTGCTCTGGCAGCCCTGTTGGGGGTTAGGTTCCATGTAAGCACCAGAGTGAGCCTTGGAAACTGAGAAGTTCAAAGTATTTCATCGTAAAGGGCAAACGTGTACCCTCTCAGGTGGACACACAGGACTGAGGTCAGGGAGCACTTGTGCAAGGTCAGACATTAAGAGAGGATTTTGCAGGATGGCACAAGGCCTCTGAGATGCTTTCTCAGTGCTGTGGGTGAGGGGCAGGGAGTTCAAACTGCTCCTAGGAAGGAGGAAAACTCACTGCCCCTCACAGTATGTAATGCACAGGACACGGTTGCTTGCCTCAAGGCCTGCAGAGATGTGCCCGCGCTTCACATCGCCGGTGTGAACGGTGAGGAGAGAGCAAGCCATCGTGGACTTGAAATAGCAGCCCTGCCTCCAGGAAAGCAGAAGCCTGGAGGCAGCTCTGTTTACTTCCTAAGATGCTTCAGAATTCCCCTGTAACCTTACCTCTGGGCTTTCCCTCAGCCTAAACCCTCAGTGCTAAACCCAGGCCAGGGGCAAGAGACTTTCTGTCTACAGACTAAATAATCATCAGAGGAGGAGATGAGCACCAGCACTTCGTTTAGATTGCATGATACTTCCCAGCTCCACACAACCGAGCTTTCTCTTTCCCTCAGTGCTGACTTTTGCCCTTGGCTCAGCCTCAGCCCCTGCACTGGAGCCACTGGAAAGGTAAATGCACAAGCAAATGAAAGGGACAGAAATGAAGAAGTTTATATACATAATTTTAACCCTTTCAAGTTTTTAGTCCCACTCCAAATACTGCCTTGGGCATTCCTCTTCCTCCCCGCTCTAACCTTGTCTTCCCAGGCCACCGGGTAGTGGGTGACAAAATGACAAGTTTCACACAGACCTGTGATGAAACTTAGAACTATAGGATCAGGTTAAGAACACAGCAAAATTCTTCTGTTTACTTTCCCTTTTCAATAGCCAGCTAGCATATCTCCCTGTGACACAGCCATTTTTGTGCATGCTATTGCTCATCAGCCCAATATACACTGCTCTCAGCTCATACACCTGCCAGGCTGGTATGAGAATGGTAATCACATCTGAAGGGCACTCTGTGTCCACAGGTTTTACATACCTGAATCAGTCTGTGTCACATCCAACAGCTTAAAAAACTGCAAGAGGGTGAGTGCTCTCAATTTCTGCCTGTGCCAGCCTGAAGTGCGCAGCACTTTGCAATGGACACAGCCTGCCCACCACCACAACCATGCAAGTCATTGTGCACCCTTACTCAGATACTCTACAGCTTTCCAGGAATCAGAACTTGCCATCATGTAGTAATGTTGAAAGCTCTGGACAATGCTTATTTGATTTCTGATTCATTTCATTAATTGGTTGAAACTGCAAAAAGATATTTTTCCAGGCAAGGAAACTGCAAGCAAGCCACATGGAGACCTATGAGGCATGGGGGAAGTACAGCTGATCTTGCATTGGGTGGGGGATGGATTTTGATGAGATCCCTTCCATGAGGTGACTTGTTCAAAGCTCAGTCATGGAATAACATTCCCAACATTTGAGGCCAAACTTGAGTAACCTTTAAGTTCTAGTTGCTCTTTCCACCTCGAGCTGCCTCAAGCACAGTACTTCCCATCCTGTTGGATGGGTGCTCCAGAAATTGTAAAGGCAGCTTAGGCTAATTGCTCACTCTGAGAGGTCACATTCACCTATCAAACCCATGCCATCTGGGGCTTCTGAAAGATTAAAAATGAGAGACAAACAAGAGGATTATTAAAAATTTAACTATATACCATATTTATTATCAATCCACAGGATAATCTGATTGCTACATGAGCTCATAAAAGCTATTTCACCTTTACAAAATTAAAAAAAAAATGTGCCACAAGGATGTCATAACTGCTGATAACCAAGGACTGAATCTTAAAATTATAAATTTTGCTGTAGAAAAGATTAAAAAAAATTATATTCACTTTAGAATTTTACTTTGAATAAAATATTCCCCTGTATAAAAAATAAAAAAGCTTGCTCTGGTTAGAATTAGAGTATTTTTCTTCTTTTTTAAATCTGGGAATTTGCATAATATCTCTGTAATAAGTTTCTTTTTTTTTTTCTATTGTACCACGCGGCATTCAAGCATAGCAGATTAGAAACAAACATGATGAAAGCAGTCTCAGAACGTATGAAATCCACATGGAAAGTTTTAACTTCCTTTCCTTTCCTCTATTCTTTAAAGACACTTTAGCAAGAATAGCCTTGGAAAAGAATACAGGTGGAGAGGGACCTTCAATGTGCCATTAAGTAGAGCAAGGTAATAAAAGGCCTTTTGTAAGTGCTTTCTTAATAAGGTGCAGAAGCAGACTGCAACTTTGCTAGTACTGCACTATGTACAATATTCACAATAGATTTTTCTTTATTTAAAAATATTCCAGCTAGTTCACATTTTCTCTCCCATTCTGAGGCTTTCAGTTCCATCACAGCCTTGACAGCAAGAAGCGCAGCAGCACCACTTCCCTTGTGGTCAGTTGGTCCTCTTATGAAACACTGGAACCTGTGAGTGGGCCAAAGTTCTTGGGTTGTTTTCCTATGTAGCAACCTTGGAAATACGGGTTCAGGTGTACATACTGACGGCTGGAGTCCTGAGTTAAAAACACTCCGGCACTGGAGTCGGACACAGCAATGTTCTATATTGCCAAGGCTTTACCTTCGGATTTGTCTCGTGTGCGTCAAGGGATGAACCTCTCTTAGAGAAACGTAAAATACAAAACCAAACAAAACAAAGCTAAAAAACCACACTGTCAAAGGCTTAGCAGCTCTTGACTCTCGACTGGGTGATGTCTGATGTTTTCTTGATGACGCTGGCCCGTGTCTCACGGTCTGGCTGGCTGCTGCTTGTGGAGGCTGTGGACACTACTTGTGGCAGAGGGATGTCTGGGAAAGGAGGCCAGGAGCTATTGTAAGGCAGTGGGCAGCTTTCTTCTTTGATGGTGACTTGGAGGTCAGGCTTGTTGGCTACAAAAGTTGCCATGCTGGGAAGCATATGAGAAGTGTTCCTCATTCCTAGATTGCTGAGATACTGTTTGCCTTCAATGTTTTTTTTCTGCCAGTGAAGTCGTCCCTAGAAATGGGGGAAGAAAGAAAGGAAGACTGTATGAGCGAACACAACTTCATGAAGTACTCCAAGTAACAAGGTGAAGATAGAAATATCCACGAATTCCACAGAAATTACCCCATCTCTAAGAGCCTGAGCCTCTAGCCACTGGTTTAGAATGTCTTTGCTCTCAACCATTTCTCCTTTTCTGAAGTCATGTGCTTAACTCTTGCTGGCTCTCCAGCACTCAGGAGGCACCACCTGCTCTTCTGAATGGAAAACAAAGGTCTTATTCCCAGTGTGCCGGAGACAAAAATGGATACAGACATTTAGAACTCCAAATGGTAGTGTCTCCTCTGTTACCAGAGAGAGCATCTTCCTGCCAAGGGGCAGGCACAGAGACCCAACACTACCCAAACTAGCAAACTAGCTGGAAAACCACTGTCACTTGATGGTGCATCCCTCATCACAGGGAAGAAGTTCACCAAGGGAAGATGAGCATCTAGTCGTTTGCCCACCACAGATGCTGCAATGGCATGTTCTGTCAAAGCAGGTCTGTGGAGTCACTACTTGCAGTCTACATATGAGTTCCACCCCAGCCAAGGCATGAGAGACCAGGTGGGTCAGCCGTGCTGTTATACAGATGCACAGCCTCCAGAGGGGTCCTCCAAGAGGGAGGATTCAGAGAGCTTTCAGTGGGGGACACAGCAGGAAAGAGCTTTGCAAAAGGCCTTATGTAAAAATGCAGCTGGGGCACAGGGCATGCAATAGCCCTCAGTGAGCTTCCCTTGGCCTCTAAGTACACATGGAGATCAGTAGGTCTGGTCACTTGGTGGCAGCCCCAAAATAAAAGGCAAGTGGTGTTTTTGTATATGTGCAGCTCAAGTTATTTTCCCCATGGATTCCTTTTGCCCAGCAATACCCAACAGACTGCTCAGGAAAGCTTTCTGCCCCACATACCTCAAGCATTCAAGCTTTGTTTCAGTCACATGTATAAGCATTTTCTCCAGTTATATGAGATCAGGTGCCATTTAAGGAAAATGAAGTGAGCAAGCTTTCAACCAAGATAAAATACTTGCTACCCAGCAACATCAATGCCTCATATTAACAAACTAGCTGGCACTGTTGATGGCTTTGCAGAACATCTTATTATGCAAATTAATCTTGTACTTTGGACAGATGAGGAGAAATTAATTTGTAGAGATATTAATTCTGTGACAATCATCCAAATGTCTGTATCCCCTGAACCTTCCTGGTCTGCTTTTCTCCCCCAGCTATTACCAAAATGGATATTCCACTGGTAGACAGAGTTGCAAATGGAGAAGGGGGAAAAATATCTCAGTACATGGATCTTGAGACCTTGGTCCAAACTGCTAAAAATCCAGAAAGCACTTACCTCTGCATTTTCTTCATCGCTTGGGACGCTGTCAGTTGTTTCACTTTCTGTCAAACAAAATAGAAACAAAAATGAAACTCATGCTATTCTACCTATAGTAACAAATTCCAGCTCAAGAAGCCTGATTTACGTCCAACAAGTGGAAGCAAAGAGAGTCAAGTCAAACAACCAGACACAATGGAGAAGCATGGAGACCCTGCCACAGCAGGGCTAGACAGCACAGCTGCCTTGAACAACTGGGGTAAATGCACATGGTTATCACAGTTAACATGACTATATCCTGGAACAGACAGCAATGGAGAGGGAAGAAGTAGATTTGTGCTTTCTGGGCAGAATCTCCAGCAAGCAGGGGATGCCCCCTCTCCCTTGCCCTTCTATGGCCGCTCCAGGCCCTGCAATGGGCAAAGTTCTGTCCAAATCTTTATCTTCCTGCAAAATCAGTAACAACTTCATCCTTCAGGAGATAAATGTGGTTTTGTTTCATGAACTGTTATCTCAGCCTGCCACCTCAAGTGCTTGTTGTCACTTCTGGGGCTTTATTACTGTTGATATACTCTGGTACAGTTGGTATAGTTTTGCTTTTGCTACCACTCCCCAGCCTATTTCTCAACCCTTCACTCACCACTTGAGCAAGCGGCAATAGTACAATCTCCAGCCCCATCACGTCCCCCCACTGCACATGGCCTCCCTCACCCTCATCACTCCAACCAAAGCACAAATACAGGGGCACAGTTCCAGTGGGACAGCCATCCTCCGGCAGCTGCATCCCTCCTTTGCAGAAGAGCCTGAAATCCAGGAATTTTTACAGTATTTCCAAGCCTACGTGTGCCTGAAGACAGCTCTCCTACTGTCTGAGGGCCAGGTGTGGTGGGTGGTTGAGGCTGCTGTGCCTCATATACATCTGAGACTGGGCAAAAACCCACCCCTCTTTCCAGTCTGCAGCGATGGCTGGTGCCTTCAGCATAGCCACTGGTTGCCCAGACCAATCCAGTGGAGGCCTGAATTGCAGGTTCCCTTCAGCTTGTGGGGTTTTGAACCACTGTGTCCTTTTTCCTGGGAGGATAACCCTAGGCATCTATCAGGATATCAACACTCCAACCCCTGCAGCAGGGCCGCACAGATACAGCTCATCCACAAGGAACACAGAAATCACACAATTCAAGGAATGATATGATGAATTATCATAGCAGGCAAGAGAGCTCTGAAGCCCCAACTTTCACTCTCAGCTCTGTGTTATGCATTTTAGTCCAGGCAAACTGCTTTGCACAGGCCCTGCAACCCTGCCTTCCCAGAGACCAGCCTCATGTTCTGCACTGGACATAACACGAGCACTAAGAGTGCATTGATCATGCCTCGTGGATTGTGCCCCTGCACGTCTTCAGAGAGACTGGCAGTACCTTGCCATTTTCTCAAGGCTTGGCTAAGCATTAGGCTTAGGCAGAAGGCTGTAAACCAATGGGCTGAATCACTCTTTCAGACCCCAGGATCTAAACTGTACCCAAAGTCCTTCTACTCCAGCCCAATTACTCCAGACAGCTGCTTCCAAAGCCAGCACCTCTCCTGTGTCAGAGTCTCCACCGCACTGTGCAGCAAGCAGAGGAACAGTCCAAAACATTAAATCTAATTGCAATGCCCTGTGAAGTTAATGCATTGCAGGGCTTCTCATTCACTGACCCAGGCAGAGAAAAATGTGCCAGTGTGACTAAGCTGGCTAATTAAGCCATACTGGGGGGAGGAGAGGAAAAATTAATTCACACAAAGTAGAAATGGCCCTGAAGATAGAATCATTAGAAGGAATCCACACAGAGACAAGTAACAGATATTCCTTGACATGAAGAAGCACGTCACAACAAAAACAGAGTGATGCAGCTGAAAAGGAATCCATCCTTGGTGTTTATACATAACAAAATGCTGAGCAAGAGATAGCACTATAGTTAGCAAAGCCAGGGAAGCTGGCCACTCAGGCATGGAAAGTTAGAGAGGCTATGTCTATCAAGAAGGGTATTTGAATCAGTGTCAAACACAACAGGCAGCTGACAACAGCCTTGGTACTAAAAAACAACGGATTCCATAGACATCAGTGGAAATATGAAAAATTCACATGGGCGACTCACATTTGCCTGAGTAACCTCAGAAAGGAACCAGAGGTGTTTTGAAATAAACCAGATTTATGTAGGACAGCTGATATATCTGGCTACTTTTTTTGGTTGTTGTTTTAGAAGCACTCAACTAACTGCTCCTGCACAGCTGTTATGGTCATACTCTTTCCTGCCATTCAGCCAGGAGCACCCAACAGAGAAAACCCACAAGCACAGGGCCAAGGTTCCTGTGGTTCTATAAGGTCTGTGTGGAGCAAGACAGAGCAGAAATAGTCACAAGAGTGTCCTAGAAATTTTAGGGTTCTAACACGGACTCCTCTCCGACCTCAAGGGCAAATACATCCTTAAAAAAAAAAGTGGTTCATAGAACAATTCAGGCTGGAAGGGACCTCAGGAGGTCTACAGCCCAACCTCTTGCTCAAGCAAGGCCAGCTACAGGACTAGATCAGGTTGCTGGGGGCCTTATCCTGACAGGTCTTGAAAACTTCTGAGGATGGAGGCAGCACAATCTTTCTGAGTGTTCTGCTCCACTGCCTGACTGTCCTTGTGGTGAAACAGGTGATATCTTTTCTTATATCCAGCTGGCTCAAGTTTTCTTGTTTCAATTTAGCCCGCTGTTTCTCATCCTCCTACCATGCACTGCTGCGAAGAGCCTGGGTCTGCCTTCTTGGGAACATCCCTGCGGTAGAGGCAGCTGCTATGAAATCCATCTCTTCTCCAGGCTGAACAAGCCCCAGTCTTTCTATCTTCTCACAGAGTGAGAGCCCATACCCTGTGTAGCCCTTCTCTGCACTTGCTCCAGTTTGTCTGTAAGTTCCTTGGATTGGGGAGCTTGAGACTGGATGCTGTACTTTCAAAGTAGTGCATCTAGTCCTGTGTAGAGGAGGATAATCACTTCCCTAGATCTACTGGCCATGCTCCTGAAAACTGGTGGCCTTCTCCGTGGCTGAGGTGCTCTAGTGTCTCATGCTCAGCTCACTGCCTACCCACCTTTCTGCAGAGCTGCTCTTTGTACCATCAGCCCCAGCCACTATTGCTGCAAAGAGCTCTTCCTTCCTAGGCACAGGACTTCACAGGTGCCCTTGCTAAATTTCATAAGGTTTCTTCTGGCTCACTCCTGCAATCTCTCCAGGACTCTCTGGATGATGGTTCTGTCCTCAAACATATCAACTGGTGTGCCCTATTTGGGGTCACCTGACAAGTTCACAAACACGTCTCCAACATTCTTCTGCTCATTGATATATTAAATAAGACTTGTCCCAGGACAGACCCTTGCAGTACTCCACCTGTTTCTGGCCTCTAGCTACAGTAGCCAGGATCATCAAGAGCTGCCTTGAGATGCACTCAAAAGCATGCCAGTGGCATGAAATTCTGATATGTGACTTTTGGGCTAGCAGGTCCGGGTATAAGTTAAGGACAGCTGAAGGCCACCAAGGTACTAAGACAGCATAAGGGGGTAGCAGAAGTACTTCAGTCATCCTTCATTTTCCTTATGCAGGCTGGTTGCAATGACCTTAGGGCAGGTAGGTCATGATTTGCTCATGTTGAGGTGGTTACCAGACCATCCTTCTCTATCATTCCAGTCCAAGAAACCACCATGACTTCCAGACCAAGACAGTGACTTTTGTTTGCATTTCAAGAATTTACATCCTATAGCTGAAGTTAAAAGATTGCATCATTGTAATGTTTGTGTAGATGGAAAAGTTTTCCAAGACATATTTGTAAAGAGGAAAAATGTTTCAAAGGCCCTTGTCTCCCTGATGCTAATAAATTTAAGCACTCTCATATCTCCCTGCCTTATGCTTTGCAAAGGTCTTCTGAACACTTTGGTCATTGCAGACTAAACACATTGGGAAGCATAATCATTTGTCAATGTGTGAGATTAACAGTGGAGACTATCCAAAAGAACATCATACTATTCACTTAGTCCCAAAGATAAGAATTACTAAATACATACTTTATAAAAATATGTCTGGAAGTCATTTCAGTCTAGTAAGTCAAAGGCAAAACCATGTGTAAAATAATAGAATGCACGGAGAACAATTTATACTTAAATTTGCCTTGAAAGACCACATTTGTGTTTCTACCCAGTCTCCTAAGGCTTGCAAATTAGCACCATGTTAAAACAGAAAGGACAGGTTGGATCTGAAACTTCTTCTACTTTCAAATGTGGCTTTGTTCTGCTTCCTATGAAATAAGGCTTATATGATTGTGAGGACTCTATATAGCATGTCCTCATGTACATTTGTGTCTGTTCTCCCCTAAAAACTTCTGAACACACTGTCCGACTTGGATAAGGAATAAATGAATGCAAAAGACTCTTAACTTCCTAATAGTTATATGAAAGTAAGGGGCTAGATGAAAAGAGAAACCATAACCACCCTCACTGGAGGAAGGGGAAAGCCTGTTATCTCATCCTCTTTTTAAGTATCAGAGAATCCAGATGGGAGGCAGACGTTGGAAGCCAGATGTCCACAGCTCTGCTGCTTGCAAGATCACTTGTTATCAGTCACTACATGGCTGTTCTAATCTGCAACAAGACAGATCCACTCCCCCCAGGCCCTCAGCTCCATATCTGCATATGTACCATTAGTGCAGCCTTTAGCACTGCACACTGTGCTAGACACTGAGTAAACACATAGCAAAAAAGACCTTTAATCTTTAGTAAGGCAGGGGGTATGTCATTTGTACCACTGAAAATCTCCCTCTAAAAGACCCCTGTATTATATCTAAAAAGGTACTTTTTCCATTACTCACAGACTAAAACCCACAGTTCACATTTCCAAACGCAGATCTGTCAATTTGTTTCTCAAGGAAATGAGCAGAGGACTGTGCGGTTTTGAGTTCCATTAACAATTCAGAAGGCAGATGAGTACACATTTCTGAATCTTTGTTAGCTACCCTGGAAGAGCTGTCCTTCCCCCAATGTCTTCCAAACATTTCCAGAAAAAGGAGTGTAAAGAAATGCCAAGTTGCTTACCTGCATAGGATGAGACAGGGGAGATCTGTAGAGGATACAGCTGGCTCATGCTGAGGGGCTGTTCATCACTTTCTGTTGTCACCTCTACGACCTGACAAACATCAGGAGGATTGGCAACTATCACCTGCTCCTCACTGCTGCCATCAAGGTGTGGCTGTCCTACAACTTGGGGTTAGAAACAAAAAATTGATTACTGATAATATCTCGACCCTGTTGAATCTCTAAGAGCCTGTCCATGGAGCCTGCTTGGTGTCTGACTGAATCTTCAATAGTCTCAGTACTTTTTTCCATGCCACCACCTGCTTTCAGCGGGTATGAGTTTCAGTGGGAGTTCTAAAGGAAGCTGCCAACATCCCATGGCCTCTGAATGCTCTCATGTAAACTATACAACAGAAGACCAGCACTAGCATGCAAAAACCTGGTCATGGGGTCAAGCAAAACGTTGTGGAACTCTGATGTACATATGACATGAATCTATGAAAAATTTCTGCTCCAGTTAGATGCCTATTCTCACTGACCTTGCAAAGCCATCGATGGTATGTAGAAAATCACAGCTGTACCTGTAATCCACATGGTCTGTGACAGAAAGCTACAGTTTGGTTAGTTATTAACAGAGGGGTTTCCTATTCCCTGAGGCACATGATATTTAATACCAAAATACCAATGAAATTTAATATCAAAGGACCATTACTTATGCTTCACAAAGTGAAGCAACCATGGATGCTTTCCCAGGGTCCTGAAATGCTTTGCAGACATTAGGTATTCTACACAATAACCTTTTGAAAAAGGTTGACAAACCAAGAAGTTACTGAGCAAAGCAAAAGTATGGTGAAAGCCAGAATCTCACTTCTCTGAAGCTGCTTGACAGAATTTCCTCTGTCTTGTACAACTCCTCCTTTAATCCCAGCAGAATGAACACATGACAAATGCATTAATCCAACACAGAACTGAAAACCACGAGTTAGATCAGAAGAATGCACAGGGATGGAGCCATCTCAGAGGATGGCTAACCTGAAACCATGGTTATCCAAGCGAAAGACTATAGATATTCTTTCCCTGAATATAAAACTTCAAAAGGAACATAAAGCTAAATTCTGTACAAACACAATGCTGTGTTGTTCAAACAGTCCATTTTTTTCTTGACCCATGAGGGGAAAAATGTGTAGGCAATGAAATACAATAGATCTTGCAATTCTTAAGGTTAAGTTACCTGAGTAAACTAATTACTAAATTTGAAAAAGTCAAAAGATAGCATCTATTATTGCGTGAATTAAAATAAATAAACATGAATGCACATGTCTATACACATAATCCACTCCTGCATTCTATCTTTATACAAGGCTTTTTGAAAAAGAAAAGTGACAGGTATTTTTCTCAGGGAAAAGCTGCATATTATTTTGCTTTGTGAAGTGCCAGGTAACCACTGAAAAATCTCCAAAACTTAGATGTGCATTTTAAGAAACAATGCCAGCATAAAGAAAATTACATACATACCGGATAGACTTTTTAAAAGTTGAATCACTACAATTACGTTTCAGATATTTCATTTCCCCTTTATTTCACTTTTCCTGGTTCTGAAACAATCAGCTTTTTACTGAGTGTGGTTAGAGTGGTGCAAGAGCACACACAGTTAATTTTTTATCTGGGAGAGACCAATATTGCACAACCCACTCAGGGTATGAGCAGGCCATCTGCACTGTTTTATCTTTTTCCTCAATACCTGACAAATTCTTACCCACCGTGAGAGATAAAATGCACAGCAAAAACTACTGCTCACTTGGGCAATATGCCACAGCTTCCAGTGAGCTGCATGTATGTCAGAAACTCTGCAGGGTGCTGTTTGTCTTTCATCCCCTCTTGCTGATTTCCCATCTTTCTGCAGAACAATTCTAATACACCTTTTTCTCCCTGTTTACATTAAAATCCTTTCTGCAATCCTAAATAACCTCTTCTTTCTCCAGTCTGGATAAGCAGTACACCTCACATCTCAGTAATTAAAGAACACTGGATGACAGTTCCCTACCCAATCCTCAGTCTGGAAGCACCGATAGCACTAGGGTGCTACTCCTTCAAGTTATAACAGGAGGAGCAACAAGCATGCTTTAATACTCTTACAAAGCAACAGCTGATTAAATGAACTGCCATAAAGAGAGCAAAACTACTCACAAACTCTTCAGCCACACAAGTACTTCAGGGGAATGACTATGCAAAGCCCTGTGACCTAAGAAATGGGGATTAAAATAGTCACTGCACATGATTTCTGCCATCTCTCAAAGCAGAATACTAACATATTTGTCATATTTAAAAGTGGAATTCTAGACAAAATGGTATGTGGGTCATATTACTAGGAGCTCTTGCTGCAATGACAACCTCAGCCAAAAAACAGCTGTCAAAACCCAGTCCAATTATTCTACTGAGGACCAATTAGTCACATGCTGAGATGACAGCTAATTTCTAAGGTACTGATTTCTAAATGCAGTCTTCGATGATCCTTTTTGTTAGTTCAGTGATGTTAAAAACTATCTCCGCTACTGAGGTGTCAGTAAAAAGAACCAACTTCCAACATTCTGCCTGCTGGTTTGAACTCTCAAATAAAATGGTATTCTATACAAACCTCTGCTTTAAGCAATGGGAAAATGCCATCTGACTGCAGTTTAACTCCCACACGACATTGGCTACAGTCTCCTCATGGCTGAGGACTACCCTGTGGAATAAGTCCACATAATGAAAAGCCAACCTAGAGTGTCTCTAAGTGCTTTACTCTGAAGGGAACCACCACATTGCCACAATACTGCTCACTGTCTCTGCAAGGTGGTGGGGCTAACCTGAAACCACAATCTTGCATGGCCTAGGCTACTGAAAAATGGGTCTACCTGACTGCAACCATGGCATTCCCTGAAGTGCAAAATGCTGATGGAAGGATAAGTCTGGCAGGCCAAAGGGGTTTTTGAAGTCACCTGTGTGTGTAAAAAATGCATAGGAGTACTTACCTACAAAGTTCACTGTACTGTCAACTTCATTTTTTATACTGGAGGACAGGAAATAGTCAGAAGTGACATCATTTAGCCCATTAATCCCAAAAGATGATTCCACTGGCTCTTGCTAGAATGAAAACAGTACAGTTGGGTCAGCATTGCTTTATTTTAGGAGACAGTTCATCTCTTTGTTCTGAGATGGTAATAGATCCCATCACTCCTGCCTGCCATATACCCCCTGCTCTCTGCAAGACACTGTCTTAGAATGAATATTTCTCTGAAGAGAAGCCAGAGACTACCTCATTTCCAAATCTTGTGCTTTGAAACGAAAGCTCTTTTTAATTTTCAAATTTAGAATAAACCTTCTGAGAGCAAGGAAGTAGTAAGCTATTTACTACAAGAGATTAACATTTGAAACAAACAAGGAAGAAACACTGCTTCAAAATGGTAGTCTATTTAATATTCATCCTCAGTCCCTTCCAAATAAGCTCTATCTCTTTGCACTCTCTGAAAGGAAGCCTTAGTTTCTTACAGCAATTACTAAATTCTAGCCTTAGTTTTTCTCTACAGCAAGCCTGAAAGCAAACCAAAGTGTTTACACTAAATACAGCCTTTTAGATCACATCATAAACATTACCACAGGGCAACAGCATTGGGAAAACACCACCTGTTCTACACAGACTGAGCTTTCCACTAGATGCATCTCTGTAAGCCTGGTACACTCAAGTGGGAATCTAAAAAAATCCCTTTAGACTAGACACCAAAAAAATTAATTCCATAAACTTGGGATTTCTTTCAAAGGATTATTCTACACGTGCAACTTCCTGCCTGGTATTGACTCTCTCACAGCTTTATTGGTTACAATATCTAAAGTCTTTTGTTCTTACTCTGCCAGCCCTGCAAGGCTGCAAGTTGTCCCCCACTTGCTGAGCCAGAGACACCTGCAGAGAGGTGCAGAGCTGTCCATGCCATGCTCATTTTCATGGCTCTAAAAGCATCAAAGGCAGGGCAAAGGTGAACCTCAGGACCTGTGGTGCCAGCCCATCCCAGTGCTAACCATATGAACTGTTACCTTTGGGACAAAATACTGGGGGCACTGTGACAGGTTTTTTCTGCATGTCACATGCTCTGATTGTGATCTACTCAAAAAGAATTGTCACTTCCATACAAGCAGCTTCCCAGACACTACAGCAAGGCAAACATGCCCCCTGTCCCAATGTGCCTTGGCACATCAGAAGGGTGCAAAGTTAAGTGTTAATGGCAACTAGGTCTTTGAGGAGCTGCACCAGTTTTGCTGGCCCACAGGTCAAAGACTTGGAGAGCTGGAAAAGATAAAATTAGCTGCTATTGATCCATCAAGGCTAACGACCGCAGAGATAGGTTAGGGCTGCACACTGGAGCCTTGAGTATCTGGTGTTCTGCAACACAGCAAACGAAACAGCCCCCATGGAAACACTGTGCATGCAGCACTCGCTCAACTTTACTGAGGCTGATTACAGAGGAGTTTATTTAGTAGCCCCTTTCAAGCTCCAGAAACAAATACGCATCTTGGAACTCGGGTGATGGAGCCAGATCCACAAAGACACTTGGATACTGGCACAGTTGGTGTTACATCACCTAAATGTTCAGTGTCCAGATGTCTAGCTTAAGCTAAATGCATGGGGAAAGCTGTCAGTAAGATTTTAAAAATGTCTCTCAATTTGGAGCTGCATGGTCAAAAGGATACATCTAGGATAAAGTAGGAACTAGGCCTCAGTTCAGTCCTTTGTTTCAAAAGAAAGAGACTGGTTTTATCTGGGCTGCTCTAGTATTTCCATTTCCTTCCCATTATTGAGAATTCATTTTTTAATGAATTATAATGAATTATAACAACAGACTCTGCTTGCCCAAAAGCCCAGTGATAGGAGACCTATCTGTGGGGTGGGAGACTTGCTGGCACCTTTGCCAGTGTGGAGCAGGGATTTGGTAAGGTCCAGGACTCTCACATCCGCAGGGACAAGCAGTGAGTGCCCTGAGCACCCTGCTCAAGCTCAACCCACTAATAACTGCTGCGGGTGCCCACAGGGTCCAGCAGTGGCAACAATGGGAAGCTCACTGCAAGGCTCTTGCTATGCTGAAGTCCCTTTGCAGATCTGTGCTCAGATTCTCCCTCTGCTGCTATCACCCCATTGCAGTTACCAGGCAAACCATGGAGTAGCCTCCCACTGGGCTCCACTAAAAGAGATTTTTCAAGGTAACTGTAAGGTGTTCAGAACATGCAACTCAGGTCTCAGGAATTCATATCACCAAGCAAAGCAATTATAAGCAGCTTTCATGCTCAGAAATGTGCATTTATTTTAATTCACCTACCAGCCTTCTTCACTACTACAGCCTTCAACATTCAACAGTCAGCCTAACAGTGGCTGACTTTGGAAAGAGCACCTCTTTTAAAATCCAGGCTAGCCACTGCACACGTGTCAGAATGGGGGAACAGACAAGAATACCCAGCTCAAAGCTACAAGAACTAACAGTAGGTATCACTGGTAGGTTTGTGTATGTGCTGGCACACTGCTCTGCTCTGACCAAAGCAGTTTCACTGGCTCCCTCTGAACATCAGCTACCATCAGAGTCACTTTATAACAACCACATGTGGCTGTATGATCCAAATAGGATTGTTAAAAAGTGGTTCCTTTAAGACCATTTAAAAGTCATAGCATTCTAACATGTAACTCCACAAGTCACAACTCCTGGGGCAGCACCTGCCTTCCAAACCCTATTTCAGTGGAGGACTTTTTCCCAGATTTCTGGGTTCACCTGGTCCAGAGAACCTCCTGGCCAGAGGCTGCAGAGCCTGAACCCAGGCATGGTTGGCACAGCCCTTCACAAGTGAGCAGCAGGGGACCAAGCTGCCCTTCCACTGTAGACACAGCTGCTACACACAGCCCAAGGACACCAACTTTACTAAAAGCTGAGTCTGAAATCTCTGAGATTTGCTTTTTTTTTTAAAAATTTGAAGGCGGACTGAAGGCGGACTAAATCCTGCTGGTGTGTGATACTGACCACCTCACAGAGGGCCTTGGCAGAGGTGTGAAAGCTAGGAAACACCGTGCTCCGCAGGGACAGCGGACATCAGTCTGGGTCCATCCTCTGAACAAGCAGAAATCTCAGGCTGCAACAGAGCAGCTTTACAGCTGAGGCCTTCTAACTCACAAAACATGAGCACAAGGTGCAGCTCTGACCCTTGCCTAAATGAAAATGGATTTCCAATGCCTTACACACAGAAATTAATTGCTCTGAAAGGTAGCTCTATTGTTCAGAAGCATTCCTTCCATAATTACTGTACTTCTCCTTACAGAGACAAACAAATGGCAAATGTATTGCTGAGACTGTCAGTTTTCCAACCTCCAGGCATTGTAACACAAGGGCTGTGTCCATTGATGACGTAAGTCATGGCTTTAACAGCATTCACATTTCAAAAAAAACAACCCCAAACATCCTGGGTAACTGTAGTTACTTAACCAAACCACAAGCACTCACAAGTACCCACCACAATATACTGTTTGGGCTATTAAAAATACTTGCAACAGATCGTGTTCACAACCTCTCACAATATTAAACAGCCATTTCTTACCTTAATTTGTTTGAATTTGTCATCCTTCTCAGACTTCGTTTTTTTTCCTGCAACAACAGAAGGAAGATTTCATAAAGTCCTGTGTGCCATGAGTTATCCTTCACACTTTCTGTATTTACCAACAAATAATAATGCCTCCAAATGACAGGACTTTCTAGTAAAGGGAGAACACATTTTGCTTAATTTTACCCTTCCCTTAAGGCCTGGACAGCAAAAACTTCACCTTGAATGCTCTGGCTTTGTGTTTCTTTTTTAAAGGGCTACAAAAGAGAACCAATATGGGACCAAGGAAAGGAATGGCAGTCAAAAAATTGAAGTGAAAAATATGGAAGAATGACAAAAAACAAGACCTGTTAAAAAAAAAAAAAGGAAGGGGGAGAAAAATACTCTTAAAGGGAAAAAAAAAATCAAAATTTATGTCTCATCACATTTCTGACATTTTCTCTGTAGCTATAGGAAAAGGGAGATTGTTAATTGATTTAATGTGAAAAGAGATCACAATAAACTTCAACCAATATTTTTGTAAATAGTTGCAATCTGGTAGGGAAATACATATTACAATTAATGCAAAAGTGGTTTATGCAATCATGCTGGACTTGGGAATCCAGAAAACCACAGCATGTGACCCTCACTAAATGTCACAGGCCTTGGCAGACCCCAGTGTTGCTGCCCCTGCTCTGACCTGATGTAGAAGCTCAGACTTGCTGGTGCAAGCTCAACTCTACCCCACTGTTAGCACAGACGTGTCCCAGGAGTTTCTCCCATCTCTACTACACAATACCACTGAAAATTAGAAATGTTTGCAGCCAAATTCTTTTGCTCCCACACATAAGTTTAGCCACATGCCACAAAAAATGGCATGTGAAAATATATATGAGGCCCAAACTATGTCAGAGTTTTACAGTAACTGGACTTTCTGCAGAATCTTCTCCTGCTACAGCCCCCATTCCCAGAATCTCAGCTTTAAAGATGAATTTTTGTAGTTCCTACGTGAATCTACTGCCAAGGGACATGTTATGGTCCGGGGGAATGTGCCTAAACATACAAGATACACTATTGACAAGAGACTGGAAAGAGTTTCAAAACAAATGTTCTACCTTTTGCACGCTGATCTCCCTTTCACAGTATGATTCTGCCCCAAAAATGCCATGGTTCATCATTTCCAGTCACACTGACCTTAAACTGAAGATCTGCCTTTCACTTCTCCATCTAAGAAAATAGCAAACTGAGCTACAGGTGAACTGAATAGGATTTTAGAGGAACACCATGTGTTTGGTTGGCAGGTTATCTTTTCATCCAAAATCCTAGACAACACAGGATACCAGAGCACTAAGGAAACCATTGTTCTACTGCACAAACCAGTAAGGAAGACATAAGAAAGCTAATGAGCCATAAATAAACCAATGTTTCTACTTTGAAAGAAACCAAATACTCATGAGATTGACCTGCTGGGTTAGGTCTCCTCCTGGCAGGTAGGAGATTTAATCCCTAAATTTGGGGATTCAGACAGTTTCCCATTTCACCATTATTGTGATCTGGGGGCTGGTTTTTCATGGTCTTTGTAGCTAACAACATGGTTTCATGGTTTAATGCTCTGATCAGAGTGTACTGCTCTCACCCAGCTCAAGACAGAGCCAATTTAATTGTACCCTTGCTTGAAAAAAGATACCAAAATGTCTGCCACCATATTCTGAATGACCCCTACTGAGTTAAATGTGTTGACCTCTAATAGCCCCTAATCATATTCCTTGACTGAAGGAGACCTGGGACTAGGTTCAGAACACAACTCCATCAGCTTTAACAGACAAATATCAACAGCTTGGGGGTATCAGGTCTCATTGATACTCTCTTCTGAATGTAGCCCATTTTTCATACAGCTGTTCCTAAGTTCCACTCATTTCCCAGCCAGCCAGGGCACCACGTGCAGCTTGCATTGGTGCCTTGTTGCATACTGAGCTACCTGCAGTAGGTGTTTTTCTCAACACAATGCCCTCAACAGCATTTCATGTTGACAAGCTCTCCCCTCTACCTTTTTTGGAAGGTCTTTCAGATAACGGCAGCATCCGGTACACCCTGAAGGCATTGTTTCCTTTCTTTATACTTTTGTCCTTCACTTCTTCTATGTCAGGCAGGGAGTTCATAGCGCAACGGAAGTTTGCCTTCCATGTCTTTGGATCAGGTTTATCTACTCCTGACTGGTATTTTCCTAAGCAAGAAAAGAAAGTTAGGTACACGTGACATGTGATTGAAAACCTAAGGCAAATTAATAACAGCGTAGGTTAGCTTCAAGGTATCAGCTTTTGGTTCCCATGACAAGCATTCAAACAATAGCTGAGGTTGCAAGAGAGTGCTGTGATCTCATTCTCATGCACGTTTCTAGAACAGATGATGAACAGTTTGTGCTCAAGAAAGACCCAGGGCACTGCAGATCAGATGTGACTCCATAACAACATGGAAAAGCTTGCACAGCAAGCTTAAGTCTGGCTCAAATCCACAGGAAGGCATAAAGAGCCTAAGGGCCTATGCGTACAAAGTACTGACTGTGCTCTACTCCTGACAATTTTGAACCCAATGTTGTTAACATTTAAATCAATTAAGTTTTACTGTGTTCCTCAATGCAAATGAGTTACAGCACTTCAATAAAGCTGGAGGGTATCAAAGGCCTTGAAAAAAGCACTTAGCACTGGAAACTTAAGTTCACTCTCCGTGTTAGTAAAAGCAAAGACAAGAAAGAAGGAAAATGTAACTTTAAAAGGGAAAACAATGTGAAAATCTGTCCTGCAAAAAGAGAGTTCCAATACCTGT
Organism: Dicrurus megarhynchus; assembly: GCA_013399195.1. Taxonomy (NCBI): domain Eukaryota; kingdom Metazoa; phylum Chordata; class Aves; order Passeriformes; family Dicruridae; genus Dicrurus; species Dicrurus megarhynchus. Next base: position 554,346 of record VXAD01003979.1, read on the forward strand.
GTGAATTGCCCAGTTTCTAAATAAGGGAGCATCTTTTTCAACATCCCAACCATGTCTTGCGGCATGCATCCACGGAATCTGAAAAATCTTCTTCTCCTGGAAGGGAAAACAAACAGGAAATGCCAACACTGATAGACTTGAGGGATCTTCTGATGACTTTAAGTCACTCATTTATAAGCACAGTTTCAGCATCTCCGAGTGTTTTGCTCCCTTCTAGCTCAGTGTCACCGTCACTGAAATCAACAGGAAAATATCCACTGGCGTCACCAAAAGCAGAATACAGTCCAAATATATGAAATACTCAGAAGCCACTTCATGGAAGATGAGCCTGGCAGCTTTCCAAGCTGACACATGGAAAAAACACGCAGTACTACACATTCCTAAACTTTCAGACAAAGGGTAGTTGTGTCAGCACAGACACTTTTATGATTAGGAAAAATGTATCTGAAACTAAACAACTATAGGAACAGAGCAAAATTAAGGGATTTAGAACTCAGCCAGTAAATACTAGCATGGTGAAGAAAAGAGACCTTGCAAATTTGTATGCCAAGCACAGACATAAGAATCTATCAACTCTAGATATCTCTCCAGTGGGGATAAAAACACCAGACACTCATGTGAAGAAGTGCATTGAAGATACCTGAACATATTTTAGTTCAGAAACTTCAGACCAAAGAGAAATGCACTTAAAGAAATGCAAAGGAAGGCTTTTTTTTAAATTTGGTTTTTTAACACATAGATAAATCAGGGCATGCCTTACATGGTGTCAGTATAAACTGATTCCCCAGGGGATCATGGAAGATCCCTAGTAACTATTTAAGATGATAGTTTTAGGATGTAGCTCCAGCTCTGGGGGCCCAATGGCTTTCAGAGCTTGAATAGCATGTTTCCTACACTCCTTCCACAAGCACTTAGCACACAGGATACTGGGCCAAAAGGATGCTGGATCAGATGTGCTTTTATGTCACACAACATGGTAATGAATTCCTTTGTCCTGACCTACAGGGCTGCTTTAGAACTCTTCATGCTCTTTTCTGCAAAGCCATACAAGTGGAGCTTGTTCCACAACACTTGTTTTTTCTCCCCTGTTGGGAACAATACTGCTTATCTGGCTTCACATGCAGACATCTTGCACTATAAACTCTGCAGCTGCAGGTTTAGATCAAATTACCAGTCTGTGAAGAGAAAAGTACTTCCAGGGCAAAATCCACCCTCCTCCTGCAGCAGTCACCTGAGCTATGCTGCTTGAATTTCACCCTAAAAGAGCCTATTTCTCTCTACTGACTACAAATAACTCTAGACAGGCAGCTCTCATTTAAATGACTGCATTGTAGATATCTGGTCAGGTGAGATGAATCCTTCACCCTTTCCCCTTCCCCCAACAACCACTTTTCTTCCCTGTCTGTCTGGTTAATATTTCACTCATGACAAGGTTAGGTTTATTTCCCTTCCTTCCCATGTGATCTTTTCTTTTTCTGAGCCTGTGTTTCGTCCTTCAACTCTTGTCTTTAATCCTTTCTGCCACATTCACTTGTTCAGAATTGCATTCTTCCCTTCTCACTTGGCTTCATCTTTAATTTGGTGAAAGCACTGATTTAACATGTTCCTCATTCTCCTCAAGTCCTCACACTCTCAATCTTCCTCTTAATGTAGTTCCATCACTTCTCTCATGTGTCTGTTGCCTCTTTACTCTTTCCTCTACATATAAGTAAATCATCAACAGAGATACTTCTTTCCCCAACTTGAAGCAGTCCAAAGAAAGCCTCAAACCCACTATTTGTGGTCCACAACACTACTGTATTCATCAGAGCTGGAATAAGCTTCCCTGCCTTTACTCTTCCATAGACTATAATAAGCATGGGAAGAAAAAAAACATACTTCCATAGAAAACAGTTTCTTATCAACAAGAACTTTAAGAATAGACCAGATTAAAATAGACCATATGATAATTCAAAACCTAGCAGACTGAACAAAACTCCAGACATAGCATCTTGTCATCATCAACTGTACTCACTGCTTCAAAAGAAGGTGCAAAGACACTCAACAGCAGTCTAAGTGGTCATTACAGTGCTTCTGTTCATACAGAATGTTCTTCCCAATCCCAGATGTCTTGAAGCACAGGAATTATACCAAATTATAACACAAATAACAAAATCACAGAAGCTATGTGTATTATAATTTTATAATACATATATAAATTGACACACCTATACAGAAAATACAAATTTTCTTATTGACTATCAAATATCTAATCTTCCCTCAAATCCTGCAAATACTGCTGATTACATCAATGCCATGTAGTTGAGTGTTCTGCTCTAGTTTACCCGGATACTTGCTATTTAAATACTACTTCTTTGTTTCACACATTATCAAACATCACCTATATTCTTCTTCAGTCAATGCTGCCTAATAATGACCTTAACAGGAAAGGGCTCATCAGTGCTTTCTCTCAGACTTGGAAAACCACGTGATGACTAGTACAGCATTCCATCACTGGACTTTTGTGTAGGAGTCTTATGTTTCTGTTAAAAAATTAGACTCACCTAAAGTCAAAAACACAACCCACAAAAATTTTGCAGTGTAACAGGAAGTGCTACCAATCTCCAGTGGGAACACCAAAAGGGAAAAGTTGTGACATTCTTAGAAATAGGCATGAAAAGGAAAGTAGATCAAACCTCAGCTGGTTAGAGCACGATGCTACTAACACCAAGGTTGTGGTTTCAATCCCCACATGGGCCATTCACTTAAGAGTTAGACTTGATGATCCTCATGGGTCCCTTCCAACTCAGAATGTTCTGTGATCTGTGATCACTTGGAGTTCTAGCATTGCAAAATGCTCGGAGCAAGTGCTTGAGCATGAGACCACACACTAGCTACAAAGTCATAGGACAAATCTTAAATAGCAGCATCCATCTCCAAGGTAATACTCCACACATCCATCAAAGCAGCAGGTTACCTCTCTGTTACAGCTACTCGGAATGTTTTCGTTCTGATTTCCTTTTCCAGATTCATGAGGAACACTGACCTCTCATAATCCCCCTCCTCACATCACCTCTACCCTCTACTGAACTATGTAGTTTCCTTAATACCTCCCAGTTTTGTCTCTCTGGGGAGGTAAAGAAATTCCCTTCCTCCTTCATGTCACTCAGCAGGATAACGTTTTCACCAGAGAGGTACACAAGTATTTATATTTTAAGCCCTATAAGGATGGGTTTGTTCTGGAGGTATAATGATGAACTGACAGTAGGGGAAAAAATTATGTGTCAGCTGTACCTGATTTGACATTTCTAACTGGGAGAGGTTTCTTTCCTCAGTTTGGAAAAAATCCTCAAGAACAGCCAGCCAATGTCAACCCAGAATAGTTTAATATTTAAATTTTATTTCCTTAAAAGCTGTGCACACACATGAGTTTCATTATCTTGATAATCTGACACACCTTCTTTTCTAAACTGTGAACTGTCCTTTATCAAACTCTGATGAAAATATACAAGTCCTAAAATCCTAGAGCCTCCAAAGTTGATTCTGTGGGTATAGAACAGGCTGTGATACACATGACACTGTATCGTTAATTCCATGCATGGCTTTGTTTATGGTCTGGATTCACAGTAAAAACAGAAATATTTTTAGTTTAATGATCCATTGTTAGAATGGATGTTTAAACATTTTTAAACAGAAATGCTCAGATGTGCAATTATCTTGTTGAGCATCCTAAAGGCAATCCAGACTGATGCCAAATCAGAGGGTAGAAGTGGGGAATCAGAGTTTAATAAACCTCAAGGCAGAGAAATTATTTCAGGATTAGGCAGGAACGCCCAGCAAAGGACAGCAGACATGGACTGTCAGCAGGAAACTTGACACAAAAATAGAGATATTCAAGGAGAGGGACCCGAACATGAGACTCAAATTACAAAGACAACAGTAAAAATTGGTCTCCTCCTCTTCAGCTGTGAACCCATTATGCAAGAAAAAGGACCTACTCGAATTCACAGGGCAGCTAACTAGGGAATGGATAAAGCAATATTTGTTTACCCAGCCACAGCATGTGAGAGTCACTGATGCAGGAAGTTCCTGATAAACAATATTCATAGCTGAAATTTAAAGCATTCCTGATAATTTCATAGTCATGAGCATTTCTAGGTTTGAAAGCTGAAAAGAAAAGTCATACTTTCAATTGTTACTCCTCTACTCTAAAAATGAGCACCTGAGTACCACAACTACTACTGCTATAGGGAGGATACCATACTATTTGGGTTAGTGACTTAACCAGAGAGGCAGTTCCTACATTTCTGCACCTGATTTTGTGCATTTCCACCCATTCTGATAATAAAGTAGCCTCTGTAGCAAAAACAGCTTCATGCTTTTCTGTGCGGTGAATTACTCTCCTGCATAGTGCAGAAAGCATGCAACATTTCCAGAATTTATTACTATTCAAAGTCTCAAATACACTCCTAGGTTTTACACAACCAATCACAATAAATTCACATTTCTGAGCTCATGTTTGTGGGTTCAAAGTGTCTTGAGCACTTAGTAAGAGCTCAGGACCAGGAATATTAGGTTTGAGTCTGGCAGGGGAAAAGTTACCCTATTTTCTCCCAGGTTGAGAAGTATCAGAGAAGTCACACAAGTCTGAAATAGGAGATGGTTGCTTCAACTCTGAGTCTAACAGAGAACATAGTCTTCCACTTCAGGAGAGCATTTTGATCACATCCCTCTGATGCTACTTGTTGAACAATGTGTTCCTAAGTTTAAAAAAATGTCCTAGCAGAGTCTCCAGAAACACTCACTTCAACAAAGAGTTGGAAAATGCTTTCAAATGAGCCACAAATCCACCAGACTAAAGCAGGACGCTTCAGATCTGGCAGGCGAGGCCGGAGGAACAGGTTCAGCAGGAAGCATTCAGCTTTGCCCTTCCTCCCCACGTCACCCCTTTGAAAAGCAGGAATGAGCTGATTTACCTATGCAGACCTCAGCCACTGCTATCAAGTTCCACTTCAGCACACGCATGCACACCCCCCCTTACCTTATTTATCCATTTCAGCCCCGGTATTCTGTTGGAGTTGATTTGTTCTTCCAGCCAGGGCCGCATCCGCATCCTTTCGACAGGCATTGTCACCCACCTGGGAAGGAGCTGCAGGGAACAAGGGACAAGGTTACTTGTTTGGCAGGCAGAACCCCCAGGCAGCTCCTCCACCTCTGCACAGTACACTTATTAAAGCTTTGCAGGCACTGAACAATTGTACATATAGTCATTATTTTAGATCTGTGTGCAAGCCTCCCCTAAGAGCAACTGAGATTATAAAGTCTTCTTTATGGCAGAAAATACTCTTCTTGTACACTTGGATTAGGAAAACCTTCACCTGAAGAAGACAGAGGATATTGGCAAAAGCTTGTCTGCTGATACAGGTGGGATACCAGAGGTCACAAAGAAAAACAATTACTCTCTTGGAGATACCTCTTTTTGGTCCATGTACCTGCATTTGCACAAGACCTTTTTTTGCCGAGAAAAAAATATGTAACGTAAAAAATTCACATGCAGGAGGCATCATTGTACTAGCTAAAATGATGCTCCTGCAAACAAAAGGGCTTTCAAATGGCTTTTTCAGTCCCATGAACTTGACTAGAATTAATAAAAATACATTTTACATCATAGCAATTTAGCAGACCACTTTGGTTGTGGCTGAGTAGTTTGACCCCCTCCCTCCAGCTTTCTCTGATCAATCCAGTCTCTGATTTTTTAGCTGTTATTTTACATTTCAGTGCTGTTCAGCTATGAAGAGAGTGCTTCACACACCTCTCAGCTGCACTACACCACCTTATATTATCCAGTTAAGACTCCAACTGACTTCTTTTTCTCTCTGTCTCTCTCTCACACACGCACACGTGACCTTGATGCCACTTCCCTGTTTAGAGCTGTAAATTATTGACATAAGAGTCCAAAGTCTTGAACCCGAGGCAGAAAATTTTAAAAACATTAACTTAGGCACCCTTCTGGAAGCGCCAACTGGCACTAGATGCAGATTAAAGCAAGGCATTAAACGCCTTTAAGCAGCCTGGAACCCATCATTTCCACATTCAAGTACTTGCATTTAGGCTGCTGCTTCTCCTTGCCCCCTCTGCACCAGGCTCAGCTCCTTCCTCTCTCTTTTGCTCTTCACATCTGTGTTCTCTGCATCATTCTTAACTTCTCTGCTCCACTATTCTTGTCACCTTTGATCTTAAAAATAAAAGAGAAAAAGAAAAATTTGAAAGCACACAGCAATGGCACAAATGTAAATGGGTTTGTTCTCGCTTCCTATGGGAGTACAGGCATGGGACAGACTAACAATTAGGCAGTACCAAGCCCACACCCAGCACAAGAGGAAGAAAAACTTTCAAAGTTTCCTCTCATTGCTCTGAGGACATGTATTTCCTGAAACTAATAAGGAATTAAAACCTGAATGTAACAATAAGGTTCTTTGATGTGTTCAGAGAATTTACCAGCAGCCACACTCACACTAATCTCTTAGCAAACATACTGGTATTTTGTTTACTACTGTGCAGAGCTGGTCACTTGTGCTTCAGCTGCAGCCTGTTACTGTAACTACAAATTTCTAAAATAGCTCAGAAAATGGTTGCAACTGCTCAGCTCCCTTTCAGGTTCTCTTTAGATATGAAAAAACAGGCGGCCCCAGGAACCCAACAGCAGCCAAGGCCTTGTGCATATCCCCTCTCTGTGTAAGAGGCAAAATGTTTTCTGGGTGAGGGTGACATGGCTACAGTTTTCTCAGCCCCCAGGTTGGTGGCAAACAGCTGGCTGTGCCGCTGCACCCCCCTCCCCTTGGCACCAACAATCCTCACCCAGGTTGCAGAATGTGTACAGGAGATCTCTACCATCTTCCCCTACTACAGTTTGAGTCAAAGCTGAAAAATGCAAATGGCAATATACTAAAAACATGAGCAAATTTTTATTTGTCTGACAAGGAAGAAACAATTATCTGCAACAGATGCATTTCTTTTTAAGGTATCTTTAAGTATGCATGCACTTCGGGACAATTCCTGGAAACACGGTGCAGGAGATTCAACATTCAATATGAATGTTCCCATTTAGCAGTCGGACTTGTCTGGTCTTCTGGATAATGAGCCCCTAAGACAAATTTCAAGCCCATCTGAATGAACAAATTAGACAGAAGGCATAAAAGTCATCTTGAAAGCAGCAGCAACGAATCCCACTTGGGACAGGCAACATAGAAGAGACAGAAGCTGCCTTTGTGCAAAAGCAATACATTTCAGGAAACAAGAAAGCTGCCGACAATTGCTACTACAAGGAAGCCAGTCTTGCCCAAAATGGCAGAGTTGAGCCAGCCTGTCTCTTCCCTCCCACATCCCTGGGGGCTTCCCCAGCTGCTCCCTTGCAGATGCTGAGGAGAGGTGCTCATCTTTTCGGCACCCTGGGATTCCTCTGGGATTAGCAACAGCAGCTGTCAGCACACACCTTCACATCCATCACCCACACCAAGACAAATTAATCCAAGGTAATCAAGAGAGAAATCTGGCTTGTGAGAAGGGAGGAGTGACTCCCAAGACCTGTTCATCAGAAAATAAATTCAAACCCAGCGAAAAATAATCCTACAATGATGTTCAGCTGGAGGGAACAGTGGGCATCTTCTGGACTTATGTCCTTCACAGAGGGGCAAGTCTAGCTGTGCTTCTGCCCATCAAAACACAACCCCACCCCATGCTCTTTTAAGAGCACATGCTGCCGAAAATAAAGACGGATGTCTTCAGAAGACATTCCCAGACCTGTCTGCCTCGGGACAGCACTGACCACAATGGTGCTAAAATGTAGCAGGGTTTTTGGCAGTTGCATGTCAACAGCATCCTTTTGATGAAAATACCAAGTCAACTCTACTGAGTAATTGCCTGTGGGAAATGAAGGTGCCATATCTCCATGCAGAGCTGTCAAATTCATGATTTATTTGTACAGAAAGAAACATCAGCTTCTGCAGTGCCTTAAAAGTAGCTCCTGTCTGTCCATAAATGGCATTATCGGGTGCAATTGAAGCCTTATTCCACTGGCTACAGGTGGGAGAACCTGGAGTCCATCCATCAGTGAGTACAGACTCAATCACCTGACATTAAGAGTCATTCCAGTTTGTAAAGACTTTTGAAATGCTCCGAAATAGGCAGCAAAATCAGGTAAAGTTTCAGGGGCCATTGCTTAACACCATGCCAGCTTCACCAACCAACAGAATACATCAAATATAAAACAACCCTACAAAGCCAGAAACTAAGGTGAGCCCTACAAAACAGCAGGTATGTCAAGTTTCTTTCCAGCCTCTCTCCAGTGTTTACCCAGATGAAAGAAAAAAAGCAGAAACAGTCGATCTTTTTAAGGAGAACAAAACATCAACATTTATAATCTGGAGCAGGCTTTAAAACTAAAAGTACTTACGCACCTACCTCCCACTCCTGGTCAGCCTTAATGTTGCACTTCCCCTGCACATTCACACCTAGAAGAAGCTACATGCAGCCATTAGTATTTTTTGTACTGGGGGCAAGTGCACGTCTAACACTATTTTCAGAGCTGCCAAGGCATCCAGTTCTCACTGGCTTCACCACTACCATGATCTCCTGAGCTGTGGTACCCATCCACTGGCCTAAGCAAACCTCTCCAGAAGCCTGGTTACTTTTGCCTTCCTGTACCTTCACACTCTGGTTAACCAGGAGGAAAATGGCTTAATGACTGCCTTGAGTCACTTGACACCATCTTCCTCCACCCTGCAGAGGCCATGGATGGAGGTAGCCAGGGAGAGGAGCAGAGCCAGCTGGGGCTGCAGACGGAAGGAGCAGCACCAGCTCCACCAGTGGCAAAGAAGCACCTCGCACTCCATCACTCCAGCACCCTTCAGTCCCATCCCAGTTTTGCTGCATGCTAACACTACTCTTTGCATAGGCAGCTTTCTGAAAAAGTCCAGGAACTTAGCAGGCTTGCAAGCAACACTTCTTTCTGCAGAGTCTCTTTCATCTGTTTGAACCTGGACAATGGCTCCCATCCTGCTCAAAGGCACACATGACAACACAACCAAGAGAGGAAGGCACTGTGGCATAGGAGTGGGAAGGAGCAGTTGGGAAGGACAGGGAGGAATCCCTTAATCCAAAACTGTTCCTGTGCTTTTAGACAACGGCTTTAAATCTGGATAGTACTGACCCCCAGAATCTCTTTGCAGAGAACACAGGAAAATACTTAATATTCCCGGAGACCCAGTGTTAGAGTCTTTCTGGCATAACGTTGAAAATAATTCCTGTTTGTGTTTCCTTCTGGTTTACCACTGTCTCATGATGGAGGAAAGGAAGAATAATCACCAAGAAACACAGTCAACTCCAGATGGGACCTCAGAAAGCATTTTCCTGCCCTATCTGAAAAGAGGAGCTCATTTGGACATTTTAAGTAGGACTACCTGCTAGGGTATCACTTTATGATTCTTAGTAAGACATTCTTAGTAAGACAGCTCGTCTTCAAAAACCAGTATTTTTAACCATGCCTCCTACAAATATATTAAGACTGGTAGCTCCATGAATATAATTTTCCTTTTCTTGCTCTTTTTACCACCTGTCTCAATATCAGAGGGGGCCACAGTCAGGGGCATTTCCTATTTTGGGGGTGGGAGCTTAAATATATCAATGGATATTAAGACATCAAAAAAATTATTCCCAAGTCAGCAGCAAGTGGGCAAGACATCAGCCCTAACTCACTGGCATTTGCATGGAGGGGGAGGCCACGGGGAGCCTGTGAAGACCCATTCCCATACAAGAAGCATGGCCCATGCATGGGCTGCCACCACAGTTTACGGAGGGATTATTTTGATCTCCTTTGAAGCTTTAATTACTGCACTATTCGTGCTAGTCCTGTGGTCAGTTCAGCCTATTTTTTGCAACTGGAAACTTCAAGAACATGGTGAAGGCTATTCCCCAACAAGCTATAAACTGGTTGCAATCTGCATACACACATATTTTGATTCCATAACGTTTGATAAAGAGCTTGTAGTCCTCCCTGCTCTCCACTAGAACATTCTAGTAAGTGTGACTTGTTTTTTCCTTGACAGAGATAACACTCCTGCCATACAGAAAGTGTAACCTTTAAGAATGAAGAGCTCTTCACTAGAATTACAGCATCTGTAGACAGAAAGTGAAAGCAATGGCATGGCAGGCATTACATCTGAGCAGTACACGATGTTCTCTTTCCTTCAGTTTCACTCTGGCACCATCTGGATAACTGAAAAGGCATAAAGGTTATCCCAAAACCAGAAGCTACTCTGTGCCTGTGGGTGCTTTCTTAAAAGTATATTTCTGTGGAACCAAAAAAAAAAACCCAAAAAAAGCCAGAAAAGCAGTTCTTTTCCTATCACAAAGTACCGAGTTAAAAGATTTGTAATTATATGGAAATATTATTAATGGTTGTGAAAAGTTACAGTGGGATAAGATCTTGGAGGCACATTTGTGACATAGGTCACAGCCTTTGCTCAAAGCTGTGGAAAAACATCTGTTCCTCAGAGAACATGTGCAGAACATTGCATGGTATCAATTTATCTTTTCTCTGCAAATACAGAACCGGCAATATTATTTTTTTGCAAAGTTATCTTTACTTGTGCTTTGCTGATAAACTTTTAAACTATTCCCTTTGTTTGCTAAGGCTGATGCAGTTAAGAAAAGCATCAATCATCCCATGTGACCAAAGAGATATGCTGAAATGAGACCATACGCTAATTTTAGGATTCAGAGAACTGGGTTCTGTATTTGTGTCTGTGCCAAGACTGCTCCAGCATACAAGGAAACATGATCTTTTTTTAAAGAACAGTACTTGGAGCAAAATTCTGCTCTTTGGTCACAGACTGAACTCTGCCTTCATATAGGATTTTGCATATATGACCACCTTTTTCAGCTATTCTGCTGTGAATACCACTTTCAAAGATTTAACCATTTCTACTCTGAGCAAAGCCCTTCTCCAAAGCCAAATTCATGAGAGGGATAGAGCCTTCTCCCAGGTAAGAAAACCTGTTAGACTCACCTGCTCAGAAATACTTCAGAAATGTGAGATTGACACTGAAAGAGCAGCAGAAGTGCACTTTACTCAGCTGCTTTGACTGTGGCCACCTGAAATCCCCCTGCAGTCTGTGGGGAGACAAAACCTCTGCCTGGTACATTTTCCATCTGCCATGAGGTGGAGGAGAATCTTACCACAGGTGCTGCAGAACATGCCTTCTTTCTGATAATCCCAAATTATGCAAATATCCCTATCTTTTTTTGGAACTAACAGCAAAGCACTTCATTAAAGAGTAGTAAATGAGGAAAAGTGGGCATTGCCATTCTTAGAGGTATAAGGGTTACAGGTTAAAAATTAAATCCTCGCTTAGAAAACAGACACGAAGGAGGAAAACCCATGAAAACTAGTAACAGACTTTCTGGATTCATAGCTAGTTAGAAAGCAAAACCTACCCTCTCTGGTCTTTTAATTGCATGTAATGGTGCCTCTTTTTCTTCACCATTATTCTGTCAGTGATGCCCTGTTGAACAGGGAGGGATGGGGGAAACATCACTGGCAGGTTTGCTTCTCACTAAGCACCTCTTGCTGTGAGCTCCCTTGAAGTATTCCCCAACTGCTCCTGTACTGGCTGTAACACTTGATCCACATCATAGCAATGGCAGTATTTTTCCTGCTCTTTCCTAATGTTTTGGTGACAGCAGAAAAGACTATGCCCTTCCTGCTCATCACCAAGAAAGAGTTCACTGCAGCCAGGCAAGGTGGTACCTTATTTTCTCCGGTGCCTGCAGGAAGGAGCCAACTTCATCAAGACAGGCCAGAAAGCCAAGAATTGGACAGCCGGCAGGGTGGGAGAGCACAGGTCCTGGGCAGACTGGTGTAAGGCATGGCCTGGCCATTAAGAAGAACCTGTACAGGCAACCACCGGGCAATACTTCACCTGCTTCCCTAGGTTCCCAAACAAAATGTTGCAGAACCACAACAGGACTATGGCTGTTAAGGGGAAAACTTTGTGGGGTGGTGAAAAAACAGGGAAACCAGGCTGCTGCGTGACAGATTCATGCTAGCAACAGCTACCCAACCTTCCAAGGCTCTGCAGTGCAGTGTCCACCTCATTGCAAGGCAGGAGGAGGAGGGAAGCATTCAGCATTGGCTCCTCTCCTGCTGCTGTTCCCGAGAAAGATACACAAAGTAGAATGAAGAAAAGCCCTTTTATCCTGAAGGGACAGAGGGCAAAAAACAACCAACCTGACTTTCCCTGAAAACAAAACAAAAACCGAATGAAACAAAGGTAAAAATAACTCAAACATGTATCGAAATCAGCATTACAGACTGCATGTTAAACATGCTCGGGAAAATGTACAGTGAGAACTCATACTGTATATAGAGTATGTTTCACCAGCCCTACAGCATTTCTGTTCCACCCAAAGGGTGTTAACATTCCCTGGCTGGGATTCAGACGTTACACATCAAAACAGAGTCTTTGGTTTCCATGCAGAGCTTATTCTCCCTCAGCAGCAAAGACATGAGTTGTTATTTTGCAGTGATGTCAGGCCTCATTAAAGTTAGCCCTTGGATTTGTAGACTAGAAGTTCACTGAAGAAAAGCCATCTCATTTTAACACAATAAACCCAGAAGGTTGCTCTTTTTTTGCTTCTGGACTTAGCCATAACGAAGCAAGGCTTCAGCCTCTCAATAGCCACAATGAAATTTCCCTTGCTCCGGCTCCTGTGTTGAACACTATCATGACACTTGAAGAACACAATGCCTGTGGCTGAGCACATTCACTTCTCTGGCACTGCAGCAACCTACATCAGCTGGGAATTTGGGCCAGGCTTTTAACAGATTGCTAAAGATCATCTCTGCAGTATCCTTGCCACTATGATCATCTGCACACACATCGATGTCTGCAAGTCTGGTGACAATACAAAATGATTGCTTCAGTTTCAGCTTTAAAAGAATACTTTGTTTCCTGGGGGTTTCTTTCATTTGTTTCTCAGGTCTTACAGGGAGTGAAGATGGGAAACACCAGATTCTGGTGGCATGAGGATGACAACACATCTGTACAAGAGACACTCTACAGCATGCAACTACAGAAGACTTCCCTTGCCACCTCCTCCAAGAATCTCAAAAGCAGCCATAAATTGATTATTAATAATCAGTCCAACACCTGATTTGTTTTCTTCTTAAGGTTTGTGTTACATCTCATGACTGACCACAATTTGTCCTCAGTATCTGGGATTTCTAAATATTTTTCTCTCAAATGCTGCCTAGAAGAGAGGTGGCGACTTTCCTGTACTTCACTCAGATAAGTTTGGGAGGGGCTTGTTTACAACAAGAGATTTGCTGGCATGGTTGTCAGGGAGTAATTAATTCCTTGCATTGAGGAGCAGTTATCCTCAAAATAATCAATTTTATTCTGGAATTAAGCGCTCCCATGTGAATACCCGCACGTAATTGCTGCTGCTGCTTAGCTGTTTCAGTTGGAATCCATGGAAGCCAAACTCTGTGTGTTCTCTAAAGCTGCCAGGAAAACTCAGCATTTGACACCTGATACATAAAGAATTTTCCAGCCTGGTGAAAACTAGAAGGCTATTAAAGCTCAAACAACTATAAAGAATCACTTCACTGATGCAACTCAACTGCATGGTTCTGTTAGACCACTGCATTCTCATGAGCTCTGACTAAGTTTACAGGAGACATCCCTAAAACTTTTAACAGCACTTTTACTACATGGGTCCCACTGAAAGCAGTGGAAAATTATGCATGCACATACCTGCGAGATGAGGATCCTAAACTGTGAGAGTACCTTTTAAAGCCTAGGCAGTCTTTATCTCAGTGTCCTGCCTAACATTCCTCTGCCTAAGTACAGGACGAGTGCTTTATAGGGTGCTATACATTAGAAAAGAGCCATTGTAAAAGGAAAGTGCTTAATCTCATTGTTCCCACGCTGATGGCTTGTGAGGCTTGGACAGGATTGCAAGAAGACAATGACATTTTAGAGGCACTCAAGAGATGCAGAAAAAAATTATTCCAGATAGCAAACACTGAGAAATGTGTTCAAGGAAGAGTTTTCACATTCACCGGCCATGACCTGCACCTGATGTAATCCACCTTGCTTGGATTTGGCTTGTTTCTCACAGCTACCTTTGTTTGTATAACATACTGTTCTGCAACACACAGCAAGAACTATTTGTACACTACACCAAAGTGCGATTTAATATTTGCTTAAAGCTTTCGTTTTATTGTCTGGGCAAGGGCAGTTTCTACCACTGAAGTTAATAGCTAACCCACTACTACACCTTTGCTACCCAAACTTCTAATCGCTAGCACAGCACCCAGATCCGGCAGCAAAAGACATAAACTACCTCTGCCTAACCTCAACGAGAGAAGCAGACCCAGCCCTTTCAGAAAGGCAATTTCTCCTTCACTTCTAAGAAAAGGTATTCAAGAAAAGCATACACTAGTTAGGATTTGATAAAAACACACTTATGCTTGCTTAGACACTTTCTTTACAGACAGATCACGGCAGGCACAGACTTGGGGGCTGGGATCCTCTGAATCACCCACACTGTGAGCTGCAAACATGTCTGTCACATGAGCTTATTTACAGTCACAAAAATAGCACCATGAAAGAAGCAGATGTGTTGAGCACAAATAATAAAATGAATTAGTTATTACAGAGATATTGCTTGACACTGGAGAATTTAAGAGAGAAATGTCTTTCTCTTGTACACACATTTGAAAGGCTTGCACTTAAAGTGTACTAAGTATTAAATGCTTGTACTTGTGCTTGTTGAAATTTTATGATCTAATGCTCCTTTTTCTAAAAATGCTACTCTTTCCTCTGCCACAGGACATACAGGATATGAATAGTTAATAGCATTGGTTACAAAATGTGCTTTTAATTTTAAGTTTTTGTGTTGACCACAGACCAACAGCCTCACTTTGTGATCTGCAGCACCCATTTCTATCTCAGAAGTTTCCTAAAATACTACTGAGCTAGAGTGAGACAACTCAACTCATCTTAATTTCTCATCTAAGATGCATAAATATTATTAAACTAAACAAAGCTAAACTTCTTTGGCTTCCCTCATTAATCTCAAATCTCCAGAATTGTTCTGGCATCCAAAGAATTTAGTTTTTATATGCCTCAATGCAATGTGTTCAAGTGTGTGAGAATTAGACCTCTGGAATTAACGTCTTTCATTTCACCCCAGTATAGCTTCAGAAGAGCAGAGATTGTCCAAGCTTCTCGTCAACACCCAAACTTTTTTTCAATACAGGCCTGGAGCATGCATCTCTAAATAGGAGAAGGACATTCATTTGAGATCACACAGCCACCCAATGTTTGGCCATCTTTTGATTAATTCACCAGATAGTTCTCAAGGTCACAAAGTACATTCTAGCTGCTGACTGATCTGCGGAAATTGAGTGAAACCATCACAGTCACTTCATGTCATCAGCAAAGCTGATACTGGATTACATCTTTGGTTACTGTTGATCTGCCCCAGATCTAAGTGGATGACCCCAAAAGTGGGATGCAAAAAAACCCCACCATGTATTTTATACCCAACCCTATTAGCAACTCAAATCTCAACATGACTAAAGCTCAAGTGCTCTGGCCAGCTGAATGACTGACTTCCTTTCATCATCCTGGACGTCATCACTTCCACTGTACTTTGTGTACGCGTTTGCCACGGCATTTCAAAATGGCACTTCCGTGACTGAAGAAGATGCCACTTCCCATATTGCAGGGCCATTGCCCAAACCTGTGGCTGTGAAAAGTGGTACCTGCATAAAACAGGAGTGCAGCCCCTACCCTCTCTTGTGTAGTTTGCTAAGGGAGTGCTGCCACGCAGCAGTCAAATCTAGATGACAGATTAAATAAATGGTAAAACTGAATTAATTTTCAAGTTCAGCTCTCATGCTTCTTTCCTCTGTGTTTATTCTTTCATTTTTGCCAACTGGGAAATGAAAACCAATGGAGTCAGTTTCACTTTTGTTTATATTTGGTTTCAATTTTATCCCCAAGTTTTGCTTTCATCTTTTTCATGTAACACTGTTGGGATTTCAAATGCTGCAGGCAAGCTTTCAGTAATTTAAAAACACTACTCTCCTATCCTGCCTGTTTTCCTATTGCAGAATTATTTTTATTTAGGTAAACTTTTTAAGATGCTGTCACAATTTTAGAGAGTGTTTTGGGGTGGGGCTGTTTAGTTTTGATTTTACAGATTTATATGCCTCATCCAATTAAATTCAGTACTTCAGTATTTTCCACTTGATTTATGTCTCAGTTGCATATAAAGACCATTTACAGGATTCAACAAGACACCTTAAAAGAGCAGCCAGTACATCAAATGCACAAAAGCCCACATCATGCACCAAATGTGTTATACATATATGCATGAAATGCACATAAAGAGCTAAACCTAGTGCTACCTTAATTTATTAAACAACAAAGGCATTATCTTGCTTAGATAAAGCTGTAAGAGGCTTGCCTGGAATGCTGCGAAGCAATTTTCAATATCAAGAGAAATAGTACAGCACAGGCTTTTGACTTCTGTGCACTTATCAGGCCCTTCAAGTTGCATATATCCCTCCATACATATCAGAAAGCAGAACTTAACCACAGGTCACACTTTTCAAAACCAAATGCGTAAGCAACCCTTCCTTCTTTTGTGCTGTGATAATATTAAGTATCTAAGTCTTTAAAAAGTACTTAAAATAATTTTACAGCAAAAGGGAAATAGTTAGACAACATCCACGGTCACGTGCAGTTCAAGACAAAGGACAAATTTAAACAGTTTTGACACACTTTAATGCCATTCCTAACACCAGAAATATGCTGGGAGCTACAAACCAAGCCTGTCAAGGTTAGCTGAAAAACCATCAAACAGCAACCTGCCCTACTCTTTAATAGACAGGAATACGAAAGTTATTACTTCCAAGCTTATCTTGAAAGATAGCAACCTACACAGAAACAATAGAATGTTAAAATAACTTAAGAGTTAAAATTTAAATTCTGCACGTGGGGTGAAACAACATGCCACATGCAGGCAGATTTGCTCCTGGATGTGTGTCCAAGCTATGACAAGATAAAACGTTTGCCTTGTCCTAAGGACTGCTGTACTTGATTTAATGCAATCAGCTCCCAAGCAAACAAAGGGGTCAGAAGATTTCCAGCATACAGGAAGCTGGGGTTGCAATATATTACAAATTAAGAAACCAAACATTACTGTACTGCTTACCGCTGCTTTCTTTCTTCTCTAGGTTATTCAAAAAACCAGAAATTTTACATGAGCTTCCAAGAAATTGAAAACATATCCAGCACTAATCATAAGAGCAAGTTTTAAAACCTTTTCACAGTTTATCAATAAGAAGTATGTGTTGTAAAATGTATTATTTATGCTACATACAAAGTATCTTAATTTTATGTATTTATATATATGTAGTTACATAGATATGTATATCTGCATATATATATTTACATACATATAAGCTGACATTAAACTCTAAACTGTTAACATGGATTCCTTTCCACTGTTGATTGTTGGTTTCAGTTCTTCTTAGTGGCTATTTTAATCTTAACACAAGAATTTACACATAGTCAATACAAGGAAGAGCCTTCATACAGTTCCAATAAAACTTCTGAAAAAAAAACAAACCAAAACAAAACCAAAATACCCCAAGAGGAAATTATTTAATTACACCAAATGATTTTTTGCATAATGCTACTCATACATGAAGAATATGCAACTTAACAAATCTGTTCATCTCAGAATCTTTTCAGCTTACTTATTCATTGTTTTGTTTTGCACTTGAGATCTCAAAGGATGAACCAGAAAATGTCTTGCACTAATCACAGTTTGTAGCAGCACAAGCTACAATAAAACTTCTGTAAATACTGCCTTATGGTTTATGACCTCAATATCACAATCATTGTAGGCCTTTGAAGAATCGAGTTTCAAAGGAGCAATCTTTACAAATGAGACACAGAGATAAGCAATAGTAACACGTGATTAGTTTTGTATCTTTACCTAGAAACGGACTATGACTTTCAATATATGATGCACAAAATACAAGTTGAGGTTCTAATCCTGCAAATGTCAGAGGAATTTTGCAGGGGTACTGCTCCAATGCAATGTTAAATGCATACAGGATACACTTAACCTGACTTAACCCGGTGTCAGGTTAACGAGGGCTGGGGTAGCAAGCCCAAATTAAACAGGGTCATCATAGACTTTTTTTTCCCCTGGAAGTTTGATAAAATCTTATGCTACAAGTTTCACATAGCAAAGGGCAATACATGGCCTTGCTTCTCTCTGTTATCTGCAAATGCGCTGTAGCTTATGCTTCTCAGTAGAAGTTTTTATTAGCAGTTTTCAGCAACAATTCTTGATCAGCATCTGCAGTAATTCTCTGTCAGCAGTCAGTGCCCAGAATTTGACACTGAGCTGTCCTGACTGCTAAGTTGCACAGCAAGTTTCTCTCCCACAGACTGCCTAATCACTCATGAACCCGAGTAAACTCCTGACATATATGCAGTGGCTGTGAGCACCCTAATTTACGTATTGCAGGACAAACATCTGTTGTTTTGAAGTTGCCTCCAAATTGTTTTATTTGGGTCTCATTTATCTTACCTCTTCACTTTCCTCATGACACTAATGATTTTATAGAATCCCCAGATTTTAAGAATATCCCCATGATCCCTTCAGTCACTTCTTTTCGAAGCTACTTACTCTTTCACAAAAGCTCCTTCATACCCTTGATCATCTTTGACATCCTCCTCTGTAGCTCAGCAACTTCCACTACTTCCTGAATCAGGAGAGGGGACCAACATGGATTTGTAGTGGCATGATGGTGTTTTCTATTTCTTTTTTTAACTCCTCCCTAATAATTCCTAACCTGTCCTGTCCTTTATTAGCCACATCTTGGCAGAGAGCTTATTTTTTCATTGGATTATATGTGTTGTATGATTTTTTTCCTGAGTAGAAAGTCAGTTCACACTTCATTTTTGTGTACAGAAAATTAGGATTGCAATCCCTTCCATGTGCATTACACTGAAATTGGTCTATACAGAACTTCATCTGCAAACTTACATCCAGATTTTCAAAATAAGATTCTTCTGCAGATTTTGTGGTTCAGCCTTTGGGATTTTCATGCTCCAAATGAGTAAATACAACCAGCAAAATTGTCACATCCCCACCTATCCCCTCCTCCATCCCTTGAAGGGCATAGGCCCTGGGCAGACTTGGGGTGAGGGGTACAACCTCCTTTTACTGAGCAAACTGGCCATGACTGCACAGCCCAAAGCAAACGGATCCCACCTTGAAAGTAGCCCTGCTCTATCAAGGACTGTATCAATCAGACAACAGCTCAGCAATACTTTTAGAGAATGCTAAAAGTCATGACACACAACTCCCTGCTAACAAAAGTCAGGCCTAGTCTTTGTCCCTGTTTCACATTTAAACCCATGTTCACTAGTCCCATTCACCAATCCCTGGCAAACAACCAACCAAACAAAAATGCCCATCCTTGAGTTCTCAGTCTCCACAGAAACCCTGAAAAACTGACAGCTCGTTTGTTACATTCTATTTCTAGAGCACCAAGGCAGGCCTACTCAGGGAGTTACACACAAGAGGCAACATATCAGCAACTTTCCATTTAGGTTGTTTCAAAACTCTGCAGCAAGTATCACCTCCTGCCTTCTACTTCACCCTCCTCAATGGTTTGTTCTCACACCCTCTCTCACAGGCACTTCACTTTGGGAAAAATTCCCCAACATGTTCACTCCTTAAAAAAATAGAAAGCCTCTTGCAAGAGAATCTCCTTAAACTCTTTCTCGGTGAAGCAAGGCTCAGAGAATTTGTTTCACTCTTCCGCTGACTTTATCTTCCTTGGGCACTCCTCCTATGCATGGATAACTTATCAGCAGGCTTCCTGGGTTTGATGCAATTCAAAGAGTATTTTCTAAATGTTTTCATGCCTTTAGCAGCATGATTCTTTGGCCTACCTTATTGTGTTTGACACAGATTTTATGTTCTTTTCCACCTTTCCCATTTGAAGGCAAAACATTTGAAAGACGTCTCTTCACCTGTACTGAGCTGCTTTACTCTGCTTGTTGGCCTGCTCAGCTCTTTTCGTATTTTTGACAGATGACATACAATTGCTTTGAGCCTTTACTATTAGTGTCTTTGAAGAATTACAAGCCACTTGCAACTATTTTACACTTTTGGCTGTGTCTCACCATTTGATGAATTTCTTTCCTCGCTATAAGAAGATCTACTTTGGAAGATTAAACATCGCCACAACAGTTCTTGCCTTTGCTGCTCCTGAAACAACATCGAGTTTAAGGACATTATGACCACTGTCATGTCAGAGCTGGCTGGGATTTTGAGGGCAAAATTCTGAACATAATTCTTGCTGGCCAGTACTTTGTCCAGAGTTGTTACCCCCAGAGAATCTGTACAAGCTACACCCAGAAAGTAGGATTTTTTGGCACCTGGGCAAATTTCATGTTGGACCATGACATAATCTACATGGGGCCAACTGAGGCCTCCCATTAATAATCATATTTCCTACTCTTGGAGCTCCCTTAATATATGACAGTTATTATTAATATCTATGTTGAGCAGTCAGTCACATAGCCCTAATCTCTCTCATATAACCTACTCTTCCTATACAGGCCTAGAACATCAAGCCATGGGACCCTGTGTTACTTCCCCAAACAGTTATTTCCTCTTTAACAAAAAGTTTCCCACATCATGCATGTGCAAGTTACTCTGTCCAAGTATTCTATCATGGACATGTTTTAACACCACGAAGCTGACGCACCACTTCAAGAGAGAGTTTGTCATGGCAAACTTTACATTCTTCATCCACCAGCTTTTTCCCACTGTTTGATTTTTAAACATATATTAATATATATACAGTATGTGTAAGGACATGTTTCATTGAAGGCATACATAGTCTGGCTGCAAATTTACTTACATAAAGCCTATTCTTCTAACGTATAGACTATTTATTCCAAAAATATTTTTATTTTCTCTTGAATCTTTTCTCTTCATAATTTTCTCAACTCTTGCACCCTTTTTCTCAACTCTGTATTAAAACTGCCTCTAAGTCCACTTGGTCCCAGACATCAAAGACCTTTTCTCAGTGGGGAATGGGGCCTTTAAGTGCCTTTCCTAACAGCCTGCATGTTACTTCTCATACCTCTTGGTATCTTCTCATACCCGTTTCCACACAGCATGGCCTGTGATGAACAGCTCTTCTCTAGAGACTGACTTGACATCTCCTAAAATCTGTCACTTCTGTCATCAGCAAGTAACTGGGTGGCAGTGCTAATATATGTGCCAAACAATAATAATGACTCACTGCTCTTCCTGCATCTGCCAACCAGGGACCCCAACCTCGGAGAGATAACACAGGGCTCAGCAGGCTGACACCCTGCCTTGCCTGTACCTCATTAAAGAGCTGCAGTGTGGCACATGACCACAATGAAGTGATACCGTGTCTAAGGAGTTGGAGTCCCTACCACCATGGTTTACCAGCAAAAAGAAAGGGGCACATGAAGTAATTCCCTCGTGGCGTGTTACCAATAGGGGCCAAAGAAGGACACTGATGTATCCGAAGGGGTTGGTGACAAGGAAAGACTACAATTCAGACTGAAACCATCTGCCTCACAGATCAGTTCTGCTACTTTTGTGTGACTGTCTTTATTAGGGTGAATTTAAATGCTGCTGCTCCACTCAACTCTCTGTTTATGGTACTAACACATGCATTCTGCAAAGGTTGTTAAGACTAAATAAAATAACTGTAAACTTAAACACGTTGTAGTTCATCTCCAGAAACTGAGATCATCATTTACAACTGCTTATACCTTCAAGAGAATGCTGTCTGCAAGACCTTAGCACTGTAAGGTGGGCTATAAATTACAACTGTACACTAACCGGAAGGAAAGTTCTGCACTCCGGAATTCCTTTATCTGAGCTCTGTGTCTAAATAAGTAAAGCTAAGACACAGACTCTGCCGGTTAGGAGCTCACACTAATCAAAACGGGAGTTAAAGACCTAAGTACCTCTGGGAACCTGGACCGAAGGATCCAACCCTTCAGGTACTTGCAACTTTGATCCCAGACATCGCAAGACGCCTGAAATGTGGCCCTGCGTACTGCGCACAAAGATAATCCTGGTTCCTAACTTCCCTCCGGGGTTAGAGATCCAGCGCTTGGCCCTCCGCTCGCTGGCGTGGGGCAGGACAGCGCCTGCAGAGGCGGCCNACAAGTGCGGGGCCCCCCGGCCCGGCCCGGCCCGCGCCGCGGCCCTCCCGATCCGACGCCCCCGCCTTTGTCTGTGCGTCCGAGCTCCCTTCCCACCCGGGAAGCGGCGGGTAGCCCCCCGTCCGTTCCATCTCCGCCGCGGCCGCGTCTTCCCTTCCCCCATGCCCCCTCTCGAATGCAGCGGCGGAATCGGGCTCGGCNGGCGTGGGGCAGGACAGCGCCTGCAGAGGCGGCCGCGCCGCGGGCCCGCACGAGAGGCTGTTCCTGCGGGGAGCCGAGCGGCCGCGCCACTTCCTCCTTCCGCCGCTCCCGCGGAACCCGCCCGCCGCGGCCCGACCGCCCCCAGCCCCGCTCCATCTCCTCGCTCCGCACTGCCGCTGCCGTGCCTCCACGAGGCTGGGATCCCGGGATGCCCCCGGCCCCGCTCTCTCCCCGGCCCGGCGGGTTGCGGCGCTGGGGCCCGGGNCCATCTCCGCCGCGGCCGCGTCTTCCCTTCCCCCATGCCCCTTCTCAAATGCAGCGGCGGAATCGGGCTCGGCCCCGGTCGCTGCAGCCCGACCTTTTGTTTTTAAAACCGATGCGCATCTGCCCGGGAGC
>VXAD01003979.1:577317-638440 GCA_013399195.1 Dicrurus megarhynchus
AAAAAATAAAATTAAAATTAAACAAGAAGAAAATAATAAATAGAAAAAATAGAAAACAATTCAATATTACCTTGCCGGCCCGTTTTCGCGGCCCTTATATAATTCCTCAAGGTTACAGCCGTTGCCAGGGGACACGAAATGGAAATGAAAACAGGCGCTGAATAATCGCGGGAGCAAAACTAAAAGTTCAGTGCCTCCGCCCGGGCGGAGAGAGGGCCAGATCGAAAGCAAAACAAGGAGAGGAAGCGGCGAGGCCGCCGGCGCTTGGAAANGGGGCTCCGCCACCGCCCCCCCCACCCGGCACCGGCTCCCGCTGATCCCCGGCCTCCCTCAACACGCGCTGGTCCCGCAGGGCTGCACCGAGAGCTGGGGCCATTCCCGGCGAGCGAGGGAAAACTGTTCTGGGACGCACAAACCCAGGGCTCAAAGCAGGTTCTCCCGGGGACCAGAGAGGAATCCCTGCCGCTCAGCTCGACCAGCAGCGACTGAATCGCTCCCTGCGTCTCTAGCCCCTCTTGCTGAGGTGCGAGTCTTGGTTTCGGTGTGGTACACGCGCATGCTAGGGCTGTCATTGCCTTTGGAAAAGGACAATGTCGTAGTTCCACGACGAGGACAATTACAGATCCGATCGCTTTGAAGCCAGCGAGGCTCGAGCAGCTGGCATACTTCAAGAGAGAGCTCTTGAATTTCAACAGATTTTACAAACTGCAGTTAGTTATGGAGTCAATGTAGAGACCAAAGCTTTCGACAGGAATTTGATAATACCAATTGAAACTACAGCAAATAAAATTGACTGAGGAGAGTTTGTAATGCACCATTCCTAGCCTTAGCCATAAATGATAAAGGAAAAGAGCACTTGGAGGCTGGAGGAGATATGAAATGTAGTAATTTCAAAAGGCTGTATATGGAGACAGACAGGTGTGTGCCTCTCTCTCACATGCACACGTATCTATACATGTGCTGATGCACATACAGACACATGCGTTCAGGCAGGCAAGCGGTGCAGCTCCCTGTGTGGCTGCATGATGGACAGCTGGCAGTGGTGGGAGAAGCGCCGGGACACGGGGGGGTGGAGGTGTGCAGGGAGTGGCACAGGAGAGTGGTTTAGGAGCTGTGTGCTCTGAGGACCCTCTGTGACAGCATCCCTGGACATGCAGAGGACACCGAGCTAGCAATGGGTCACCTTGTGGGTGACAAGATCTCCTGTTTTGAAAAAGCATTCCTTGCACTGAGAACATAATCACAAAATAATTTTGGTTGGCAGAGACCCATGGATGACAGCAATCTACCACCTCCCGAAAAACCACTGTGGCCTAGAATGTGGCTGTGGTCCACATGTGCACCAGTGAAGTAGGAAAGGTCAAGGAAAAAGTTTGGGAAGCAAGACATAGGCTGCCAGGTAGGACAGTAAAATCAAGCATCTCCTTCTAAACTTCTCTAGAAACATTCCCAGCAGTAAGGAAAGATCCACACTGATGTGGAGGGACACAGGTTCCCAGAGCAGCTACACTAGAGAGGCAAGGAAGGTCCTACTCACATGACTGATGCTCGCAGATACTTCCAGAAGAGACTGATTTCCATGAAGCCACAGTGGAATGAGAATGAGGGACATGGGACACCTGGCTTAGAATTGGCATGCTGACTGAACAGATGTGGAGGGAAAGGAAATAACCAGCAAGACATGGTAGTGACAGGCCACAGCCTGTATAGGAGGGTCAGATGAGGCTGTGGCTATAGGGAAAGGGGCTATGAACTCCATGATGAAAGAAGCAGCAAAATCAGCAAACTCCAGCAACTAAAGCCAAATTTTCATAGACTTAAGGTCTAACTGGGATAACAGTAGGGTGTTAATACCCTCTGACCAGGTTGCAGACATTTACTATGACCAGGTTTGATTAGAGAGCAGTAAACTGATTGAAAGTGAGAAATTACTAACCAACTTGTTCCCACTCAGAAATAAGATCTAACAGTTGTAATACCTCATGGAAGAATTGGTTCAGCACTCAGAAACTGTCCCGAAGCTGGTGGAAGATGGAAGGATAAAACACGAAGAACAGAATGGGGAGGGCTGCAACATGCCTCCCAATGATTGCTCTGGCCCACGTGTAAGAGAAATGGCAAAGATCCACAGAAGTGCAACAAATATAAAGAAAAATATGGAGCCACACTTATGTTAGAGTGATTCAAGGATTTAAGTGACGAAGATTATATAGGATGGAGAAGTGATAAACAACAGAAAACAGTCAGACCAGAGAGAATACGCAACCATGAGTAGAGAGGAGCAGGGGTGGATTATTCGCTTTCTTTTCTAATATAAGAACTAGAGAGCATTGAGTGAAACTAGCAGGTGGCCAGTTTAAAGCAAACAGAAGGAGGTGGATCTTCATGCAGCAGGTAATTAAACAGTAGGACATCCTCCTTTGAGGTGCCAATAGTCCAGAGGGGATCCCAAAAAAGCACCTGTACACATTCACAGAAAAAAAGAGCCCCATGAGGTCTATTAAACGTAAAGGCACCAACTCTGCCTCAAGCACCCCCGAAGCCACAAATTTCTAGAGGCTAGAAGCTCTTTGGCATCCTTCAGAAAGTCCTGACTAGAAATGCCTGCAAATGGTTCAGGGTAGGAATGCTACTCCAACACTTCTCTCCGAGCAAAGAGTAGAGCAACTCAGACTGACTTTTGCAATACTCAGAAGCTGTTATTGTTTCTAGTGTGTGCTTTTAATTTGTTTGCAGGATAAGCTAGCTGTGATAAATACTGTGGTTTATGTATCAGTAAATATTGTGTAGAAAAAATTTAATAATTTAACATCTCACTCAGAGGACACTATTCACAAAGTGGCTCTGCCATGAATTACTTTAGTTGGTTTTGGTTTAAGAAAGCAGTCGGCTTCCCTGAGAAACACTAGCCAAGCCATTGGGCAGAATTTGCAGCTCGCTCTTGCCATTTCTTCCTACCGCCTTCACCTAATCTCAGTGGAGCACATTCAAGGACCTTGATGCATTCTGTGTGTTGACAAAGGCCTTTCCCTCCATGTCTCCTAGCACCATAAAATCAGAAGTTATACCAGAAGTTTAATCTTCTGTTGTGATTCCTTTTATTAATGCTGAAAGGTAATGGGAACGGGCAGCTTTTGTTCTCTAAACTTAACTTTCAGCAGTGACTCATTCCATCCAAAAAGAGACTTTACTTCTCGTGACTTTGCTCTTTCAGTAAGACCTGACAGCTTTAAAATCAGAAAATGTAATCCAGAAGCATCATGTATTCACAGCTTTTCTGCTGCAGAACTGCCAAAGTTTGCAACTTACTCTTTAATTACCTTCCTTAGGAATCCAGCTACTGGAATCAGTTGTTTCCATTAGCATCCTGCCTTTCCTTCACAAATGAGTCACTTTTCTGGCCTGGAGTTCATTTCTGTGAGAAAAAAACCTTCAAACTGGGAATTCTTTAAGTTCCAGAAGGTAAATAAATATGCCAGTCATCTTTTTTTTTTTTTAGAGTTTAAAAATATTTTTGAAAACCTTAACATTTATGGTATCTTCCCTTTCTGCTGCTTTTGTTGTGGGTTTTACCCTGTCTTTATGTGGAGCTGACTATACCATTATTCTGGTTCTTAAAATCACTGTCACAGGCATTTGGACTATTCATATGTAGAACTGGAGTAGTTGAATTTTCTCACGAAGCTGGGACTCAAGCCTACCCACTCACTTACAGCTGACCTGTTTATTTTTCTGATACATTAAAGTAGGAAAGCTAATTTACATTACAGGCCGGTATCAAGAAAAGAAATCAATTGCAATAGTCTTATAATTCTTACTTTAATATTATTACCCTCATCTTCCTGAGTGCCTACGCCCATTTTTAAACATGATGCACAGTTAAATATATTTTCAGTTTTAATTCCTTCTGTGAAAAACATTCCAATGCTGATGTAATCTTTAGCACTGATGTTTTTAGATACTAGATAGTAATAACACCTTTCTTATTAAAAAAAAGAAAACAGACAAACAAAAAACCCATGGGATTTTTAAAGCTAAGTATTTAAAGTATTTGCATATTACTGTAACACAAATAATCACCCTAAATAAAATGGAAAAGTGTTGATTAACCTTTTAAGAAGTTATAATTAATCTGTCCTCTGAAATCAGTTTCATTTGTTGGAGGGTTGTTTGTTTGGGGTTTTTTTGTTTCGTTTACTTTGTGTGTATACTGTTGTAAATAAAAGGACTGTCTGGGCTTTGGTGTTTCTGTGGTGTTCTAGAAGTATTTATGCTCATGTTAACATTCATAGAAACTAAAGCTTGTTGCTAGAACCCTGGAGATACGGCTGGGTCTCTTCTTCCTTACCCAACCTCTGGAGGGAAAAATTTAACTCACTTAAGTCCCAGTTGAGCAAACAGGACCTTAAATAAAAGGACATGAGCAATTCCTCTCGAGTTCAGGGAGAGCCTTCATGCATCTGAAGTTAGTGTGCACACCGAATTGTGGATGGGGAAAGCCTCCCACTCCTCCTTCTTTGCCTTCATTTAGTCTGGGTTCCTTAACTCAAACTTTTTGTGGTCTTTCCCCCTTTTTTCTCCCACTCTAATGGCTGCAGGGTAGTGTGTAGCTTGCTCAAACTGCTCCTATAGGATTCAGGCCCCTGCCCGTTCCCGGCAGAGCGCACCTCCAGTGACAGAAGCCCGGGCTGAGGCCCCCCTGGCCAGCTGCAGCAGGGAGCCAGAGAGCAGCAGGACCGAGTGCCGGCAGCACCACCCCAGTGCTATTCACGCAGCACAAAGAGGGAATTTCCTGAACGCGTCTCAGAGCAGATCCATCCGTGGGATATTTCCTTTGGTTTTGGTTGGGCTGCGCCAGCAGGGGCACCTACACACGAGAGGCTGAACAGGGTGTCTAAATTAGTGAGTACTTCTCAGCTCTCATATTCCAGCTGTGCTGTTCTTCTGATTGCTAAGGAATGAGATGGTGGGAGTGTTGCTTTGTTTTTATTGGTAATAATCAAAGTAATAATTACAGAAAACTGTTCCAGATGGAAAAATCTATCTGCTCAGACCAGATCTCTAAACAGTAGCTTCTCTACACTGCAAAACAAAACTTTTCCGTTGCAATTCAAAGCCTCTTACACTTTCAGGAAAGCCAAGTGTCTTCACAACGGTGTGGCTGCAGCCAGACCAATATGATTGGGAAGGTACAACAATTTTCTTAGTAGAATAGATGTCTGTCAGAGGTTATTATTCTATCTCTTGGCTCTTTCTGACTGAATTTGCTAAGGGCTGGATAAAGTCACACCTTTGTGAAGCTGCTGCAGGAAGACGGATAGGTGGGAAGAGCCTGTCTCCTGAGCCCCAACCAAATATATGACATAGAAAAACAGTACTGAGTGTTCATAGAAGAGCACTATAAGTGCCTGTTCATGTTACTTGTCACTGCTTTTATTTGGCTGCAGTACTTCAGCCCATCGCTCTGCCAGCTCAGCTGCTGTACACAACTAATTTTATTTACTAGGAGAGAAGAAAAGGAACCAGGAATTTGCTTAACAGCATTGTGTGATGGTTTTTGTTACTCACATCTCTTGGCCCTCACAGCAAAATTTAGGGAGGGAAGAAGTCCTTTAAAAACATGTACAGCATCTTGACATTTCAGGGCTGGAGTGGAGTTCGGCAGAGAAAGCCTGGCTAGGAGCCAGGCTGCTTCAGCAGATCATACCTGAAAGTGAGCCTGCTTAGCCCTGCTTTAATTGAGTGTTTCACTGAAGTGGAAGCTTTTATGGCAATTTTCCCAGTGAAACTGAGGTAGAATATAAAGATAAGTGATATGTTGCCTATTGGCTTGACAAAGCAGAATATGAGTATGTTTCTTCAGGATAATAATCAGATATTAAGATCTTTTCTTCATATCATGTGTAAACACATGCTTTGATTTATTAAATCAAAACTTATTTATTTTTAAAAACAGCTCAATTCTCTTTGTTGAGGGGAAAGACACTTTTCTCTTTCCACCTTCCTGTTTGTAGTGGATTTTCACATAAAAAGAAGACTTTGCAGGGATATTCATTGCAGAAATGTTAACCAGGCACATTCCCCCATCAATCACTCCCTGAAGCAGATGATACTCTTCCTTAAATCCTGCCTTGGTCCCATGGCTTTGTGGGGAGAGGGTTCCACCCCATGATAGTGGTGTTTTCCTCCCCGCCAGGGAGGAAAGAGGGAGCCAACCCACTCATGGGACTTTCCCCAGACTGCCCTGGGCATCTCCTGACAGATGTGCCCACATGGACAAACCAGCACCCGAGCCCCCATCCCCACTTCTCATGGTCCATGCCAGTGCACCCCTTTGCTGGGCAATGGGGGTTGTCAGGGACCATTGCCCATGTCAGGAGGAGAGGCAGGAGGTGCTGGGACGTGGCCACCTCACTGACCTCTCAATGGTGAAGGTGCCAATAAGGGGGGGAGGGTTTCCTGCTGGCAAAACAGGCAGATCTCTGGGTGCCCCCCAGTTTGTCTGACCCTGCAGCAGCCCTTATGCACATCTTATGCTACATGTTTGGGAGGCTATTTAAATATACCTCCAGCCTTTCCTCCTTGGTGCACTCCCAGCTCAGACTGCAACACCACCCAACATGACCACAAAAAGAGAAAAAAAAGAGGGACCCAACCATAAACAGTTAATTTAAGGCTTTTCTATCTGAAGGTAAAATGGTCACTACAAGTTACAAATCCATTTCCAGCTCACCACCCTCTTTAAAGCTTTGGCTCTTTCACCTTTCCTAGTCAGTGTTTAATTATTAACAAAAAAGTATTTTTTGGATAACAAGTCCTGTCTGCTGACTGCCTTCATGCATGTGGCCTGGCAACACTGATCTCCGGAGTTCTTCTCCATACCTCTGCACATCCAACTGACTGTCCTCTCAAAGCAAGAGCAGATGCAGCATCTTCTGGATGTACTGGACTAGCTCAAGATGAGCTCCTCTGTTGCACACTCAGTGCTAGCTTGTCAAGTCCAGCAAGTTAATTTTCTGAAAGGCAGCAGCTGGCCCTGCTGAGCAGTTTCTGGAGTGCAGCTTGTCCATGACTCATCTCTCCTGCAGCCCATCTTGCTGCATGTCTTTTTTGACAAGTCATTTCTGCCACTCTGGCCGTTGCCCTGCTCTCAGGTTTGCTAAGCCCACGTAACTGAGGCTTTCAGAAGCGAGTGGATAATCAGTGTCAGGGTCTGAACAAGAAACCTTTCACGGCATAGTAAAAGCTGACATCAATTTTAAGTCATCTTTTCCCAGAATCTTCTGTTGCTACTGGGATCTTGATAGGGTTACTGGGGTGTTATGTGGCATATTTTTGAGGAAACTGCCTTGAGTTCTTCAGAGAACTGCCGTAATGCAGCTGGAAAGATGCTGAATTGGTATCAGTGCACAAGGGATCTCAAAACCCTGGACAGGGTTTCTTTATCACTTTAAGAGAAAGAGGTCGTGGGAGGGAAAGGGAGGAGGAAAGCTCTTGGCTATTAATAGAGAACATGAGTAGGAGCTTTATTTTGAATGGCTTCTTTAATTAGTGACATGCAATGCAAAAGCGAGGCTCGTGATGCACCCTACCTGCTGACTTCCCAAGCACGGATCAGAGAGAGGCAGACAGATAAAAGACCATTGCTGTGCAAAGGAGTTTTAAATAGGCCGGGCTAAAATGCCCAAATTAAAAAATAACCAGGAGATCAACCAACCTTGATCTTCAGAGGTAGATGTCTCTTAAGGTAGGCTAGTGGAGTCAGTGCCAGCTCAGACTCGGAAAATTTAAGTTACCTTCTCAGTCTTACCTGCCTGCTGTGAGGTTTCCTCATTACTCTTATTTCTCTCAGACTTTGTCTTTTATGTCCATGTGGATGATAAATTCCCAGATAACAGCTGTCTCTTCTTCCTCAGTGTTACAGTGTCTGGTACAAACATGTCTCTCTGTCTCAGGAACCCTGCTCTCGTACAGTGTTGCAAGAATTGCTTTGTTTGGTGGTTCTCCAGTAGCGCAATTAATTTGTGCTTGTGTTTTTAGTATTTCAAATAAAACAACAACAATCAGAAGCAAGAATTTAGGCAATTTAAAGCTAGGAGAAGGCTTGCTTCCTTAGCTCTGTAAGTCATGGCATGACACCTGGAGCCATGAACCCAACTGGATTTCAGTAGTACATTACAATAGTGGGACTATTTTGAAAAACACAAGTCAGGTGCTTGTGGTTACTATTTGCACCTTGCTTTCAGTAATTACATGTGGGGTGGCAAATCCTCCTTCTGGTGAAAGGAGTACTCCACAAGTATGCATGTTATGATGCTTATAAGCAGTAACCAACCCTGCAGGAAAGTCTTAGTATGCAGATACCAAAAGCAGAGGCAAGAGTAAACAGCTACCAGGCTGAGGCAGAGTTCCTTCTTTCACAGTAAAGTAGTTCCATGGGAATGCTGACTCACCTGCTCCCTGTATAATAGAGGTGGAGAAAAAGCAATTATGTATAATTTGACTGCATTTCTTTTCCTCCTGCACTGCCATTTTAGTTGTGGAGTGGATCTGGCTGAAGAGACAAGAGTTCTCTGTAGGGGAAAGCCTTATAAAATTATACCTTGGGCTAGATATGTAAAAGTCTGATAAGCAGGTGTTAATAGTTCCCAATCAGCTTCAAAGAAAGGGTAGTGTTTCATTGCTTGTCAAGCCAAAACTTAATGCACATAAATCTGTTGTAAATAGTTTGTGGAACAGTTGCAGAGAACATTACACAAAAGCTGTTAGCAGATCTGCTGGTAGTGTTTGTGCAGGCTTCCCCACTCTTTTCCGACTGAACTATGTATTTAAGGTTTTCATCACATTCCCCTCTCCTCCCAACCTGGGGATTCTTGTTCCTTAAGAACATTTCAGCTCATCTGCAAGTACTTGCTTGTCCACTGGTGCTGGTACATGACCAGTGATCCAAAGCAGTGTGACTTCTAGCGCCTGGCGCTCTCAGCAGCAGCATTTCCCTTCACCAGTTGAGAAGTCGCAGCCTGTCCAGTCAATGACTTCTCTCCCTTGGCCAGAGCCAAATACCACTGCATTAAATGGTTTCATGTGTGAAAAGGAGCAGACATGGAAGATAGCACTGAGAAGAGCTTCACTACATGGCCTGTCATCACATCTGATTACTCATACTTCAGCTGTACTATTGCTTTCCCATCCCTCAGCTTGACAGCACAGCTAAACTATAATACCAACCCAAACCGATCAAAATACACTATTGTTTTTTCTCCTAAAGTCACAGGGTCTGGATTCATAGAATCAGTAGAATGGCTTGGGTTGGAAGGTACCTTAAAGTTCATCTAGTTCCAACACCCTTGCCATGGGCAGGGACACCTTTCATTAGACCAGATTGCTCAGAGCCCTATCCAATCTGGCCTTGAACACTTTCAGGGATGGAGCATCCACAACTGCTCAGGGCAACCTGTTCCAGTGCCTCAGCACCCTCACTGTAAACAATTTCTTCATACTGTCTAATCTAAACCTACTCTCTTTCAGTTTGAAGCCATTCCCTCTTGTCCTGTCACTACATGTTCTTGTAAAAACTTTCTCTCCATCTGTCCTGTAGGTACCTTTCGGGTACTGGAAGGCCTCAGTTAGGTCACCCCGAAGCCTGCTCTTCTCCAGGCTGAACAACCCCAATTCTCTCAGCCTTTCCCCGCAGGAGAAGTGCTCCATCCCTCTAAACATCCTGGTGGCCCTCCTATAGATTCACTCCTATAGATTCACTCCAAGAGGTTCATGTCTTTCCTGTGCTGAAGACCCCAGAGCTGGACTCAATACTCCATGTGGGGTCTCACCAGTGTGGAATAGAGGGGCAGAGTCACCTCCCCGGACCTGCTGACCACACTGCTTTTGATGCAGTAGTTGGGGTAGTACTGATGAGCTGAAGACATGAGAAAGGTAAAAAAGGTTGCTTAAAGTGCACCTTTGTCCCCCTTTGTTAGTGGTTCTGGTGGAAACATGACCTCTCTCTAAAAGCCCAGTGCTGTAAGGTTGCTCTTCGGATCCTCATATCCCACTTGGGGCCAGAACTTCAGTGCTGTTGCTTGCACACTAAGGCTGGTTATTTTGCTAACTTGAAGGAAATATCTAAAGGACAAAACCCCCGGGGCTTGGGGGGGCTCATTGTGTGCCCATTATCACAGGACTGCTGTCCACTTGCCTTTGTTATTCCATGTTTGTGGAAAACTGGGAATAATGAATGCACAGCCCCCAGCCCACCTGACCCGACATGGCTGTCTTGATTTTACCAGGCCAAGGCCAGCTAATCCCTGCTGGAAGTTAAACGTCTGTAAGACAGCAGGGCTTGATGCGCTGCCAGGTGCCACAGCAGTCAGTGGGGGCAGGCAGGTAAGACCTCTAAGGCCCCTCCTCACTGTGCCAGTGAGGCTGGCAGGGCTGCCTGCGCCTTCAAACATCTTCTCTCTCATCCCCTCCAATGCCCGCTCGGGATCTCATTAGATCTGAGTTTCAGTTTTCCCGTTTCCCAACCAAAATCCTCATGAGACCTCAGCAAGTTGAGTTGCAGAGTTTGGCTGTGGCTGTGCTACTGTTTCCCATACATGCCTCTGGGACGTGGAGCAAAAGCAGCCTGGAAATGGGTGGCACCTGCAATGCTGTTGACTTATGCCTGCAATCAGTGTTTGGAGTGTTTTGCAATATTTTTCAAGATGGCAAAACAAATGATCTTCTGTTTTAGAAAGGAGGTAAATGGTGAGCTCCACTACAGATACCTTATCTCTTGCAGTTATGGAGAGATCAGGACACAGTTGAAAAAAAGAAGCCTGAGCCAGAGGAAGCCTGCCTCTGTATTTTTACACTTTTTCAGCTCTTGTCTTTGGGTTGCAGAGGTTCGTGGCATTTTGCTCCAATCTTTTGCAGGGCCTTTGTGCAGAAATGTCTCGTTGCTCAGTGCCACATCTACACATACATCCACGCTGGAATCTCATTTCCCAGATTAAGTGTGATACCACCACGGTTTTTTGCCCGCGCTGTCATGATTTAACCGCAGATGTGATTACAAGGAACATGGCTTAGAGCTCAAATCCGGAGGAAGGCCAAAGAGTGAACTGGTTCCAAGCGAATCTCCCAAAAGCTTCATACTTGTAACCTAAATGCAAGATAGTTGCAAATTCAGTGGGGTTATTATCAGTCCTGTGAGATGTAGATTCTTTTTAAATCACCCCCATCATTAAAATGAAGGAATCCAGGAGGTCATGATGTCTTTGCACTGCTTTCATTCTGCTCAGCTGCGCATAGATTATGATACCCTGTTCATCTCTGGGGTGCTGTAGACGCCCGTGGTGATCAGTGCAAGAACAAGGGACCCACAGCAGCTGTCACTCACCTTCCCCCCAGTGAAGAAACATGCACAGGGGTCATTTGCCACAGCCACAGGCACCCAAGAAGCCCTGATGAGACCTCACCCCGTCGTATGTGTGGCATGAAAGGAACATAAACAGAAAGCATAAAGCCACAGGAAATTCGACAACTGAAGTTTCGCTGTTCATGGGGTTTGGGGTTTTTTCTAGTTCTATTGCTATATCTAATGTCAGTAAAGAGGGTTTGCTTTCTCATTCTGTTTAGACCTTGGGTAAGAAACATATCCAAGGTATTATCCCTTTGGGTTATGGAGTGCTTTTTGTTCTGCCTCCCATAGTGCTACAATCTGGTAACACCAAGTTCTAAAAATTCACACCAGGGGATGCTGAAATCCAGCCACAGGGACACAGCTCCAGCCAGAACTTGGGAAGACTGTATCAATGGGAATATTGTATTGATTCAAATGGGTTTGTAGAGCTCGACAGCTGTGAATGTTGCTGCTGTCACTTGTGCATGCACTCAGGTGTTGGTAATAAGATAGCCTTCAGTTGCAGTATGTTTCATTGACCAGGGCAAGGCTGATAACTACTGTTTTGTTTTGAAGTAAGGGGGAGAAAGTAATGTGCTTTTTAGCATCTCTCAGAGCACTCTTTTTAATCCTTTACAACACTTTTTTTCTGCTTCTCTCAGCAAAATTCTCCCATCTATGGATTTCAGAGACGAGCTGTTTTTCTCCCAAATACTCCAGCTTTCAGCAGTGAATGAGTTAACACTCCATACTTATCTCCTCCTTTTGTCCTGACTCACCTCTCCTCAGGGGTTTCTTCATTCACAGACACAAACTCCATCCCATCCCCTGTGCTGTTGATCCATTATCCTGTCAAACTGAAAACCAGGTCAAACTCAGAGGCAGGACAGAGTGAAATCTGGAGCTTCCAGGTCAGTCCGCCCTGAATAATCTCTCTCTCTATCAGTGTGCCTGCACCGTGAGCTGGCAGGGAAACAGCACGGGGAGCCCTCAGCACCTTTCCAAACGTGGAAGCAGCCTGCGATGGACACCAGCAGAGCTCACCTTACCTACACGCTTGCCTGCAGAGGATCCGTGACCCGGCATTTGCAGGGCATCCTCACAGCTACAACTCTTGCTCGAGAGCTCCACAGCTCGGCCGCTGCCAGTCCTTTGCTGGGCCGCCCGCAGGTGGTTTTCCCACGGACAGCTTCCTGGAGGTGGCTGTACTGCTGGTTTTCCCAGCCCACCGCTGGTCATTGCTCTATTCCTCTTGCATCTCTCTGCTGCTTCTCTTCCAAACACCGTTTTTTGACATAACCTGCTTGTTTGTTTTCAAGACTTTTCCTGGACCCCGTGCCTACCAAAGCCATCCTGGCCCAACTGCCCAGCAAGTGCTCTCCCACTTTCTTCCCAGCTGCCATCCCCATTTGGATGATGCTCTAGAGCAGAATCCTGCACAGCTCCTGGCATCTCTCCAATTACTCCTTAAAATTCTTCTATATTAACTTTAGAAAAACAGCAGGCCTCTTTCTGCACTGCCCGGCATAATTTCCTTGCCTCCTTTTCTGCCCCACTGGTGCTGCTGTTTCCTTTGCCTGTGAAGTCACAGAATCACAGAATCACTTAGGTTGGAACAGACTTTAAAGATCATCAAGTCCAATTCTTGACTGATTACCATCTTGTCATCTAGACCATAGCACTAAGCACCATGTCCAATCTTTTCTTGAACACCTCCAGGGATGATGACCCCAAAGTCTTTGAGGTTGAAAAGTTTGGGCCTTTCCAGGGAGCTTTCCTGGAGCTTTCCTCAACTCTCTGAGGCAGCACAGGTGTAGTAGCAACTGCTGCTCAAACTTGTGGCTGATAGAATTGGCTGTTCCTGGGTACGTTTTGTGCCCATGTCACAACTCAGCTAGAGCAGGTGCCTCAAGCTGCTGGGTCACCCACAGCTTGCACTGCTCCTTCCCTACCTCCTTTTCCCTCTGTTTCTGCCACGCGCCATTAAATGCTGCCACCTGAACACAGTTAGCATTGATGGTTTACCTGGAGGTTTTTACTTCTGATATTTAGGGCATGCCCTTGCTTTTGAGTTTTGTTGGTTTAGTCTTTTTTATTGCAGGTTTCTGTTATGTTTTATCTCTAAGGTAAACTCGGCCCATGCCTGGACTGGGATCCCTCACAGTGACTGTCCTCCCTCCTTCTTAATTTTCTCTGCTCCCTGGCCTCTTGTCCCTCACCCCCAGTTTTGTAAGCCAGGCTGCTTCCTCTTTCTCCCTCTCCCTGGGACCATTTTTTGAGTATTATTTTAGCACTTCCCTTTTTCAGACTTGCTGTGCAGCCATAGATGATGGAGGTACAGCATCTTGAGCAGACTCTGGAGTAACCCTTTGCTTCCAACTGCCTGTGGCAGCACACTTTAATCTCATCAACAACTGCACAAACTATTTATAATCAGCTCTCTGATTACATTCCTGAGGCCAACATCCAAGTTAAAAGACGCAGCGTAGCTGACATGCTGCTGCAAAGCCTCCTCTCTCCCAGAGGTTTCCAGAGCTGCTGGTCAGTAATTAAATGCTGCAGTCGGAGGTGCCACCTTCTGACCTCCTGCTCAGGTGTCCCACCTCACTGCTGCCCTTCTTGCTTCCCCTGCCCTTCCCCCTGCCTCCCACAGTGGTACCCTTGGGAAAAGCTGATCAAAATGTGCCTGTGTTGACATGGCCCAGCAGGTAAAGCCTGCATTCCATACCCCCAGCAGGGTCTCCCCAGCTCACCCAGCCTGTGTCCGGCCCTGAGGGGATTCAGCCCTTGCAGCACCCAGCTGGTGACTGCAGACACAGATGCTATTGCTTGCCCTGCTGCTGTCCCTCCCTGATGCTCAGGCTGTTGTTCTCTCACCATCACAGAGCCAGGTCGCTTTGGGCAGCTAAGACACCTGTTGTTTCTGAACTGATTTCAGTAGGACCCAAACCCCTACTCTTCTTTTGTGACTTACTTAGAAAAGTGAGTGCCACCCTACAGAAACCTGGAATCCTGCTGGCTACCGAGCCCTGTGCAGCACTGGCCCTCAGAGGTGGTCTGCAAGCAAGCCCCACTAGAGCAGAGTGCTGGCCAGGGAGGCTTATACATCACATGCAGGCATAAAATATGGGAACTAGTGAAAGGGGTGGAAGAATCTGGTTTTCATTTTGCCTTTGGATGTGGGTTGGTCACTCTGGTGGAGGGAAGGGTCTGGCATGACCTTACTGCAGCCATTTAGTACCTGAGGTGCTCTAAAAAAGCTGGAGAGGGACTTTTTACAAGGGCATGTAGTGATAGGACAAGGGGAAATGGCTTCAAACTGAAAGAGGGTAGGTTTAGATTAGATAATAGGAAGAAATTCTCTACTGCCCAGAGACACTATGGATGCACCATCTCTGAAAGTTTAAGGCCAGGTTGGATGGGGCTTTGAGCAATGTAGTCTGGTGGAAGCTGTCCGTGCCTGTGGCAGGTGGTGTTGAAACTAGGTGATCTCTAAGGTCTCTTCCAACCCAAAACATTCTGTGAGTCTGTGCTTTCACTCAGCAGCATCTCAGCAAGCAGAAGCTACCAAACATAAAGCAGAGCTCCTGTCGTGCTGCTGGAGACTTGGTAAAGATGGATCCTTCTTCTGATGCTTCTCCCATCTTCCATAGATCTCAGGAGGCAATTTTATCATAATAGTGCACGCATTCTTATTCCCATCTTGGGAAAGAAAAGGTTAACCAAGAATTATGGACTCTTGGCTTTAAATGTCAAGCCTGAAGGGCAGAGAGATCAAAGCCCACTTGGGGTTATTTATTGGCTTCCTGAGGTCTTAATAACAGGCAGGCTGAATAGAGAAAGCTACACCTGTGGGGTCACCGCTCTTACCAGCAGTGTGGGCAATGGGACCAGATGTCAGGTGGGGAAGCCACAGCCTTCCGAGTGCATGTCCAGGCTCAGAACCTCCTGCAGCAGCAGCATCCCCATCACCTAAAGGTCATCCCTCATCCAGAAAGCTCATAGCCTCAGCCAAGGTGAGGTGGGAGTGTGCTGAGCAAGGGGACCCAGCTGAGGATGAGGTGGAAAAGAAGAGTGAAGAGGCTCAGCAGTAGAAGCACTCTATGCAGAGAAGGTTACTCCTGCCTTCAACCAGCCTTTTTGCGGTGCATCATGCAGGAGAGGTATGGGCTGTGCATTTGAGGAAGTGGCTTTTAGCTGAGTGGAATAAAAGGGAACACAAAATGTTCTGTGTTCAGTATCAGAAGTAGACAGAAAGAGGAAATGCTTGTCTCTGTTAAGCAGGATCTTGCAAATTTAAATCACCCTGTTAGTGTTTACTATTAATCATGTTTTTATGCAGATGATTGTAAATTGCCCAGTGATGGTTGTTTCCACTACTCTTTGTAAAGGTCTTGTGGTTAAATAAGTAGAACCAACATTTTTTTAATGGTCATGGAGTACTGTGGTTGGTACATCTTTGCATCAGATACTCTCAAACCACTCAGGCAATATTACTACTGCTTTATGCACATTCTGGAAAACCTGTTACTGGGCATCTTTCAGAGGTAACAAGACAGATTTGCATGGTACCTTCCCGTATACAATTTGAAGCCAGGAGGACCTATTAGGTCATCTAGGTTGGTCTTCTACATACCCCATCCTATGGAATTTCATTAGTTAAGTCCCTGTAAAGCTCACCGTGTTCAACTAGACAGAAATATTCTGGTCTTGTGTTCAGCAGGCAAAGGCAGGGCACCATCGTCGGTCCTTTGACATTATGAGCAAAATCACTTTTGGGAAATGACTACTGTGCATCTTGTTTTCTTTTGAGGCACTCTAATTATGCAACTGTCTTCATGACAGAACATCTTGATCTCTAGGAAGAAAAGAACATTGTTTCATTTGTTTGGAAAAGCCACGTCCTAATTCTTTGGTTTGTGATTACCCAGGAAAATCTGAACTTCAGAATTTGATTTTAAGACATAACATTAAAATTAGGAGTTTACAAGGCTTTCTTCTCTCTGTTTTCACTGATTGACTGTCATGATGCAGGCAAAGCAACCTATTTCACCAGTCATTTGTTTGAAGACAGAAACCTGTTTTGGAGGGTGCTGTGGATTTTTTTTATTAAACATTACAGGATTATCAGTGGCATGACAGGGATCTGCAGGGGGACATGCTCCATAGTTGGAAGTATTCTCTGTGTAGGTCTAGGGCAGCAAAAACAACCCTTTTTGCCTCAAAATCAGCTGACTCTGGTTTACTCTGATATGCAATAAGACAGGGTGGCTTTCTTGGGAAACAGCAATGCGATGTTCTCGCATACTTTGGGATGCAAGTCCCAGGATGTAATAAACACACAAGCTGACAGACGGCAAACAACCACTAACAGCTGTGAAAGGGTTGCTTCATTCAGCAGGCATTTGGATTTCATTTTGAATGACTCATTAATGTGAGTTTTGGAGATTATTGTCCTATCTGCAGTGACACCCGGTGGTAATGAAGCAGTAGTTTACCTCTGACCCTGATCCCTCAAAAAGCCAGATCTGCTGTGACTGTTCTGCTGTCTGCAGTCAAGAGCAGGAGGAAATATACAGCTGAAAGGTAGTTTTTCCTGGTAATGAGTAACATTCCTTACAGAATATGGGGTGACAAGTCTTAATTTAGCTGTTATTATTCATACTGCTAATATTTCTAATCACTAGATGTGATTTCGTACACATACTGCCTGGCTTTAGCAAATAATAAATAACTGATATATAGTTAAAAATATAAATTGCATGTGATTGTATAGTAATCCAGTGAACGTATACTAATTTGGTTTAAAATTTAAGGAGAAACCATATGAACTTCTAAGAGCAATGCATCATGTATAGAAAGAGACCTAGTACTTGGTCTAGTAGGTACTCAGAGGTTGCTATGGGAAGAAGGCAGACTGACTGCATTCAAAATAAGGATTTGCTTAGCCAGAAGGGAGTATTTGACCTGCTGTAAAACAGACAGCATGAGTTGCCTCCCCAATTTCAGCCTGGGTCTTTTACTTTCTTCCTCCTTCCATTGCTTAGCATTAAAGGTGTTTATTCAAAAAAGAAAGAAGAAATTGGTTTTGGTTTTATTGGTTTGGTTTCTGTTTGGTTGGGGTTTTTTTTTGTTGGGTTTTTTTTCAGTTTTACTAGAAAACAGTAAAAGTTGTTAGGTAACTCATATGTCATCTTTTTAACTTCATAACAGATTTTTGAAAAGTTTGTGGTTCTGTTGGCTTTTCAAGTCAGAAAAATACTAATGTCAGACTTCTTAAAAGCCTTCTGGACACGATTTAAGCGATGATCCAGGTAGTAACAGATCTTCAGGTGAAAACAGGTGTTTGCATTCCAGCTCAGCTTGGAAACTGCAGCCACACTTGGCATGAAGGCCTCCCTTGTGGGAGTGAAGAACTGTTCCCACCAGGGTAGTATATTCACTTTCATGAGTGTGTTTTCACCCAGCCTTTCACCTGACTTGGTTTGGCAAGGAGGTTTGGTGAGCTAGGGAGCTCATGGATAATTAGGAAAATGTGATCCAGTCAAAAGGTTGAATTTGGGTAAGAAGCAGTGGGATGGAAGATTATTACAAATAGAGTAAGTGTTTAGGAAAGACACGAGAAAAATGGATGTTATCACCTCTCCCTTCTCCAACAGGCTCTGTCTCTACAAGCATGTCCTACAGACTGTAAGACCATCCTTCAGTTAGAAGTGTCTACATGCCTCCTTGGCACTCTGAAGGAATCTACTGAGTTGGAGTAAAACAGCTCTTCTCCTGAAAGGACTTGATGGGAATACCTCATTTCCTAAGCCCTACCTCTACTAAATGATTGGTGTTTAGAGTGTAGAAATTTGGCAGAAAATAAACTCCCTTGCTTTCCAACTAATCCTCAGAGATCAGAGGGGCTGGGTGGGGCTAGGTTTAATTTCTGATTATAACCAACTCAGCACTGTAAGTCTGGCTGCGTTCAGTAAGATCTCAGATGCACGTCGGTTACACTCTAAGTCTGGTCTCATTCATGACCACACATTAACAAATAGTGCAGTTTACTGGAGCAACAGGCAATGTAACAGATTCTTTTCAGATTGCCAGTGATAAATTCACTAGACCTACATAATCTGAGAGTACAGCACTATGTACAAGTGCTCCCAGGTATGCTCTGGTGCAGGTAGAAATCTTACCAGAGATGTCCCTGCTCTAGGGAGAAGAGAGGAAGCCCATCAACTTGTCTGCATGGTGGTCACATTCTCATCCTCTGCCATGGAGGATTTCAAATACTTTTGGGAGAAGTGCAGGTAAGACTGTAATCAAGTATCCTGGTACTGTCATCATGAACAGTGGGGTGGGGCAGCCATTTTATATATAAAACAGGGATATGGAGAGAGTTACAGAGAGAGACTACAAAGGCTGTGGGTCACACCCAGGGGTGGAACAAGCATCACTCCCCTCTTCTATCTGGCCAATTGCAGAGCTAAGCTAAGAGTAATGATAACCCATGACCAGGCCACCATGCCCGCTGTAATCCCTCCAGCACATATCTCATGGCACACCTTGAGAAATCCCCTTCCCACGTATGCCACAGCATATCTCGTGCTGCAGGCCTCATTCCTCCAACTTGGTACTCATTGTAGCCTAGCTTTGGTTTTGTTTTGGTCTATTTTAGAGACCATTGGAAAAGCTGTACAGTAATTTTCCTTTAAAGGGCCAAGACAAATCAAGACCAGAACTTACTAAATCCAAGGGAAGAGGAAACTCTGTGACGGGAGTTTTTCATAGCAAAATAACTAAGAACTCAAGGAACATCCCTATGCCCCATTACTTTGAAGCAGATTAAGAGAAGTCCTGTCAGTCATTTACAACACATAACCTTGCAAATGCTTGTTGTAATTCACAACCTACATGAAGAAGGGGCCTATTTAATTTTTTCAACAGAAGCATGGGCAATAATCTGCCCAGAACTGAAATTTCAATGAGTTAAAATAGGCCAACTCTTTCTCCCAGAACATTTATACAAGAAAGAAACAGGATTGCTCCTATCCAGCAGGCAGTCATCAGGGAACTCATCTACAGTGTTTAAAACTGCCTCCTCTGCATCCCTTTTGAACCTGCACTTCCCGGGTCTCAATCACTACTTTACTACCTGGCTGCACAATGGCATACAATGCTTTAAGGTGGCTTCTTTTCAACTTCAGGATGTAAAGCAGATGGGGGAGAAAAAGTACAACAGTAATTTGAGGAAAAAAGGATACCATTAAAGTTAAAATTAATCTGCAAAAGCTATCAGATCCTGAAGAAATGACACACATTGAAAAGCATGATACAATCTAGGAAACAGTATTTAATTAAAAAAAAACATGTACAAAATGCCTCTGGAAGTGAACATCAATTTGCCAACACTGTTTTTGCTACACAATTTAAAAAGAGTTTCAAGTCTTGTTTTGCAAGCACCCTATAGTAATTTCATATTCTGTCTTCCACTGATCTTAAAAAGACTGCTACAAGTTGAAATATCACCAAAAATGTTTTGCAATTTTGTAAAAGTCTGTTTCACAAAATTCAGAGTCAAGAGATATCAACTTACTATTTGTTAACATATTTTAGCTGAAGTTTGTAATTAACTCAATGGAAATTAGAGTTATGAAGTGAAATTTCTCCAGTACCACAAATCTAGGTTTTCATACAGATTACATGTGGTACGCACAGAGCAAACCCACTCTTATTTAAGGCCAAAAAGAGGAAAGCAGACTGTTCAGAATGCAGACTTCCTTTTGCACTGGTTCTTATAGTCCCAGATATGCCCCAAGAGCTCCACCCTTAGGGAGCTGCAGAAAAAGACATTTTGGAAGACTGGTCCCTTGGGCACTCAGCTTCAAGGTCAGAATACAAAACTTATTTTGAAACAGCTACCATGTTGATATAATTGCTTTATCTAATATTCCATACACAAAGTTATTAAATTATCAGGAATTATCAGGAAAAACTGACTGTTCTCTAAACATGCTTCGTAATTGTATGCAAAAATACGAAATGGCTGTTTTCCACAGTTTATGCCCAAAAGTGTAAAAATAGTTTAGGTTAACTTATAACCTAAACTTTAAGAAATTGAGTTAATAAATGATGACACTACTATCATATTACCATCACTGACATTCTGAATCTTCTTTGTAAGATATGAAACCAAACTATTTACAAGAACTGTTTCTTTTCTCTGCCCCTTCAGCAAAGTGAAATGTAGCACCAAAAAGCTTGAGTAAACAATTTGATCTTTCTTCAGTCTCCTCATTTTTTGCAATACTCAGAGCACTACTTTCAAATCTGCTTCAGCTACTCAGGTTTGTATTTCTAACACAGCCATACTATGTTTTACTTCTAACAACAGACACCTATCTAACTTTGAGACACTTCATTCTGCCACACACAGTAGTGAACAGTTATTCAGATTTAGAAGTGGTATTTTGTACTAATATTGCATATAAAATGCAGAGAAAACCATGAACTGAAAAATTATTTTAGGAAGGGAAATAAAATTCTTTGGTGAGCATAGAGACAATACACGGAATCTGTTTCTTTGCATTAAAATCTTGTCGAGTTGAACAGGACTCATACTCTGCCACTCTGCGATTTACACGAGTTAAAATCTGCATGAGTTCAAGTTTCCTTGCATGTTCCTTCAGCATTTTACACAGTG
Organism: Dicrurus megarhynchus; assembly: GCA_013399195.1. Classification (NCBI taxonomy): domain Eukaryota; kingdom Metazoa; phylum Chordata; class Aves; order Passeriformes; family Dicruridae; genus Dicrurus; species Dicrurus megarhynchus. The sequence continues at coordinate 598,392 of VXAD01003979.1, forward strand.
ACTGAATAAACCAAGAGCCTTCAGCTGAATTCCTCCAGGAGTAATAGCCTACGGAAGAGAGCAATGTCAAAGTGATCAGATGGAGCAGCCTTTGATACAGGACAGGTCAGCAATTAGGGGAACAATGCATTGTTTCCAATAACAATCAATGTTTTAAAATAAAATCTCAAAACCACCAACCAGCAACATTTAGATTTTATAATCTCCACAAATTCCAACTCAAAATTTTTTTCTAATCCTGTCGTCTTCTATAATCTAAGAAAACTTTAAGTATGAAGAAAATCAAAAGGCAGGAAAACTGTCTTCTGCTGCAGCAATCTTAGTCATTAATCACTATTTTTCGTGGAGTACACTAATACAAAGGAGAGGTGACAGTACAGACGGAAAATGGGTTTCAGTGTCACTAGCTTCAGGAATATGTGCAGAATTAAAGACTGAACCTACTTCTGCTGAGTGGAAATGTAAAGCACATACGAAGGGCTCTGCCACTACCAATTTTGCTTAAGGATGCAATGCAAATACAGTTGATAGACAAAAAATACGCTGGTGTTTATCATCCACTTCTGCATACCTGATTGTTTTGTTCTCTCTGAATAATATCTTTTCCTCTTGCTGTAGATTATTTGCACAACTGCAATTAACTAAATTTCTATCAGATGAACATTTGAGGGTTTGCTAGTGAGAAGGATATATTCAGGGCTTGGTAGGGGTTTTGTACGAACTGAGAATAGCAACTACCTCAAAAAGAAATCAAATCAAGGTAAAAAAAGTGATTGAGGGAACTAAATATATATTTCCATGAAAGAGTGTATTGTGTCTGGCTGAGCAGGAGTTAATTTTCCCACAGCAGCCCCCACAGTGCTGTGCTTTGCACTGGTAGCTGGAAAGGTGTTGGTAACACCCCAGTGCTTTGGCTACTTCCGAGCAGCGCTGCCTCCCCAGCACTGCCCCCGCCAAGGGGCTGGGAGGGGGCAAGAGCCTGTGAAGGGACACAGCTAGGACAGCTGACCCAAACTGACCAAAGGGACATTCCACACAAGTGAAGTTGCCCACTGACTAGGTCCAACTCCAAATTTTAATTTGTAACATGACTGCAGGCAGATATGGATACAGTCTCTCACCTGGAGCTGTAGAATAGGCATACAGGAAGTCTGCCTCTACAGGTATTTTCTGACACATTGTTTCTTCTGATCCACTGTCTGTCTCAATACCAGAATCTAATTCTGTCCCTCTACAAGCCTATTTGGTGGAAGGAAGAATGGAAAATAATATTAAAATAAAAAAATAAAGGCAGTGATCATTATAAAAATACTGATATTTTGTGTTTTAAAAATGATAATATCATTATTAAAAAACTGCAAACATAACAAGACTTTATGTGTGACATTTCCATTAGACAGACTCAGAAGAAAAGAAGTAACATTTATTTAAATCAGCTACGTAGGTTGGGTAAGACAGATACTAATTCAAAAGTGCACTCAGAAACTCCTTAAATATTGCCTAAGATTTCATTTAATACATAGAATTCATGCAATGTCAGCTATTATAAATAGTGCCTACCTAATAGGGAAAATTGTGCCACTTTAGACCTGAAGAGAATGTTACTTTGAGAGTAATTGCATTCAAATCCTTTAGAAAGGATTAACTTTTTGCACTAATAATTAGCGGGAAATTGTATTTTTTTTAACTATCTGGCTGATTTGATGATCACTGTTTAGCTGTACATCACCTGAATGAAAAAGAGCTTTGGTTTTCCTGCTAAACTTCTGCATCTGTCACCTCTGAAAAGGCTGGTTAGTGCTTTCAGTTCAAGAGGCCCATCTGTACCATAGATCAATCCTTCGTCGCCATGGCTTAGCAACACGCAAACAAAACTGCTTCGCTTGCTGTGATCTTCTTCAGAAACTTGAAAACAAAAAGAATTATCTTTACTTCCCGTATTCCCCAAAAATTTTGAACATGTGAGCCTTCCTATGTCACAGAAGTCTTTAAGAACTAATTTGCATGTTTAGAAGCCTTCAAACAGTTTTCACTTCCAAACAGAAGCTGCCTGCCTACTTTACTTCAGGAGGTTGGGCACAGGAAACCCCAAATTAAGGGCCAACCCTACCCATTGCAAGACATGGTCACAGAGCTAGGCCAGAAATACCGTAAGGAGACAAAAAGGGTATTCCCACAGTGTCTCAAAGTCTGAATGACACACCTCATCCATGCAATAATGGTCAGTCCTGTGATCTGGGATTGGAAAGACAGAACATCCTGAGTTTTGGGAAAGAATGGAGAAGTCCTACCTCTCTTTCCACTTGGGGATGCTTCAACTACTTGGATTACATGGGAACTAAATGTAGCATGACAGTTGCTGCTGCTCCTGCAGGGACCTAGGTACTAGCAGTACACTTCTCTCTTGCTCACTTTTTATCTGTAGTGAGGTCTAGAAAGATTTTTGAATCCTCTTAATTTTGGACTTCCAGTTATTTAAGCTTGATACAAAGTGTTTTTAGATTTATACTTTTTTTCCTCCATCTTGTGGTATACAAATAGCATAGAATTTATATTCTCCAATGTCTTTTTGTTGCCTGACATTGTGGGAAATGTACTTGAGGACCAAGATGATTTTTTCAAATTTATGAAAAGATACAAACAAAGTTTAAAAAAAAAAGATCCAAAAGAAATTATGAGTGGTAACTCAGAAAGATGCAAGAGTTTGTAGAAGAAAAAGTCCCTAAATCTGAAGTCTTACTGTTTAGTGCGTACCAAACCACTAAATTTCTGTTCTGGAATAAATTAACTGTTTCGATTTTACTCAAGTGATGTACACTCAGGCATTACTACAATTTATGGACAAGCACTGCATTTAGAAGAGACACATTTTCAGCTACTGTCAATAGACCAGCTACAACAATACTAATAAATTAACCATGCCTGAGAACATTTTCTGGCATAAACACTTTCATTAAAAAAAAAACCCCAAAACCAAAAAAAACCAACAAACACCAAACAAAACCAAACACAAAAACCAAGGCCAGGATTGCTACAGGCTAACCGCTGTTTGGAATAATCACTGGAATACTTTTACTGTTTAAGTGTGACCTGGAACAGTCTGGGAGAGCACTAGTGGGCATGAGTCACAGTCATGGCAGAGAACCTTCCCACAGTTGACTAGAATGGTCTGTGTTCAGGGCTACTGATGCCTCCAGGCACCATTTAGTGTAAGGGTCTAGATGTAGCCAAGTCCAAACAAAGCAGGACTAGCACAGTAGTATAAAGCTCTCACTTGAGAGAAGGGTGTTTTGTTTCACAAGACAAACAAAATGTGGGTTGTTTAACCAAAAGAAAATTCCACACGCCTGCAGTTCTGGTCCCTCAGTCAGAACCCCTCTTTGAGCCACACCACTAAGCATTTAGCACAGAACCCCTCTACCCAATCTAGCAGTTTTCTTTGCAACTCACAGAGCTTCAGTGATCCCAGGGTCAGAATATAAATCAGTCTGCATTTAAGTTTCAGCCTTTTTTCCAGCCTTCTTTAGAAGATGAGAAAGGATATGGAGACAACAGTCATGGCACAAAAGATGAAGAGACAGCAAAGATGAATAAACATAGAAACTATGATGTACATGTCATCCTTAGCAATAAATCACCAGAAGGTGTGAAATATCTAAAAGAACCCAGAAAGAATTGAGGGCTAGAGATGTATTTGGAAACAATGGTTGACTTAATGCACACACTGAACATACAGTAACTTACCATTTTTCAATAGCTGAAAAATGTCCCCACATGAAAGATCATTGTTGATCTTTATTTTATATCCCAACTTCATAAAAACTTCTCTGACACTTGCAGCATCTGCATCTGTACCCGAACGGGGTAGCATCCCTATACATAAGAGAAATTTGTTATTTTTTTATATTATATAGATGGCATGGTCTGATTGAGCCAAATTCTTTTCTCAGTTATACCTGTATCAGTCTGAAATATTCCATTATTCCAGATTCACTCTAACAGAGAAAACATTGCACTGTTACATGTGCACACTATCTCCCACCCTCTGCACCTGTATTGTAGATTTATCTGTACCTTATTTTTATATCTACTTATGTATTTAAGGACATAAGAAGAATTTCATTTGCAAAATAGAAATCATGACTAAAAGGTAAGACAGACTTGTACTACTGATCAATTTTCCTCCTCATTACTGCTATACCCTAATGTGTTCCTTCTATCCATATTTGGAAGAATGGACTGAAATGAATCACACCCATGACTTAATTTTAGAGTGCAACCAAAACTGGTCTGCATATTTAATTTTGAAGAATAACACACAGCACTAATTTATATAAATTAAGGAAAAAAGTCAAAAACTTGAAAGTGGTACCAGTACATCTGTGGAAGTTCTTATTGTTTATTATTATACATTCCCCCATCTCTGGATAATCCATTCTGTAACTGTAGTCTGGCAGAATTCCAGAGTCCATAGACTTGCTAGCAGGTAGGTTCTTTCTGTATAGAAACCAGACAAAATGTAGGTGTTAATTTCTGATCTCTTTTTTCAAAATAATGACAGTAATAGGCTATTTTAGCAAGCCCAATGAAACTGGTAAGGTTGCATTTGTAGTAACCTTCTGCAGAACTTGCAACAAGCTTAAAATTAAAAGAATCAAGGAAGAAAATTATAATGTTTCTGCACAGGAGAATATGAAAACTTAGTTTAAGGATGCCAATTACAGCATCAACAAGAAATCAACTGGGTTTTTTTACTATCATCTTTTGAAATCTATGTACCTGGAAGAAAGGTTAACTCTGAGAAAGCAAATCTTTTCTGAAGTCTAACCAAAAGTCATTATCATTGAATTTTCACAAGAAAACATTCAAAACCTAAAAAGATGTGGCAGATGTGTGCTCCTTTTCTGCTTAAGCAATAGCCGCCACATGATGGCTACATCTGGATGAAGCTGGACTTTGGGGAGATAGCTAACACAACAGCTAAGAGCCATAAGTCTTCTCCAACATCTAAGGGCTAGCTGAGCATGCACCATCCCAAAATACAGCTCGTATGCAAATATGACTGTAAGTCACTTAGGTTACTCCACATACAGCAGGCCGCCCACCAGGATCTCCCCTCCAGCAGGGATACCTCTCTAGGTTTCTCCTTGAGGCTGAGAGATTCCTCACCACAACAGCTTCTAGGTAAGTAATTGATAACATGCTAAACCTGAAAATCTTAGCTAAGTGATATGAAAGATTGATTGTGCACATATAATCCTTTAGACATAAACCGTTGACCAAGCCCAGGACTAAGTCTTAATCCAGCTGCACCCAGACTTTGCTCTGAGAAGGAGTTTAGAATGTAAGGCAGTCCTTTGTCCTTTCTGAACAGTGTCTCAACAGGAGGGTCTCCCCAACAGTTTTATCTGACTCTGTCCTCTATGCTGTAAATAATAAAGTGTACCTTGCCATGGAATCTTGTTAAAACACTGCTGTACCTACTATTGAAGGTTGTTAAATCACTGTTTTATATCAATAAACATATTGCTGCTACTTCTCTCTTATAGGTGAAGTCCATCCATTCCATCCATGACAAAAGACCTAGACTCTACATGCAGCTGTAATTCTGCACATCAGTTAATGAGCACACCAACCCCCCCACCACTCATGACTCTGCAACAGCTGTCAATTTTACTCAGTCCACAGATGCTGAAGCTGGTATGGATTTTCTTATTTAAGCACATGTGTAGTGTAAGTTGTTACAACTGGGGCCTGCAATCGTACTATATTTTACAAATAAAAGGTCCATAATGCTCTTAAAACCTAATTTTTCATTGAAATATTAAAAAGAACAAAATTAAGTTCCCAGAGAGAGCATAATCTGATGACAGTGCTAGACCAGTGTAACAACTAGCTGACAGGACTGTGTTTCCTCCCTTCCACTCCCTAAGTTCCTCTTGCACTCCTGCTTCCACACACACAAAACCTACAGCAGGTCAGCTCAAGCAGCTGAGCTGTCTTCTACAGGCTCAGGTCAGCTCTAGGAGCACTGCATAGAAAGAGGTGAACGTTTATCCAAACGTTTATCCAAGGGTGAGACACGGATGTCTCTTCTCAAGAAGGGCTAAGCATTTGACAGTACTGTTAAGATAAGCCTAAGTGCACCTCAAGTGTTTTGCTCTTTAGTTCCTTGTACATGCATGCGGCCTGTCCTGTCGCACACTGTGTATTTTCAAAGTCAGTACAACTCTAATAGTTGGTTATGATTATTACAATTTACAATAATTGAAACTTTTCCATTTAGCATCATTTCTTTTATGGCTCTTACCTTCCATTACAGCACAAGATTCCTCAAGACTTAAACTGATGACTTAAACCAAAAACACCTCACTTACCCTTTAAAACCTGGAATAGATTTTGCATCTGCCAGATCTTCCCCCAAATGTGGTCCATCTCCGATGTCTGTCATTATTGCTTTCAATTATCAGCTTGAAAATGCAAGAAAATAGAAGTATTATGACAGTTCACAGAATAACTTTAGCCTAGGATATTAGCAGGCAAAAAAAAAAAGAGCATTTCTGAGCAATCCCTACACATTTCATATTTGAAAGAAGAACATTTTCTAAATTACTGCCTTCTAAAAGAAGTCTGCAGATCCCTATGACCAAATCATTGAAAAGACCTACAAAAAGTAAAATAAGACACAAACTAATTGAAAACAATCTTTAAAATATTGCAATGTCCCCACGTGCATTAGAAATTAAGAACCAAAATCAAGAAATACAAGTTATTAGATACGTGCAAAGACTAACATAGTTTAGAAATTGGATCATAGTAGTTTGAGAAATGAGTCATTTCTCTACATTCCATTTCAAATGAAACGTCACTGCATCCCATTTCAACTGTTGTATGTGAAGGCAATTACAATAGTAATAAAATAAAATCACAGCAATGTAACTTTAAACAGTTGATGAAATGAACCCTATGCTGTGGGCTATTAACTTTTATGAGAACACAGGACAATAAATTATAATGGATACCAAATCAGAAATCAATTTAAAACCATTAAACCTCCCCCATGGTTACTTTGTATGTACACATGGAACATACTACCAAAATTTACTTTAAACTCAAGTTTCAGAAAAAAATTATGCATCATAAGTTTAAATTGCCAGATAGGACAAAGTAATAAGTGCTTAGAAGTGCTGAGACCTCAAGAAACAAACAAAGCATTACAAAGCAAGAATTTTAAAAAAACTTACTTTAGCAGATATATTTATGGTAAATAAGAAGGTGTAAGTAACCAGAGCAAGTAGCAAGATTTGCTGGTCAGATATGATGAAGATTATTATTTAAGGCTTAGGTTCTTTAGGGCAAACTATATTTGCCATCTTACATCATGTTATTATTATTACATTAAGTCTCAATTTCATATCTATACTCTTGTTAGTGTAACACAAACACCCATTTTTGTGGCAACAATTACTGATGCATCAGAAGCACTAATCTGTTTATACATAACCTTCTTTCTTAACTTGTTTCTAGGAAGACATTTACTTACATTTTTAGTGGCTTCAAAAGATCTTCGACGTTACTCTGAATACTATTTCAGAGCACTGATGTAATTAAATCTTCTTCTTCACCAAATTATTCCAGACTTGACAACTGTATTATGTAATGCAGCAAACAGGAAATTTCCTGAAAATCAAACTACCAAAGTATTAAATAAGCTTGGTATTTTAGAAATAAAATGTCTAAAATACATTCTATCATTATATTTTAGAAATTTACTTTAAAGACAGTATCATGGAGCAGGAACTAAATCTACAATGCTAAACTTGACTGCCTAGTACCTTGATCTGGATTCATTCATCCTAATTTCAAAGTCTAATTCATTAAAAGTACCCTATGGGAAGAAAAAGGCAAGCAGCTCCAAAGGGCAATTCAAATACCTATGACCTGTGGCATGACAGTGATTCAACCCTATGCCCTATGGCAGGGAACATTAGCATTGCCAGCAAAGTCTAGTCTACAGTGACAACCGGTGTGTGCACCCAGCTCTAACTGAAGAGCAGAGCTTCTGATCCCCAGGAACTGGAAAGAATGGCTTTCATCGACAAGAATGCTGTAAGTTCTCCTGCTCCAGCACAGCCCAACTTCCAGGATTTTCTGACTTTTTCAACCATGCCTACTGCAATCATCCTTGGCTTTGGTTCTCAGCTTTCCTGAGCTCTCAGCCTGATCAAAATTTGTAGGAAAACATCCAAGCAGACCGACCCACCATTCTGATGCAACTCATACTGCTCCTTCTCCTGGAGAAGGACTATGTGCAAGAGCACAGCCCAAACCCTTCAGTGTGGCTGGGATTAATAAGAGAGACAGGGAAATGGTTAACTTCCTTCATTTGTTCTTTGTCTGACAACAGTAATAAACAGCCACACCACATAAAAAAAGCACAGCATCATGTGCAACTCTATTATCAAAACCAGCTAGCAGGTATACTGACAGCAATGTAGCCGTGTGAGCACAGAAATCAACTTCTGCTAAAATCCCAGGTGTTTATCCCAGCTGTTTGGCACGGTGAAGTTCTGCAGTGCCAGTGCTGAAGTACATGAAGGAGAGAGTGTAAACTAGTAAATATGTGCCTATATGAGCTGTGGCCAGCTCCTGTCTATCAGATGAGCCAGCTACCACCAGCTACTTGGAGAAAGACTCAGCCAAAGTCCAGGGAAAGCTAACACTCTCTGGCCAACAGATGAACCCCTGGAATCATGAGGGAGGGTAAGTGGCTCATTAGGCTGTCTTGGGTTCACATCAGGTGTTCTCCAACCAAAATGCTGAACAGCAGCAGACCTAACTAAGCAAACTGCAGACCCAACTGGCTTCGAGCACTGAATGCTTCTTACAACATAAATGTTAAAGCAGGATAAAAACACTAAGAGAGATCTTCAACATTTAAGTGACCTTAAATTAAGACTTATCTCCTTGACCCTTTTGCGACCTTAAAATTTAAAGCTCTAAAACTGCTGTCCTTGATCTGGTGCCAAAGAAACAATGAAATTGGAAGAATCAGCCAACAAAACCTGCAATTACAACAAACTGTAGTACTTTCTTTCTGAAAAATATAAAACACAACTTGTAATACCACATCATAAAAATATTTCCTACTAAGGCCTCTGCAGGCCTAGTTCACAGCCTACAGTTTCAATTGTTTAATGAAGTGTTAGGGCTTACTGCACTCTACTTCATCACAATTGGAGCTTGCCTGAGAGACTTTACAAAAGCTATAGGGATTGTCTAGAAAAACTAGTTATAACACGTTAAGTATTTTAAATTTGCATGCTTCATCTTCAGAACAGAATCTGTAACTCACTTTTAATATCCATCAATTCCTGAACACCCTCAGGCACCAAGTCACCTGCATGTCTTTAAACAACAAAAGTCACCCACAAAGAGATCTCTCTTTTGTTGCTAGGCACTCAAATGGGCGTTTGAACCAGCAGGGTATTTTGTGCTCTAAAGCACCAGTCAGGGTAACAGCAATGCTCTCCGGAGGATGGTGCTGATTTTAACAGGCTACTAAGAATTGCCTCGTCTTGCTTTAGGAAATGCAGTGATGCCATGCATTTCCCTGTGGAGGATGACCTCATCCTGGTAGGGGGAGGCGCGGGGGAAGAAATAACGACAGTGCTTTAAAAATTGATTAAAAATTTTTATTCTGCTCTTTGATATTATTTTCTCTGAAAGCTTAGGTAAGACGAGCTTTCAACTGTCAGGAAATATAAAAAAAGTTCTTGGAAAGAGCAACAGCATTTTTATAATCTAGAAAAATATATTATGTAGATTTTAGGAAGCTTATTTTATAATATTTTATCTGACAAAATAGAATTAAAAAAAACGAGACAGAGACAGCAAAGATAAAGATGATGCTACAATGATCTTTACATATACTAAGTACTAAGAAATAAAGTGGCTGGAAAAGGTCCAAAGCTATGCTCTGCAAGCTACCAAAAAAATGACCAATGTCTCTCTGTACAGCAATAGGAGCAAAAATATTTTTTCCCTACATAAATGCAGTTGTTCCAATGCTTTTCTCTTGATAGGAAAATAAATAAAACAACTTTTTACTCCATTCCAGCCTGGATTCACTTATTCTACCCAGACCTAATGAAAATAAATTCACAGCATCATGTGTCACCACTGTAAAGCAGTATTTATTTGAAATGACAACCAACAAGAGAAATGAATGGTATAGTGATAAAAATAATACCAAAGCTTCTCAGACGGGAGAAAACAACTATATCAACTGGATCCTGAAATATGCAAACCACAGAAAACAACACATGTTCAGTACATATCTGCTGCTACAAAGCAATGACTGTAGCACTACTAAAACACATGTTCAAAACAGACATCAGTATTGTAAAACATCTCCTCAAAGATTAAAAAAAGGCAGTATTCCATCTCACATGACTGCAAGAGAAAATGTCAAGCATTCAAAGAAGGTATTTTTTGTACACGAACATATACATGACATAACATGATACTAATGCAGACACGCAAATTAAAAATTTTCCACTCTACAATGCATAATGCTAAACAATAATTATCTGACTAATAACGTAATAAAAATATAGAAGCTGACTCTATGAAAAACCAAAAAACATTTGAAATATACCATTACATTTTCTGCGTGGCACTATCCCCCTACTAAATACTGCTACCACCGAGGGAAGCAGGCCCATACATGTGACAGCTCTTCACATTACTTCTGGTCTGGAAAACCCTGACACTGAGCCAGCATTCTGATCTTCCAAAAGCAAACGGACTTAAGTACTCAGCATGAAGCTGTAAAATCAGCTGAAATTACTCCGAGTGTAGATGGGACCCTTGCTTATTAATTCACTCGTACCTATTAACCCTATCACCACCGCTATAAGCAACAGCCGTATCTGGTTCCTTAACACTAAGGGCATGATGTGTTAGTTTGAAAGCTACCAGCTGACAAGTAGATACCTAAAGGAAGGAACTATGAGCTAGAGGGTAAAACACTAGAGATGGCCAGCTCTATCCTTCAGCCCAGCAGGGAACAGACAGGACACAACGCACCTTAGGCAGCGCCTTTTACATGCTATCAAAAGTTAGTCACAGCGGCTGCCAGGACCCCAGGCATGCTTTTCGTCGGTACAGACACGCTTTGTTTTGGAAGATCCAAATACAGATTCGGACCCCGTGTTTCCGGTTAGTTAATGGTCTACCGAGGGGATACCAGAGAGCAGCTTAGAATTCAAGCGCCTTTTTTTTCCCCCCCCCTTCTTTTTCCCCTCTGTTTCGGCAGCTTCTCCACAAAAACAGGCTGAAAGGGACCAAACTAGCTGCCTTAAGCTTCTGGAAAACTAATACCTGAGGCCCCGCGCTCTGCCTCCGGGCAGGGGGAAGCGGCGGGCGCTGGGATGGCACCGCGGGCGCTCCCTCCCGCCTGGCCCGCGGGCAAGGCCTGGGGGTCATCCGCCCGCACCGCCGACCGACCGAGCGCCGGGCCTGCGGAGCCGGGAGCCCCGCGGGCAGCCGGGGGAGAGGCGCTCTCAGCCGGGCCCGCTCCGGGCGAAACGCTGCTCCCCCTCCTGCTCCCCGCAGCCGACTTCCTCCGGGAGAGATGCGGGCGGCCAGGCGGACCTGGACAGCCACAGCCTCATCCGAACCGCCCCCCAACCCGGGCTTTGTTCGGCCCCGCCGCCGCGGCGCCCACATCCCAGCACCCCCACATCCCAGCACTCCGGCTCTGCCGCCACCCACCGGCTCCGCCGCCTGCTCGCTCCGCCGCCGCTGCGCTCCGACCCAGCGTGACCGTGCGCTGTCCGGCCCGCCGGCGCCCCGCTGGCTCCTCCCCGCGCAGGGCGGGCAGCCCGGGCGGATAGCCCCCCCACCAATGGCGGCAGCGAGCGGGCGCTGTTGCTGTGTTAATGGCGGCGGAAGCGGCCTCGGCGACGGGGAAGGTGGGTCTCGCTGTGCGGGCTGCTCCCGGCGCGGAGGGAGGCCTGCGAGGCCACCCTGAGGAGGCGCGGGGTGGCTGCTCTCTTCTGTTCTGCTCTGCTCTCCCGGCGGGGCTCGCCGGGACGGACCCCACGGGGGGACACAGCCACCGCGCCCTGCGAGCTCTGAGGGTTGAGCCGGGTACGGCTGCCCTTGGAGCTCTTGGGTGTGAATGGTGTAACCCAAACCTCGTCAGGTTTGCTCTGTTGCTTGAGTTCCTGTGCCTGCTGAAACAAATGTGCCATTCTGGTACATTTATACTATGTTGGTGCGGCATCTTGTTAAATACTGTGTGCAGTTTTGGGAACCACAATGTAAAAAGGATATAAAGCTATTACAGGGCGTCCAAATGAGGGCAAAGAAGATGGTGAAGGCCCTTGAGAGGAAGCTGTATGAGGAGCAGCTGAGGTCATTTGGTCTGTTCAGCCTGGAAAAGAGGAGACTGAGGGGAGACCTCATTGTGGCCTTCAACATCCTCATGAGGGGAAGAGGAGGGGCAGGCACTGATCCCTTCTCTGGGGCGACCAGTGACAGGACCCAAGGGAATGGCCTGAAGCTGTGTCAGGGGAGGTTTAGGTTGCATATTAGGAGAAGGTTCTTCACCCAAAGGGTGGTTGGGCACTGGAACAGGCTCCCCAGGGAAATGGTTGCAGCACCGAACCTGACAGAGCTCAAGAAGCATTTGGACAACGTTCTTGGGTACATGGTGTGACTCTTGGAGATGGTCGTGTGCAGGGCCAGGAGTTGGATTAGATGATCTTTTCAACTCAGAATATTCTGTGATTCTGACAGAATGGTGGTTTGTAAAGGAAATGGCCAGCTAGAGTAATCTGTGGGGACAATTACTAAATGAGCAGCCCCCCTCCAGACCTCAGCAAGCAAGATCCCCTTGGGTGAGCTGGCCTGTACCACGGCAGGACCTTCCCTTCAGGCAGGGTTCTCGCCTACCTGCATGGTGAATGTCCCTGGCTGCCCACAGACCTGCCCTGCACAATAGCGCTCTGACACTGAGGGATGATTTTGGCTTTATCATCAACTTTCAGGTCAGTTGGTTTCGTATTTGTACATTGACCTTCAGTAGCAGAAGTCAGATAACATTGGAAACTACATATTCCAGCTTCTCATAACAGGTACTAACCTACTTTTTGAGGTCTTATCACCAGGTTGGATATACTCAATTTTGCACTTGCAATCTTAATTTGAGGAACAGATTGTCCAGAGAGGTTGTGGAGCCTCCCCCACTGCAGATCCTCAGGAACTGACTGGACACAATCCTGTGCCATGTGCTCTAGGATGACCCTGCTTGAGCAGGGAGGTTGGAGCAGGTGACCCACTGTGGTCCCTTACAACCTGAGCCATTCTGTGATTCTGTAATTGTAGAGGCCACTTCCTCTTTTAGGAGGGCAAGATGAAAATCTGTTGCTCCTTGTTGTTGAGGGAAGATGAGTAGTGTTAGTATGCCACTCGTCAGCTCAGCGTAAGGATAGCTAAGCTAATTTTCACTAACATTAAGGAATTTAATGTGTTCTTCTAAGGCTGAATCAGTAGCTGGGAGAAAATTTCGTGGTTTTATTTGTGTCAAGGACCATGAATTCTGCCATAGAACTATGTTACATGATACACACCAACCAGGAAGCAAGTGTAGTGTTATTTTGAGTAGCAGCTGATTTGCATATCTCAGCTTCAATTGTCAGTAGGTGTGGATAATATGTTTTGTCGTTATCACGAGAAGTAAACGGAGAAGTAGTCTTCCATAAAATAGAGAAAATGAAATAGCAAGTTCTTTAATGGGACATAAGAGAGGGATATGAATTGGGAATTTCCTAGTGAACTCAGAAGGCTGGTCTGTGAGTGTAAATTTTATGTGCTCTAAATAGATGCGTTGTGTTACAGTTCACGCAGGAATTGAAGTTACCTTGAAAACACTTGACATGTTTGACTGCTGAGAGTCCGAGTGTTTGGACTGCAAGAACCATGATAGGTTTCAGTTTAGAGTAAGGGTCATCAACCTTCTCCCAGGTTCAGGCACCCTCCCAGCTGTGTTTCTGCAAAAACACAGCCTGATATAACTAGAAAGTTTAATAGAGAATTATGGGGCTTCTCCTTTGCTTTCCCTTTTTAATGGTCACCTTGTGGGAAAGTGCTGATGTAGGGATGTCTTTTGCATCCAGTTAATTTACAGCCAACAGCACCAAAATGAAACTGGAAGTTTTGTTAGCACTTCTGAGAAATGCTGATTGCTGTCTATAATCCAGCTTTTTATACCCAGAGAAGAAACTAAGAGCATAAAAAGGGAGTGAAGAAAATGCACAGGTCAGAAGATGGACAAGGTCAATAGAGATAATATGTTTGACCCCTGTTAGAGAAAAAACATTCTGTTACTTAGACTTGACATAGGCACTGACTATCAAGACACTGGCAGGCTTAGAACAGTGGGCAGAAATGTACATGTCCAAGAACTTTTGCTGTGGAAAACTTGGAGGGGGAAATGAGAGGATCTAAAATTTGGGCTTTGGGGCCCCACAAGAATATTTAAATACTTAAATTCACCTTGTGGATCCAGCTTGTTAAAGGTTTGAATACTTTTGAGTACACTCAGTTTCATTTTTATCTTTCACCACAACCCAGGGGCTGTTAAGAGAACCAAGTAGTTATGCTCGGCAAAACAAGATTCCCCTTCATGTTTGTTACTTCTTGCCTCTCTTCCTCTCTTTCAGTTTCCTGGCAGTGCTTTTTACTGATTTGCAGGTGTTCCACTTGCGTGTTTATGCTTTACTACATTACTCCACAGCATTTGGATTACTTTATGGAACTAGAAGCTTAAAGGTTGTAAGATAGCAAGAGTTACTGCATGTTTCTATTTCTTGAAAAGAGATAAGATTGCTGTTTTAAGGTTGTGAAAAGTATGTGAGCTTTTAAAGCAGGTGAAAGTATTACTGATCAATAGCAAAGATTGGCAGTGGAGAATGGAGCCCTCATTTTGGATTTCAGTTCTTTTACTTTGAGATAGAGCTCAGAGCTAGAGTCACTGAAGTCTTAACTCTTCTTATGAACTCAAGTATTGTACTGCCATGCAAATTAATTACCTCATTTGTCTCCCCAACCATAAAGCAAAAATAATAGTATTCACTCCTTACTAATGTTATGTGCCTAGACAACAGTCTGTATAGTTTTTGAGGAGTGTTAATACCATTCTGTAGACAAAAATGAAACTTTCTAGGCCTTCCGTTACTGTGGTTATTCTGTTGTGTTTATCTTTGATAGTGTTAATTTGAAGCTCTTGTACTTCCAAAACAGTGTAGAGAGATTTAATATTAAAAGTAGTATCATAGCAAGGCTGGGTGTTGATTTTGGAATATCGGCTACTCCCAGTTAATTAATAAATTACATTCAACAAAACCAGAATCAAAGGCAGTGATGAGTACAGGATATATTAAAATTAAAATTGCCTTGCAAACAGAAATTGATACTGATTTGACTATTTGTAATTGCTTTAGGAGAAATGAGGAAATGGCAAGAAAGACTGAAGAAAGTGGAAGAACGAGCATCTCACTATGAAAGAAACCCTCTTCCTACAGTTTATAGACCAAGACTGTCCAAACCCTCTATGCCATCCTCTGTTTGGAAAATATTTTCTCGACAGGCTGAAGCTTTTAATTACGTAAAAGCCTGCAAAGAGGTATATTATGTGTTAGGCGAATGTCTCTACTCTTTTATATACTTTCAAGACTGAACATCATTTAAAATTGCTGTGGGCAGTCTTTATCAGTTTGCAAGATCTTTTTCTTCCCAATCCTGAAACTGCAAGTATTTTTTTTTTTGTCTTTGTAGGTCGTGTTGCACTGGAGGTATCTCTAAGAAGTACTAGTTCTGTTCTAACATACAAGTTCATATGTGGTGTTAACTTTGAACAGTAAAAGTACTTTTTGGTAACATTGTAGTGATAAATTTGTTCTTCTCAAGATGAACAAGCTATCAGGGTGGGCAGGAGAATGTGAAGGTAGTGAGAATTGAGTAGGAAGAAAGGGGAGGAAAAAAATGAGGAAGAAAAAGAGATGAAGAAAAGGCAGAGACTAAATACAAACAATACAACTCCCCAGTGGCATCTGAGTAGCAGGTTCAGATGATTAGAAGTGATTAGCCAAATAAATATTGTGTGAA
Organism: Dicrurus megarhynchus; assembly: GCA_013399195.1. NCBI lineage: Eukaryota > Metazoa > Chordata > Aves > Passeriformes > Dicruridae > Dicrurus > Dicrurus megarhynchus. The sequence goes on from VXAD01003979.1 coordinate 614,568, forward strand.
AGGTATCCTCTGTTTTCAGTTTAATGCTTTTCAAATTGATGGCTATTTTTAAAGAAAGTATTGTGTTTTTCTCCACTCTGTTTCAGGTATTTAAGTAATCCTGGCAGCCTGTTTTCCAAAATGGGTTCTCATTGGCTTGGCAGTAGTTTTTTTTCTGTTTTCTTCTCAAATTTCCATTTTTGGCTCTAAACAACATAATGTCTGAAGAATATTTGCCATAAAGCTTATACCACCTTCATGTCCACGAGGCTGCTCCTTTCAGGACATTGTTCCTCCTCCCTTTAGATGCACTTGCCACTAATCAGAAAAAACAAGAGTTTACAGAGAAAACAGTTTACATTCATGCACAGCAAAGAAAAACTTCAACGTTTTACCCATGTAACTGAAATCAGAATGATGTTCTAAATTAAAACTAGATGGTACTGAGCTTGAAAAAGGATAAGAGATCTTCTTATAGTTCTCTAGTATTTACTAGCCTTTAGTTGATGCCAAGTAGGAACTTCTGAAGATTTAAGCTGGTTCTTTGAATAAAACTAACAAAAAAACTTCAATGTTTTTATTTTAAAAGGATGTTCATGTGTTTGCTTTGGAAAAGAACACACAGAATGGACAGAGGTTTTACCTTGTGACATCATATAAAGAACTCTGGTTTTATTACACGTGAGTATTTGAGAAGGTACCCTGTATGTTACTAAGTATACTAGGTATCCTACCTAGTAAGAGCTATCACTGGATAGGCATTCCCAGGAGCCAGCTGCTGCTCTGAGTAGCACAGAGCTGTAATGGTTGCCTGAGGTTTCATCTTGGCAACGGGAAAAGCCTTCATAAGGATAAAACACTATATTCTATAGCGAGTTTCAACTTTCTTTTGAGTAGCAGGTTGCCATTATTTCCTGTGAGTTAAGGACTCTGTTGAACTGAAATTTATTAGCAGTAGATTTGCTTTTGCTGTCAGCTTTCCTCAGGGGATCCTACCAACACGTGACAAAACCATACTTGTCTGACTAGTCATACAGCAGTTTCAGTGGGTGTTAATGCAGGTGTCTGGTAACTGATTCATGGGTTTGCATTTGCATGATGTAGTTCCAAGTATTGACAATTTGATCACGTGCTGAACTTTTCCCCCCATTTGTTTCTTTTACAATAAAGCATTTGGCTATGAAGTAAAAGAAATCTGAGTCAATTTTTATACAAAAAGCCTGACTTTTTTCTCAAATTGAAAATGAGATTATTTTTAAATTTAGTTTAAAAAATCTCTATGTAATCTCTTTGTGCTAGACATCTGAGTGATAACTTAAGTTTTTTACTGTAGTTTTAATAGTTCCTTGAATTCTCAAGAACATTTCTGTATGTATTTTAAGACGGGGGCAGGGCAGGGGGCACAGGGAGGAGAATAATTTACAAAATTAAATTCTATGCCAGTCAAATAATCTTTGTTGATATTTGATGCTGATGTTAGTTACATGTTTTTCAAAGCATTATAGGGCTACTACATTTTTTAAATATGGGTGGTTGATCGCAGAATAAAATATGTGAGACCTTTTTTGCAACTGGTAAGCATGTTTATCCTGCTCATAATGTTTATCATAGAGGTTGTGATTTGTTTTTTTTTTCCTTAGCCAAGGTTACAAGACAAGTCTTATGCATTGCTATGAAGTAATTCCTGAAAAAGATGCTTGCAAACTTTATTTTGATTTGGAGTTTTACAAACCAGTGAATCCTGATGCAGATGGCAAGAGTATGGTCATGAAGTTAATTGAGGTAAACTGGAGCAAAGTCATGTTGTAGATTAATTAGTTGCTAATTTAGTAGGAACCAAAGTATTTACCACTTTATCTTGATTATGCTATAGTAAAATTAAAAGAATTGTAGACCCAGTGGTTATTTTTAATTAAGTAAAAATACTGTTCATTAAAGTAAGGGTTTAATCAAAGTGAGAGACAAAAGATATAACTGAGAGACAAAAATAAAGAATGATGGCTGTTGGACTGTTTGTATTCATGGTAGGTTTACTGACATGGTAAGTTTACTTTGAAGATTGTTTTATGTGCTCTGCCACTTTAAAGCTGTAAGACTGAAGGAATGTTTAGGTACTCTTTAAAGTAGCATCAATAAAAGTGCCATTCATATATTCCTCAGTTCATTCCCTTTGCCTGATGGTGCAGTCATATATCAAGGCTTAGATGAATCCCTCCTGAAAGTTTCTTCAGATGACAGTTCATTGTAGTTTAGTTAAATTATGATGTTGAGAGCATCATGTGACTGCATTTACCAATTTGGTACCTAAAACTAAATACCTTTGCTCATTATCAATTGTATTAAATAGTGCAGTTTCCATTTTATTGCATTTTTTTTTGGAAAATGAGCTCTCTGCGAGTGCAATATGGCATTCATATGTTTTTAGAAGAATATCTTCTGTTCTAATAAAATCTCATTGTGAGTGGATGTCTGCTCGTGAGACTTCTGTCACCTACATGTCTCTAGCTAGAAATGAACAAAAGTAAGATTATTGAGGTCATTCCTTCATAAAGAACCCTTCATTGACAGAGAATCTGAAGGCATTTATCCATTGTTATCTGAAATGTAGAGATTCTGCAGGTTAAGAAGAGGACTTTGGATTTGCTGGGTGGGGGATCTGAGCTGCTACAACCCAAAGTGTCCAGATCTTTAGGTTCTGAGTCCCAGTCCTAAACATGAGTAATCACTAGCTTAGCTTACAGAAGTCTTTTTTTAGAGCTAATTTAGAGTGAAATATGTTTTCTGCTTAGTTATTGTTCATTGGGTCATACCAATGAATTAGCTAAATCATAACACTGAATTAGCTCACCAGTCCTTTATATCATGACAGCCTCCATTTCCACTCCTGGTGAGCCTGCATTACCAGCATTTGTCACTGTGGGTGTCACCTGCTTTGTGGTGGAAAACAACCTGCAGGGGAAAGCCACCTAACTAGACTTTGACCTGAGAAACTGAAAGTCTTCTCAGCCTATCACTGTTAGTTAAGCGTTAAGGGACTTGCACATTTAAGGAAACACAGTCTACATCAAACTTGGGTAAAATCTGATACGGGTTAGTTTAAATTAAATTAATTGTATGCTCAAAATGAGGGAGAAAAAAAAAGACCTTGGAAAAAATGTAGAATGTGAATTTGTGTTAGGTTTTATAGATACGACTACTAAAAATGCTAGAGTAAAATAACATAATTTATGTTTATTATTTCAGCTTGTCAGCCAAAAATTAAAAGAACTCTATGATGTAAATTGTTCATCAAAAGATGTCTTGAACTTGGATTCCAGTACTGATGAAAAATTTAGTCGGCACTTAATATTTCTACCCCAAAAGACTGTATTTAAGGATAATACTCATGTTGGTAAGTGTGTTCTTTTCTCTTACACCTGGAAATAAAAGGTGAGGTTTTGACTTTGTACAGGTGAGGTTTTGACTTTGTACCACCTCACATTTGACTACGTATTTTGATGGAATTATATGTGGAAACAAATTCGTATTCCCAGCAGAAATTACTGTATATTTCATTAAGCCTTGTTTTTTCTCATCGTCTACTTTCTTTTCCTATAATTAGCATTTTAGTGTTTGCAGAAATGTAACTTTTTTTCTGCCTATATGTTTTATTTACAAAAATACTGGTTTCTATGAAACTGGCAAGTCCATGATTCCTTAATTTTCAGGTTAATGTCAGTCTTAACAATTAAAGCTATTGTTATTTGCTCTAAATACAGTTAATTTCTGCTCAGCACAGGGTCAAAAAGGCAGGACAAAGATGATTTCAAGCCACCTGTGCATAAACATGATAAAGAGAAAGCTGAAAGCAATTTTAATTGTTGATATAAGTTGGGATTTCTCGGATATGGCAACTCCAATACAGAGAATTGCCAGTTTAGGGTTGTTTTGACTCATTTGTGTGCCCCAGTAGTCCTGTACTGAATTATGAGGATAATGATGATTTTGATGCTTGATATGCTGAGTCATTCTGCTGATATGTACCATGGAAGGAACAGTATTTCATATTCATTCATGTTCCCCGTGGAAGCTTCATCCAACAACCGCAGAATCATCCTTGCCAGTATTCCTTCCACTTCATAATTTTTTTCCCACATTTGTATTTATTCTATTCTCTTGCTTTCTCCCTGCAACTACTTTGGCCATGGTTTTTATTTTTCTGTCTTTGGTTACCATCTAGCAGAGCCTGGAGGTACAATGGGAGTTGAATTACAATACTGGGAGTTTGAAAAGTCATTACAAAATACTTTTGTAAAAGTAATGTTGTTTGAGTAAGCTTTGGTCAAGCTCTTACATCAGTAAATACACCATGAAGCTGCAAGTAAACATTTCAATCATTCTGAAAGTGAAATTAGGGAAAGCAGTAGTGAGGGGGATAATCACAACCTTTTCAGAATCCTGAACCTGAGCTTGTTAATATTTTGGGGGTTTTCTTTTAAAGACATTTAGTACAAATTCTTGTGAGGCATTGGTTTCTCAGTTACTGGCCAGAACCATTTCATACAGTGGGCTGGTTGAAAGATTTTTTAAAAAATCCAGAAGGGCTAAAAAGACCCTGAACTTCAACCACTTCCACCTTGACTGTTTTGAAAAATGTTTGCACAGAAACTCGCTAAGTTCTTTCTTGACTCATAAATGACGTTACCTGCTTTTGGACTTTTTTGGTTGTTTTTAAGGTAACTTCGTGAGGACCATTTTGGAGCCTGCCATAAGATTAATGGAGAGTAAGGCTGCTGTGATTCCAACAGAAGAAGCAGGGTATGTTTTCCAGTGTTCTGCAGGAGCTGGATTAGATGGTTCTCTTCCAAACCTCACAGACGTTGAAGATGCTTCTAAAGACTGGCCAGCCATTGCTCACAAAACAAAGGATGTGGAAATGTCACACCAGGGAGAAAATTTGGATTTTTCTTTCCTAATAGTAAATGATAAAGAAGGCAACAAGCAACTTTTCGTGGATCTAGGTAAACATAGGTGTTTTTAAAGCTCTCTGGGATGCAACAAAGGTTAAGAATGAGATAAATGTTCCTTAATCTTTGATTACAGAGAGTAAGAACAGTGGTGTTCTTACTGTTGTCCCTATGGTCAGACTTCAAATACATGCTGAAACTGTGATCATAAATGCTGTACTTTAAAGGAACCTTAGAGTCATGGTCTATCGAACTTCTTATATTACTACATTTAATTATTTTATTCTGAAGTTTGAAGTAATTCTTGCCACAAAAGACTAATTTTGTTTTTCCCCTTAAGGGCTTAGTGCTCCCATTTGGATTAAAAGAGGATAGCATATATTGCATTTTTGTTATTTCAGTTGAATTAGAAACTGCTTAATAATGGAACAGGTCTTACCGCATGGCTTTCTGTATTTTACATATATGAATTGAGCTTTTTTTTCCTGTTTGGAATGGCAGCTGCTATGCTTCAGTGATGGAATAATAGAGATTTTGGGTTGGGCATTCCATGGTCCAGCTGGGCTTAGCCTGTTCATGGTATTAGAATGTAACAAATCTCCAGGAACACAACACCTATAGTCAAACTAGAGTTTGAAAGTTCTACCCTTTTTCAACTCCGTATCTGTTTTTTCTGCTTTTGCCTTGTGTTGGGGAAATGAAAATAGCTTAGCACGCTTTTGCACAGCAGTGTGTTACGCACTTCAGGACTTTACCTTGGGTTTTTTCCTCAGACTCTTCTGAAGAACCCCCATTCCTTCAAATTCTTCTCATGGAATTCAGTATCACTTTTATTGTGGGCCTCTTCAGTATGTCTGATCTACTGAAATGTAATCCCAAACTCGGCTACAGTAGGCTTCTCTGATGCTGAGTCAGAAGGATTACTTTTACCTACTGCTCAAAATTCTTTCAAGTGTATTTGTGAATGGAAATTAAATAAAAACAATTTGTTACCTGTCTCACATTTTAAGAATTTGATGTTAGTTCCCCAAAATTAACCATCCTCAATATTTACGTTATACACATTACCTCAAAATTGGAAAGCTAAAGTCAAAATTGCTGAAATACTGAATTATATCATGAGGCTGCAGTGACAGAAAGCTTTGTGATGTTCTTGTATGAGCTCTGTAAGTCCTTTTCTCTTCATGAAAATCAAATGCAACCTGCAAATAAAACTCACCTCAATCGTTAGCTAGATTATGCAATGTTAAGATACCTGTTCATTGTTTTGTTGTTTGTTTTTGAGATTGGAAATGAGATTGGATACATGCTTCAGAAAAGTTGTGGAGCAGTTCACAGGAAACAGAAAGGTTGATTAAGTTCGTCCTGGTTAAAATAATGGTGCAGCTTTTTGGGCTCAGTTGTATTGCACAAAGTTATTATGAAAGCACCAATTTCTTGTACTGAAGGGAAACTTTCAGCAGTTATAATGTCAGAATTATTAAAATGCCTATGTAGAGGTGTTGAGCATTTGTCTTAATCCTTCTGTAACATAAAAGTGTAAATGTGTGTGTGATCTTGCTTTGTTGCATTTCTTCTGTGGGATGTGAGCCAGTCAGTAACAGTTTCTGTCCGTTCATTAGACTCTTAGCTGGGCCTAAGGAAGATTGTTTAATTTACAAGTGCTCAGTATCTTAAATCCTAGCCAGACTGCTGTGTTAAGAAATATCTGTTTTTCCTGTAGGAGTTTATACAAAGAACAGAAATTTCCGGATGTATAAGTCATCAAAAGCAGGAAAAAACGTGATTCTGAAGATAGCAGAGGATAATAAGTTTATCCCCAACTGTGAAAAGGATGTTTTCTTGGAAGAAGCATATTTTCTTTCCTCTTTAATCTGCAACATTGGGTAATTACTTAATTTCAGTCAAATTTACAATATTTTTAAATACATATTTTAATGATAATTCTCTTGCAGCAGTTACAGATAACTATTATGAATGAGCAATTATTCCATTAACATTGTTACAGTGTAATTTAGGGGTTCCTAGTAGAATTTCTTGGTTTTGAAGAAAAAATTTCTTGGGAGTCTTGTTCTTTTGTTAAACCTGCCTTCAAATGCGGTACGGCTTCTGAATTGTGCCTCATTTCTCTATACACACTCAAAATGGCAAAACGTAACCATTATTAAGTTTGGTCAGCTTCTGTGTAGCTCTGGAAGCAAAACTTACAGACTTCTAGTCAGTTAAACATGAGAAGTCTGAATATTTTTCAAAGTAGGATAAGAAATGAAAGGGATTTCTGTCTGTGTTTTCTTGCATATCACATTTCCCATTTGGTAGAGACACCTCCTTAGGCTGGGTACTCTTCCAGACAATAATCAAGGTTTCTGTATCTAATCTAAACCTCTGATATGTCATACCCTATCTTAAGAAGATCCTAATCATTGCTGTAGCAGAAAGAAGGTTAAAATGGTGTCATATTGTTATTGAAAACATGTGTTTGTTCTGACTTCAGGTTTTATATCCTGAAATGTTCATTATCCTGAACTGATGCCAATAAACCACGTAGTGTATTCAGATCATAGACATCAGCTGAATCTGCCATAAATATGGATGAGAAATTCTGCCGTGTTGAATTTAGACGTCTGTGATCATCGGGCTTCCAGTTAGCAATACGGCAAGGAAAAGCAGTTCATTGTAGAGAAAAAAAAAAAAAAAAAATTTAAACATTTCAAAGGGTGTATTTGCATAAATGCTACATCTAGAGCACATCCTGCTGTAGGAATGTGGACCAGCAGTCGTTAAATGGCCGGGTCCTGGAACTTTGGCCAGGAACCAAATGTTGCTGTTGTGGAGGAGGAACCCCTGTCCTGTGGTGGGAGTCAGGGACACTGCCAAAGCCAGGCAGGAAAGTGCTTCAGGGACAGGGAAAGGTGCACAGCGAATCACGGGCTGGGCAAGATTGGCAGGGACCTCTGGAGTCTCCTGGCCCACCCCCGGGCCCAGGGCAGTGTCACGTTGTGCCATCCTGTGGGATGTTACAGTGAGTTGTGCTGTACTGTGTTATGCTGTAAGAATCATACATTTTCCTTTGTATTTTCTCCTTTCTTCAGAGCAAGCGATGACATAAAATTTCTGTCATCTGGCTTTTCAGAGGAGGAGAGAAAAATGTCTGCTTTTTTAAACAGTAAAACTACCAGAAGCAGCAGAGGTACCTCAACCCTTTTCTACTGCATAGAAACAAAAAATACTCTTAACTTAGATGTTCTGTGACTTGTACACCTGATAGCTTCTAGGAGGGTCCTTCTTCAGCTGCCTTTCTGCAGGAGGCAGAGCACATCTGCACTGAAGGATGCTCTGCAGCACCTGAGTGCCACTGACCCTCCCCTCCTGTACCCACTGCTGTCTTGCTTTGTCCCAGCTCCCTCTGCACCTTGGGGGTGGGGGTAGCGCTTTAAAGAGCTACAAGAAACTAACAGGGAATTTATCCCTGGTTTTATTTAAGGGTTTGCTGTGATTCAGGTACATCTTATGCCTATGGTCTGTATAAAGTGTCTTACAATGACATATCACAGTGGCAAACCCTCTAACAGTGTGTGTTTGTGGCCTTTGGTTTAACAGATCCCATGGAAGGTTACCAGGGTTCACCATATCCAGAAATTGATAATTTTGTTCGTTCTTTGGTTAATAAAGATGGGCTACAAGGAGGTAAAGAGACCATCTTACTATTTACAAATGAGTCTTCTGCAGCACTATTTCTAAAGAATTCAAAGGGTTTTTTTTTTCCTCAGGGATACGACAATGGAGTTACTTCTCTCTCAAAGAACTTCTAATTTATGATATTTCTGGTTACCGTTGGTGTGAAAATATAGGAAGAGCTCACAAAAGTAACAACATAATGTATGTTCTTCAACTATTCAGTTTAAAACACCTTTATTTATTTTCCCGTTCAACTGTTACTATCAAAAAATGCTGAAAAATCTCTTATGAATAGAATCAGCAACTGTTACAATTTCTGCTGTCTTGCTCTATGGGGATACAATGTTTTAATTACAAAAAAACCCCCCACAAAACCAAAGAAACTATTTATCCCCCCAAATTTACTTTGTGATAACTAGACTTTTACTTCTGATAGTTCTATGAAGTAATATTCATGGTATTTAAAATATGGGCTCAAAGATGCTAACATAAATGTCAGAGTATGTTAAAGCTATTAAGCAGTACTATGCTTTGATACTTCCCAGCTAGGAAGCTGAAGAATAAGAAAGCAAGCAGACCTCTTTTGAATTAATTTACAGTCCTTCTTAAACTATGTTCTTAGTATATTAAAATGACAGTCATTTGAGTCAACTGAGAATTGCCATTTTAGAATGGTAATTCCTGCCACATGAATCAAGATGAGTTTTGCTAGTGACTCTACAAGGCCTCAGACTTCCTATAGTTTTAGCAAAATAAGTGATGGAAAGTCAGGTTTTAGATTATGTTAGAATTACAGTATATAATTAGTATAAATATTTTAACTTAAAAATAATTTTATGTAAGATTTAAAATCACTGAAACATAAGGAATGTGTTTTTGAGAAACAAGGATATTTAAAAAACCCCACACCCAGATGAACTTGCTGTTTCTCAAGTGAGTTGCTTCAATTTTGGTGTTTCCAAAGCACAGTTGAAAAGCTGGGTGGCCTAATCAGTTGACTGAAAATAGTGATTTTATTTGGCTTTTATAATGCAATTATCTGTAACAGCAGCAGCAGCAAGATCTTATCTTACAGTTAAGTCCCATATGCTAATCTTAATTTGATGACTTTTTCTTCCAAGCTTAATGTAATGATGACTAACATCTGAAAGTGAAAATTTCACTTTCAGATGTTAGTCTTAAAAATTTATTTCTTTTAACTTAAGAAACCTGAAGTTTACCAAATATCATACAAAACAAGTATGTAGTAAGTCTGCCAAGAGTATGAAAGCAATGTGCATAGCTGAGGACAAACAAAACCTGTTTATTTAATGTTAAGAGTTTCCTACTGTATGAATTCACTTCATTTATGTACTGTTACTAAAAAACTAAATTTCTTTCTTAGGATTCTGGTAGATCTGAAGAATGAAGTCTGGTATCAAAAGTGTCACGATCCTGTCTGCAGAGAACAAAACTTCAAATCACAAAGTAAGTAGCCTGTGATCTCAATTGTATTTAATACCTTTTGGAATGCTAACTTTAATTAATGCCTTATATTTGATTTAGGTTTTCCATTACCACCTGGGATATGCCTCCCATCTCTTTTCAGAGAGGTACGTTTTTGTCCTATTGAGATGCTCAAGTTCTTGGGAGTCTCTGGAAGTCCTTGGATAATATTCCCGCTGACATCCCAGTCTGCTGGGAGAGCTCCACACACTGTTACACTGGTATAGAAGAGCTCCCCAGAGCAGCTGTGCTGGTGTGGTAGCTCCATATAATCATTTTTAAGTTCTCCAGCAGTGCTAAGTTACTGGAATTGCCTAACTTCACCTGGGACTAAAGACTTTATTCTGTTCTGATGTGAACAGCAGTTCCCAGTGTCTAAGCCACAAGGCTGCTCCAGGTGCAGAACAGAAAAACTGCCCAAGTCTAGCTCTGCTGTGCATGTCTGACTTCATGCTGGGCAGGGTAAAAGAGAACTGGCTCTGGAACACGTGAGTCAGTCAGAGTCAAGAATAAGTCAGTGACCCTCACTTTTGAAATTCATTTATCTCCATTTTAGTGTATTAAAACAGCATGTTTCCCCAAACAGGTAGAATATTTCAACTGACCTGATACTGCACCTAGACTCTACACCCTGAACATATGAGTTTTTGCACTGCTTAGGCAATAAGAATTGGCATTTTTGCAACTTTTAAATTTAAATTTACAGCTCTAAATGTCACGCAGCAGAATGGCATGTTAAGCTCTCTCAAGCAGCTCATCAATAGCTATTAGTGTTATTTCATAAAAAGTGTCATTTAACTGTTTTCAGGTCCTGACAGTATCTTTGAACAGACACTAAAGTTCATCTTAATCTTGTATTATTTTATGAAGCTGTATTCAAGAGGCTGCTTGTATGGTGCTAGAAAAACAACATCCTTATTTTGTTATGCATGTTCTACTCCTATTAAAATAGGCTTCCACAGGTTAATGTGGGTATACATGAACATGCTGGAAAATCTTGTCCTGTTGGCCAGCTTTCTGCAGTATCCATTCTGTATAACAGCACAAGCCTCACGCTTGCAGAGCAGATAAAGGTATGAAGAGTATTTAAGGAGTAAGTAGTGTTCTTGTTTCTCAAAGGAAGAAGAGTCCACGCTAATGGATGACAGGGGCCACACAGAAGGAAAAGTAAATCCACATTCTAATGTGTCAGACTTGTCAAAAAGCTCAGTAGCTCCAGAGAACAGCTGGACTCAAGACTTCCTGCTGTCAGACAGCGAGTGGGAAAACACAAGTGATGATGCCTGTTTCCTAGAAGCTGCTGAAGATGTGGAACTAGCTGAAGCTGCAGATGATAGCCTGAATTATGCCATGGAAGAAATCCCAGATGAAGTTCTTTTGGAAGCTTTAAGGAGAGAAGATACCTACACTAAAGAAGGCAGCTGAGCACAGGCCTGGCCAGCAATGAACGACACTTGTGTGTCATGTGCTGGTGTGAAAGGTCCTGTGGGGCAGTTCACAAGCACCACTCCAGAGCTGTAAGACAGAGAATGGAGTGCCTGGGTGAGCTTCAATAAGCATGAGGAGATCATGGAAGATTATGTGGGGGGTGAAGAGGATTGGACTAAAACACTCATCATGAATGCTGCTCCAAGCTTAGCACTTTTAACGCTCTTTGCTGTACAGTTTCTATTTTGTTAGTTGTATGTCCAAGTTTTATTGAGATGCCAACAAAACAGACTTCTTCATTTCCATAAACAGGATGAAATAATTTATTTGAAATGCAAATTTAATAAAAAGATTTGTCTATTCATCTTTGTTTAACCAAAGTCTGTGTTCTCTTTACGAATATATTCCTCTCAATATTACTTTAATAGCACAAGATTAACACCCAACATTGTTCAGAGTACAGAAAAGTTTATTACGTTAACTGGCATTGCTATTTCCTTTCATTGATATTCTGAGACTATTTGACAAAGAAAGATACAATCTTAAGTCACTGACTTCTTTTAAACACTGAAACAAAATAAGAGTAACAATGATTAAACAAGCTTTAAGCACTGACAATTCTAATAACAGAAAATTGTCAAAAAATCTTAAAAAGACAGTTAATTTTTCTTTGATTTCTGCTCTTTTTGTACAGCCAGAGCCTCTTCCAGTTTCATATTGATAGTCTCAAAATGCCCTTCTGCTCCTAGAATTCTCCGAGACTCCATCAGAAGAGCAGGGAGGCTGGAAGTTCCATACTGTTGATAAGGAAATAAAATTGCAAGGCAACATTTTTAACTCTTGGAAAGATCACTTACATATCAGAATTTTTTCTTCCTCTGTCTGAAATGGCGCAACATGACTTTTAAAAGTGAACAACAGCCAAAATCAGAGCGTCTTCTGAAATGTGAGGATTTCCCTTACATGTGGCAGGTGTGTAAGCCTTGTCCAAAGAAAATACCTCGCCAGGTCCTGGGTACAATGGGAACGAGTTCTAAGGCTACATGAGAAGTAACTCTGGTCACGAAACACCAGCACTGTTGTTAGCATTAAATATCTTACATGGAAGTGCCAGAGCTTTCCCTACTTTTGAACAATAACAACAGAAAAAATTACTTCTGTCTCACTGTAATGTTCAATTTCTATAAAAAAGTTACAACTAAGGACAACTGTTTCATTTCTATGTCCTTTGAATTCCTGGACACTGAGAGCAAGGCTGAAATACTTCAGCTTCTAACATGAGACCAAAAAAACAGTTCAGCAGTGATTCTCAAGTTGCTTCCACAAAGAGAATTAACAAAATATTGCTACTTAAGAGATGTTAATAAATACATTTCATAAATTAAAATAAAGACACTAATAAAACTGAAACACATGCAGAGTATGTACTTACTACCACTTTTGCTTTTGGGTTTTCTTCTCTATAATCCAAACAGTCTTGCCGTAGCTCCTTTAAATCAGTAATTAATTCAATTGTTTGCCTCAAGGAAGATTTCCTTTCCTGTAGCTCAGCATATTCTGTTTGTAGTTGTGTCAGTTGTGGTTCAGCTCTGAAAAAAGATCAAGACTTTGATGCTTGCATCTGCATATTTATTGCGTGAATAACTATGACCCTATTTCCTCTGAAGGAGTTCTTAAAGGTTGGTCAGAAATACAAAACACAGGTTACTATAGGGTAGTGTTTAATTAGAACAAGCATATTACTTAAACAGGGGCACGAGTCCAAATCCACCAGAAAGACCCAAACCTCTCTTTTGAGTCCGACAGTGTAGCCACTCCTTCTTAAGCATGTAAGTTTTTCAAGTGTAGTTTCTTAAATACAAGGTGTTCTACTTCTGCACACCCCTGCCTGCAAGCTCAGTTGTTCAGTGCTAATGCTGAAGCATATCCAGGATCTACACACTACCTACACCTCTGCTAAATGAGCTGGAGTGATCAATCCATTGAAGTAGCACTCCAAAAACTGAGCACCAACAGCGATTTTCATCCAACAGGGTTGCAGAAAAAAAGGTTTCTTAAAATGATCAAAGGATTAAAACACAACACCTAAAAAAGTGTAGGCAGCTTTCAGTCTGTGAGGGGGCCCAAACCATATTGAGGGATGACTTCAAATAGTTCTCTGAGCAAAGCTCGTCCACAGTACTACAAACTAAAACGCCTCTCATGGCCATAGAGGAAAGGTTTTTATGCTGTTTTTGTGGATCCAAGCCCACGGTTCCCTACAGAGTTAACCTTACAGGGTGTTTGTTAAATACAGCTTCAGTATAAAGCTTGTCACTAGCAGCCCGAGGGCAAGTTTAATGGTTCTTCCAAAGAACATAATTCCTGTGGTGTGTATCTAAATGACACTTAAGATTAATGCCAAGTTACAGAAGGGGAATTGTGTGGCCACATGAGAAGGAAACAAACCATGTACTAAGAGCTACCCCCTGCCAAACTGCAGAGGTGAAATACAATCTCCCACCTCAAAACCAAAAAAGTCCTCTGTATTAACTTTGTAAATTTATGATCCAGCACCTTTGCAATTCAAATCATAACACTGGTGTTCTCCCTATGAACATACGGTGTGAAACACCCTCCAGTAACTAATTAGCTAAGAGAACTTGCAAGAATGACTGTCTAGGCAACTGAAGTATGCAAAGGAGAGGTTCTCATAAGCTTTTATAAAAACAAAGCAAGACAGCAAGTTGTTTCATCAAAATAGAAGGAAAGAACAAAAAAAGTTACTTTCCCTTCCGAGTTACAAAATACCAGACTCCTTAAGTTCTTCAGGCTATTATTGTGGATCGTTAGAAACACACCCAATTAGCTCTTCTCTGAGTTGCACCAGTTGCTGCCTTTTCTTTTTGATGTTTGTTATTGCCTGAAACAAACAGTGAACAAAGTCTGTGAAACAGTTACTAAAACTTCAAAGGCGGAACAACTCAAATTTCATTGCCTTTTTTTTTATCTGAGGTTTTATGCAGATTTTCATTGTGGAAGATTCTAAAATACCAGACCTGATAAACTGCCATATTTTACTTAAACACTTTAAAGCTGTTTAAAATGTCAAACTCTAATCTCCATCCAAAATTTCTCTTAACAAACACTGGACTTACAAGCATACAGAAGGAGTTTGTGACATTTTGATTTCAAACATTATCAACTCTAGGAGGTTTTAGTTTTAAAAATGCAAATTAATACTAATGTATGTTCAGGATGATTGCCATAACTAACTAAGCTTTCTTTACTATAACATACAATTAAAAAAAAAAAGGAACACCCAAAACTGATCATAAAACTAAATTTAGCAACTAAAAATTTAATTTTAAACAAATGGCTAAGAGGCAAACTAAGGATAAATCTGAGTGGCTGCGAATGCTAGGAGTGTATTAAGATTTTCATTTTACATGCAGAGCAGCTTACCATATCACCTCAAGTCAACAAGACTTTAGCATATTAATTGCTACTTCTCAGGATAAGCTTTATGTTGACTTTATTTGTTAAAGCTATTTTGCCATTGAAGATTTTGCAGAAGATGTTAATTTGGGCAAAAATCCAGACAGTGCCTAAGCTGCTCTTAAATCTCTCTTTTGTAGGGCATTCACCTCTCTCCCTGATGAAATTACTGCAGTGTTTTTCTGCCCTTCCACGAGTGCCTCCTCCTCTCAACATTCCTGCTGCATTTTCAGTTAATTACTGCTTGCTCTGAATGAAGACAGGAACCATCTTCCTCTGAACAAAAATTCTGCATCTATTTAGGGAATGCAGTTGCCTGAGACTTCCCTTCTTTAAATTAAGCAATCCAATTCTATCCTCACAGGTTGCTATCTTTGCTACTCTCCTAAATTTTATATTCATTTATGTTTCTTTAAGGTTAGCTCTCATTATTTAACTGGCTCTCCAGAGGCCTCACCATTACTCATTTAAAAAAAACCAAACCAAAAAGCCAAAAGAGTAATTGACATGCGTAGATCTTACCCATCCCAATGTGCATTCCTTCTTTTTACACCGTACAGCAGTATACATATGGAGTTTGCAATCCACCACATTTACTCAGGGCTTTTCCAAAAAACCTCTGGTGGTTCCCTAACCTCTATTTGTGCAGTTGATTCTGAGTACAGTACACCTCTTTGTCAATTATTTTATTTTTTCCAGTCAAGTTCTTGACATTCCAATGCCCACAACGGTATGCTGTACAATGTAGTGATATGTATGTATTTACCTTAGCATTCTTTTTCTTCATGTTCTTTAATTCCTGGACTCCTGCTATCTACAGAGAAGAAGAATTACAGATTGACTATGGATCTTGAGTTCATCACTGTCCTCCTAAAAACATGGTTGCAAGAATTACTTTGGAATAACATAAAAAGCTATTTAAAAAGCCAACCCTGGTTCAAAGGGACATCACCCGTTGTGTATTGGTTCTTTCCTCTCTCGTCATGCCAGAGGAAAACTGTTGCACAAAAGGAGTTAGTGCAAGTAATACTCCTTGTACCAATTACTGTAATACTACCTACTTTAATTTTTCTGTATCTTTATATGGATGTATAAATCTGGTAATTCTAACACTTGTTACTTCTAATGTACCACTCAGAACTATAACTTTAATACTTACCCATTGTACTTGGCACAACTCCTGCAAAGTTCTGAGTTCATTTTACTCATCATAATCATCTTAATCTTTCCAGCCCATAAGCTTATCACAGAATCACAGAATGGCTCAGGTTGTAAGGGACCACAGTGGGTCACCTGGTTCAACCTCCCTGCTGAAGCAGGGTCATCCTAGAACATGTGGCACAGGATTGTGTCCAGATGGTTCTGGAGTATCTTACACTTAGTTATGTTCAAAATGTTAATTAAAAAACCATGATTGTCCCTGGACTATGTTAGAGGCCTTATTCAGAAGTCACTGAGACAGGACAAAAATGAAATCATCAACCTTTTAAAACTCTAGTCCATGAGCTTTTAAACTGTGTTTGACATAGCTGTATGCTCATTTAAATTATGCAGTTCACCAGTTTTACTATATAATGATTTAGATATGACAAACACTTCAGGATTATTGGATGCTTCCCTATTCTCAAAAGATGACAATTTTGCAAAGTGCTTGCATGACAGCAGTGTTGTGTCTAGTGGCAATTCTTGTGAAAGCCTGCACAGAGGCAGCCAATCACAACCTGCACATAACAAATTGTATTTTCATGTTACTTATACTGACAAGAGATTGGAAACTTTTACAGCTTGTAAAATGAATGTGTAAAGGGCAATACAAAACCATAGGTATTTTGACCACAAAATTGATTTTATTTCTGGTGTACTTACAAGATCAGTGATTTGGTCCTTGAAAGCAGAAGAGAAGTCATTGATAGCCTTTCTGCAAATGTTTGATTCTATGCTTTGTCTGGAGAAGTCAGAGGGATAAAACACAACCCATTTGGTTTAGTAAAGGGGAAATCTCATCCAAAACCCTTCCTTTGAGTAACAAAACCCAAAGTTAAGCAGCTAGACAACTGCAGATCTTTCATATACTAGCAATAGCTTCATTTCTACCTTGAAAAATATCAGCTGAGATGTGCTGTTCATGTTTGGAAAAATATCAAATCCCTGGAGACCATGTCAAGATCACATGTGAAAAAACATTTTTACCATAGAAACTTAATAATCATTAACATCAGAACATAACCATGCAATACTGATTCCCTAAAGGACAGCCCAACAGATTAGCAAAAACACGGGGATTTATTTTTAAAACTTTGACTATCCAGTCATGGGAAAGCAGAATATTTACCTGTAATTTGCTGCTATCTTCTCAACTTTGGCCAGAACAACATCCAGTTCTGTAATATCTCTAGGAGATCTCTTCAGCTCTTCGGGACACCAAACCTGTAGAGAATGTGGGCTATCCACTGGAACAGCAGAATAAACCTAAGTACTGCACAGTTCAGGTACACATTGCAAAACAACAGAAAAACTACTGTGCTCACCCATCAAAAAGCTATAAATATTTTAACATGAAATTGGAGAAGAGGGATATATAAATTATTTCATCTGTCTTTGGCTGAGCAACTATGATAGATTTATCTGGGAACACCTTAGAACTGGGATGATCAATGATATGTAACTTAATTCTTCATTGATTCAAGCAAGCCCAGGAACACATCAGTAAACTAAGTAATACACGACACAGTGTACTGTAAACATGACTTTTTGTGTTAAAAAACTATTAGCCTGAATTTGCTACTTGCATTACTCAAAGACTCATGAGCTTTTATACTTGTATACATTCTTTTATTAACAGCATATATGCTTCAAAAACCCACTATACACAAATACATTTCTTTAAACTTTGCAATAGTATTATTAGCCAATTCCACTAAAAGTTAAGCCATGTTTCTTCACACACTCCCCAATGTAAATCTAGTACTAAAACGTGATCAGGTTCTGTTCAAAGGAAGCAAGATGGCACCAGAGACAGTTTCTTCCTACTGAAAAATGCCATTGTTGTGAAGCTCCCTGTCTCAAGGCTCCTTACACCAACAGCTGCACCTGTGCTGCAGGCAGGGGCACTCCGAGTTCTGCCCCACAGCTGCTGCTCCAGGCTTCCAGACCAAGGAATGTACTGACACCTCTTACAGCTACATAGCTGTGGTTTCCAGGCTTCCCTCCAAAGGGAACCAGGCTGCCTTACAGGTATAATGCACACCTATGCTTTACCCCTCCAGGGGAGGAATAGGCAAATCCAGGGATGCAAACCATGGGGATCAAATGGGGGTCTATACCAACACTGAAACTAAAACTTCCCATTTCTAGAAGCACTATGTTGCTACATTCCAGAAATGAAAACCATTGAAAAACTTTGATCTTGAATGAAGAAAAGCTATATGGGAGTTCTGAAAAGAGCACTTTACCAGAAGGATCTGATGTGTTCTCCTCTGAAGGCCGCTTCTTTTTTGTCTGGAATTGAGTAGTATTCAGAGTCTTCTGTGGTATGAAAAGCAGATTAACTTCCAGAAGAAACCCTAGGTTTACTCATCTAAACTCCTGAGAGATGGCAGTTAAGCAGAATGCAGAAGGCATTTCCTGACTGAAGCATCAGTCACATATCCTTCAGCTTGTTTCACCAGTCCCAGCCCAGTGGTCACCCTGCTGCAGGACAGCGGCAGCCTGACTGCACTGGCCACTGACCCGTCAGCCACTGGCCCTGCAGCAGGGCTGGAGACATCCTAAGGAGCTTAAGGACCCTCAGTTCAGCACAGCCATTGCCCAGGATTAACATTTCTCTGATCAACAGTGCTTGCTCACCTTCCTTCTCACCTGCGTTCTGTCCCAACCCTTTCTGTACTTGCACTGCTTTGTGACACCAACAGCACTTCTACAAGAGTGCTGCAGGCATCCAGCCTACTGATGAAAGACTAACACTCTGTACTGAGTGTACAATCCCAATAAATGTCAATATGTAAAAACCTCTTGTCCCAACTACTGCACAGCTGCTTTTATCATAGGTTACTTTCTTGAGCCTGCAGAAAGTTGTCTCTCCCTATATGTCTGGCAGCTAAGTGGGCCAAAAGCATTTCACACTAGTTGTGGAGTAAGTGTGGTGAAACACTCACTCAAAACTGAATGGCTTTTCGTTCTAACACATATTCAAAATTAATTTTATCAATATTATTTTTCCCATAAGTCTGTTTTGCTTCAATACCAAACAAGTACAAAGGATTCATATTGCATCTAGTATGCCATTCCTTGAGAACATATATTTTAGGTACAAAGAATATATTTGAAAAAAGGAAAGAACATACTCCCAAATGAGCAAGAGAATAGGCTTCAGGATCCAGGAACACCTGGCTATTATATTCCTTGTTGATATGATGACTTGTAGCTTTAAGCATTTCACTTGGCCATCTCACAGGAATACTCCGAGGACTGATTATTTTGGATACAATTCAGTACTAATTCAGTACTAAGAAACAAACTGAAGGTCTTCCTCTCCCCCCACCCTCTAACACAGGCATGGCATGAAGTGAACTACAATTAAATTGAAATTACAATTAAATTAAAATGATAATACTCATGCAACTTTTTCCATACCCCAGTCTCCTTAAGGGGCTCCTCTCCAGCATCAGCCGTGTTGAATTTCCGAACATCACCATCGGAAGGCTTTGAGTGACGCGGTTTTTTACTGGGAAAAGAAAAACACACACTACTACCCTCTGAGGAAGAATGATCTTCAACCATATGCACACCAAAATCTTGTGTTTTGGGGAACATTCTGTACAGCTGTGTCTCATACAAGTTCTATTAAAGTAAACTTGATTTAACAGATGAGAAACATACTAAATTTTGAATTAAAATATTTTAAAAATAATTTTCTTTGCTACATATAGTTTAACTAGAACGTTTTTCCCTTATAATCTAAAAATCTAAAGATTAAATTAAATACTGACAATTTTATTTTTTTTCCACCAGACCTTCTGTCTGTGTTTTGCCTTTGTGGTGCCAAAACACAACTGGGTGACGCATTTTGTGAATGTTCCTCTCCATAAGCATCCACAGCAGTACTGTGCAAAGGGTGATCTATAAAGAACAGAAAATAAACCATATGAACACCTCTCCCACCTTTCAAGGCAAAGAGCACTGCCTGCCACTAAGCATTTAGTTAGAATATTTGTGGTTTGCTAACTAATAGAAAGGAAGTTTTCGTTACAAGTATTATTTGAGGATTATGAAAAAACACACAGTGAAAAGTTTCATAGTTTCTGTACCCATTCACCTGCTGTTTCTTTACAAGCCCAGACCAAAGGTAGCTCAGCATGTATTCATGGCATAGAACAAACAAAATACTTGGTACAGTTTGTTTCAAGTCTCTCTTTGGTACGGCAGATGTAAACCTTCTACATGTTTAAATAACTACTTTCTTTTTTTTTTAATATAGATTTTAAGCCGCTTTAGTGGATGCTGTAAGAAGGCAATTATTGCTGCTAAAGAATATCTGTAAATGTAGAATTCTTGAAGGTAGCCACCAAAATAGATTAGAACTCTGAAATTTAAGGTTTTAGCATGCCTTCCATAGCACAAATTCCTTTTTTTCAAGCACATTGCCAAAGAACTTTTGTGTTAGTTTACATTACTGTCAGAGGGAATCCTTTTTATAGTCTAAATACATACCACAGAAATTAGGAAAAGTGTTTTTCATTTTGCAGCCTTGCCTTATAAACAACCCTTTTGCTAAATTGTTTTTTATAGCTCATTTTCAATGCCGTTCCTAGTAGCCACATTCACATTTCCACAATTTTCTCAGAGTAATAACTATTACAGTTGAGAAACAGCTCTTAACATTTTCTCTACAGCTTCTAATTACATTGTTTTTCAAAAAAACCCAAACATATACATACAGATAGATATAACAGAGGACTCCACACAGGAGCATCTACTCCATCTAAATTGATTCTCTTCCTGTGTATTGAGACTTCATTACACAAGTCCAACACAAAGCATGGAAGTGCTTTTAATCCTTCACCAAAAATTGTAAGGTTTGATGTTATTTTTTTACGTAACATTGCAAGTGGCAGAATGACATCCCTGAGAATGTCTAATTTTGCTGCCATGAATACTCTTACAATGGCAAAAATTTTACTACATAATTTGTGTAATTTAATAAAGAAAAAGTCAAGATATTGAACTTTGGTTTTTAACTGTAAGTTCTTACACAACTGCAATATTATGATATGTGAAATTCTACCATTCAGACTATAAAGCTGGAATAGCCAGTATTTTTCCACTGACTTTTATCTGCACACACTACAGCATTATTCTTGTTACTTCCTAAATTATGGAAAATAACACCAAGTCCTGTCTGTCTCTCCTATCTATTACTTTCTCTTGCAAAGAACCAAAACCTTTTCCTAGGTAAGCACTGAGGTATTTTGCCCATGTGGTTGGTTTGTGAAAAGCATACCTTAAATGACATTCAAGTTAATACTAACCAAAGGAATCATCAAGCTCCTCAAGTTGATTTGTTCCTGCTACCTTCAATATCCTTGAGACATCTGGTTCCTCAAGAGGAATTGATTTCCAGCGAAGATTGGAGGTGGCTTTGCGCTCCTGGATGGGTATGAAATTAAGAACCAGTTTATCCATCTTTTTTGAGTGTATAGCTTAAACGTGACAATGACTTTCAAGAACATTTGGCTAGAAATACATTTAACCTGAACCATATCGACTCCTGAGCTATGGTATAAGGATTTGAAGCACATTTTTTCCTCAGGCTATGGGTTTTTTCCCCTACGAGAAGTGATAGTATAAAATGTGTATATTCTGCTATTTGATACTGTGTTCTACTGCAAGCTTTGTCTTCTTTCATAAAAGTGTACAAGCACAGAAATCTTATAACACTCTAATACTTGGCTTCTAAGATCTGTAGACTTTTTCTTTCCAGGCTTTAAAATATTTCTTCTTTCATTCTATATTACATAAATTTCCATCCTTGTCCAATTCAATTACTTTCACTTTTAGAAACTGAAAAGCCATAGTGTAACTTCTTATACAAAAGTGGAATTTATAAATCAAGGATTACAGAGACACTTCTGTAAAGCAGAAGGGTAAATGAGAATGACACTAGTTTACAAAAGAGTTGTGGAAACAGTTGTGTGCCATTCACACCACGTGTGAGTGACTTTCCTCACTAATTTCTGTGTGTACCTGTAGGGTGAATTATAACCAGAAAGACCAACTTCTGGAGCTTTTAAGCTTTACCAGTGCTTAGCATTGCCCCAGAATTACTGTTATGGTACCAAATATGCACATCAACTACTTTCTCCATAAATCTTCTTTTAACGGTTTTTAAACTTCTGCCCGTTTGAAAGTCAATAGTCCATTCTGTACTACTCCTAAATTGAAAAAAGAAAACCCCACGCCAGCACCCCAAGTCTGCCCCAGCAGGGACTGCACAGCGGTTCCCAGCGCAAAGCAAGCCCTGCATTAACCCCCGTGCACCCACCTCCAGAGACAATGCCCTGACTGCACACTAACACAACACTGAGTCACACAATATCCTGCGCTGGAAGGGACCCACAAGGATCATCAAGGCCCTGCACAGGACACCCCAAGGGTCACACCATGTGCCTGAGAGTATTATCCAAACAGTCCTTGAACTCCGTCAGGCTTGGTGCTGTGACCACTTCCCTGGGGAGCCTGCTCAGTGCCCAACTACCCTCTGGGTGAAGAACCGTTCTCTAATATCCAGCCTAAACCTCCCCGGCACAGCTTTCATGCCGCTCCCTTTGGTCCTGTCACTGGTCACCAGGCAGAAGAGATCAGTGTCTGCCCCTGCAATTCCCCTGGTGAGGAAGCTGAGACCACGATGAGGTCTCCCCTCAGTCTCCAGCCGAACAGACCAAGTGACCTCAGCCACTCCTCACACGGCTTCCCCTCAAGGCCTTTCACCGTCTTCCTTGCTCTCCTTCGAACACTCTCTACAGAAACAAAACACTGGCTGTTTGAAGTCTGCCCAACCTAGCAAAACTTACCTCTATCTTAGAGCTGGTATGATTCTTCTTTATTTTCTTCTTTGAGGACATTGCGCTGTTCGTTATATGCTGCTGAATACAAAACCGAGGATAAAGCCAGTGAAAATTTGTACCCGATACGAATCAGCTTTCTCTGTGCCCGTACTTGGGAGAGAACGGGAAATCTTCGTTACTTCAGGCTATTATGCTCAGCTCACTTCAAAAGCAGTAAAACTCACTTCCTTCGCTGAGAATTATATATTTAAGTACGGATGGATGGATGCACACAGCACGTATCAGTGAGCCGGGCACATGATAAAGACCAAGTGCGACGCTGCAGTTCACGCCTTTACCCTGGCTCCGCTGCCGCAGCTCCTCTCCCGCAGGAGCCCCAGCACCGCCGGCCCTCAGGGCAGCCTCCCGCCGCCTTTGGAACCGCGCGCGCCGCCGGCGGGAAGGCAGCGAAGGCGGGGGGCGGAGCCGCCGGCCGGAAGGGGAAGCGGGACAGCGCCGCCACAGCCCCGGCCCGGCGCCGCCGCCAGCCCGAGCCCCGGAGTCACTTCAATGTTCCGAAGAATTTATTTAACCAGCACCCCTCTGCGTGGGTCTCTGGTAATTACTCTGATTAAATACAAAAAGCAAACCACAAAAACTTCCTTTTCTTCTCCCCTCCCTTTCCCTGAACTGACGCTGTGCATCTCGGAAAGCAAGCGAAAGAGATCGCTTTTGCCAAGATAAAATGAAAGCTACGGGCAAAAACTGTTAAGAAATCAACTTAAACCGCGCAAAAATAGGGCTTGCTTTAATGG
Organism: Dicrurus megarhynchus; assembly: GCA_013399195.1. Lineage (NCBI taxonomy): Eukaryota > Metazoa > Chordata > Aves > Passeriformes > Dicruridae > Dicrurus > Dicrurus megarhynchus. The sequence continues at coordinate 638,418 of VXAD01003979.1, forward strand.
CGTGCCAAAAAAAAAAAAAAAAA
>VXAD01003979.1:638480-728415 GCA_013399195.1 Dicrurus megarhynchus
AAAAAAAAAAAAGAAAGTAGGCTACATATTGAAAACTTTTTATTCCATCCCTGGCACTTAAGAGGAGATTTAGCAATGTCAGGTCTTGTCAGTTGGTGGGGCCCTTTTGATGCCACACCTCTTTATCCATCGGGGGTGGTGACACTGACACCCACACACACCCCTTTGGCTTTAGCCAGCCAAATAAGCTAAAACAGTGAAATAATCACTTTAGAAGTCTAAAGAGAATGTGCCACCTCCTAAGCCTAATTTGCTGGCTATAGCACCCAGCCCCATGAGCCACAGATAAGACAGTACAGTTTTGTTTCTGTAATGCTAGGTTTCTTCAATAGAATGTTGTTAAGAACATAAACCTTAGATCCAGTTCTCATCCCTCTCTCAGCTATCTCCAGTAGGAGAGGTGTGGTGACACGTCCCTGTCTTTCCAAGCAGCATACACACAGATCTGAATATGTTATTGAATAAGTGACAAATTTGGTTTCCTTCAGTGTGGAAGAAATGTATAGAGGAACATACAAAATTACTTAAGAGGAGAAACTCTACAGAGGTTTGCTTAGTATCTCACAATGACATCTATAATTCACATGGAGCTTTAAACAGTGTCCTGATGGTGGTGCTTCATCTACCCTGGTCTGATAACTCTGCCCCTGAAATCTTTCATACCATACCCCTGATTTAAGGCAAATGCATGGTGTGACGGCAGGAATAAGGAAACCCCCTACCACCCAGGAACTGCTAAGAGTTTCAGAAACTCCAGCTTTCACTCAAGGTCAAGTCATTTGAGGTGATGGTAAGAACACAACTGTCAGGAAAAAGACCAAAAAAAAAATTAAAGATTTGCTTGTTTAGTAATGTACTGAAAAAGCAAGTTACATACAACAGCATCCCTTTCTTACAAATATTGGCCAACACCTTAAACATGAAAAGTCACTTTCCATAAGTAAAAGTGTAAACAACCAGCCTTTATACTGTATTTAGTATGTCTGTAGCAGTGGAGTTTTACAGCTTGTCACTTAGAATATTACACCTGGGCTTGTTAGTCAGCAGCATTTTTCCTTGATAAACAAACACATCACAGCATTGAAATGCAGAAATATTTATTTTGGTTTCCTTCATTGGTTTTGAAAATTGTTTTGGTTTTATAAAACATAGAAATAGCCAACACTAAGCAAACATTTGAATTTCAATGTAACAAACTACTGCTCTAACAGTTGACTTGGATTTGTGTACCTGAATTGCATACACGTATGAAATTATGCTACAGAGTAGTGCATTACAATCACACACAAATCTTAGTGCAAACCTTGTTGTGCTTGTATTTTACATATATCATGTTTTCAAAAAACAGCAATGAATGTTAATGCAAAACCAACTCTGTTAAGGATAGCGAAAGACTTATGCTGTAATAAGGCTTATTTCTGCTGATTTTTCAAACAAAACATAACTAGTTATTATTTTGCAATTTATCTGGGAATTAGGTTTGTATCCCTGAACAAATACCTATTCTGGGCCAACACACAGTTCTGTTGGCATATATAAATAATTCCAACTGCTGCAAAGCATCAGGCAAAAACATTCTACCTGACCTATTTTGCTATTCAGTGAAGAATACTCAGTGGCTCATACATAAAGCACAGAAAACAGAGGTTATGTCAGAAGCTCTTCCACTTACACAGGGCCTGGCGCATTTTTATAAAATGCATTTTAAATACAAGTTCATTACAGGGAAACAAGTGGCTAGTACAGGTGCAACATTTACCCTGACTGTCAGCATAGCCCAGCCTCCTGATTTGGTTTTTAGGTCTTTAGTGTTCTTGCCAGAGTTGGGATCTGCTCATTTGCAGGGCTGGCACTACTCCAGAATCATGCTAATGTAGCAGAGGCTACACTTGCTGAATGAACTGCATCCACACAGTGCAGAACCACCATATGCAGACTTACTCTGAGGAACTTCTATTCATCACTCTTCCTTGTGTGGAGTGCTGACTTCTGCCTCATAGAAGTACATCTCATAACTGGCTGCAGATGTAGAAGGGAGATACAGCTCAGATGCCTTGCCCCAGTTAATACTAGGACTAACAAAAGATGTGATACCAGCTATGCCACTGTAAGGGTTTGGGTTTTTTGATGGTTGGGTGGTGGGGTTTTTTTGAACAGATTAAGTAATTTTTCAGAGGATGCAAGATACTTAGAGGCATCTTCAAAGCTGCCAAATCCTTTGTGGAATTGACAACTGCAAAACACACTGCAGACAGCAAACATGCTGGCAATAAAACCTTAGTTCCTTGGTGAAGGTGAGTCCCATTTTTGACCAAGGAAATATTAAATAACTTACATATAGTTACCATTTATAGTTAAGGCTCTTTTTGGAAATTGTAGGTCACCATAAAAACAGTATGCAACACAACTTGAATGTAAGGCAGTGTTCCATTTCTTCAATGTTCCTATGGCAAGTACCCATTTTTGTACAAGTTAATGATTGCACAGTTTCCTTCCCTATTTTTGCTGTAGTCAAAATACAGATATGAAGGCCAACAGTAGACAGACATGTGCCACTTTCCTCATTCCATTCACAATTACATTTTGGCATTAGCATAGAGTTCATCTATCTGTGACTGGAAGTATTTTCGCAGTTCTGGTCTCTTTGCCTTCAGTGTGGGTGTCAACAGCCCGTTTTCAATAGAAAACATTTCAGTGTGCAGGAAAATGTCTTTCACCTGGAAAATAAAAAAGTTACTAGCCAAGCTGTATTCCTTGGAATAGACAAGACTATTAAAAACTTGCCCAAACATCATAACAAAGCCTGTCACTTGAGAAGTTTTCCAGACAGAAATTAAAAGCAGTTTCTGGAGAATCAGATCATATTGGTGTTGAGAAGTTTAAAGAATTAGGTATTTGGTTCTCACAAGCATCATACCTGTTCAAATGACTTCAAACCAGATTCTTTCCCAATTCTCACCATGTCCTCCAGAATGTATTTTTTTACATCCTGTGGATACAGAAATACATTATGTAGCTTCATGCTTGCATAAGCATCAACTTGAAGAAGCTGATGCAGAACAGCTAACTGTTCAGTTAGATATGCCTTACCTTGTTTTTGCATAGCTCTATATAGGAGCCTTCAACTCCCTTTTTCTTGGCCCAGTTGTGCAGAGTCTCAGGATCAGGTACCACGACAGCTACTAAGAAGGCCTAAAGAAAAGAAAAAAACTTTACAAAAATTCCTAAGTCAACACTTTAGTTCCTACACATTTCTTACTAGTCAGCTAGGTTCTGGGGAGCATTTCTGATCCTGCTGTCAAGTCAGCAGCTTTCTGCTACCTGAACACAGGAGTGCAGTTCAGAAGCTGAACTGAAAGAATTATTCTTTAAGACCCACATTTCTCTTTACACTTGAAAACCCCCAAGATATCCAGGTTCTTTCTTGGTGTGTGGGGGTTTGTTTTGGTTTTTGTTTGTTTGTTTTTTGGGTTTTTCCCCCTGCACACTGTAAGCAATTTATATTCAATCATTAATAAGCAAATTAGTTCAGCTCCACTACCTGATCTGAAACCAAATCCAGAAACATGCTATGCAACTGCTGGAATCCAATCAGAACTAAAATGTGTAACAATAGAAATTGAAGATAAAAATTTAAATTTCAGTCCCAAAGTCTGAGGTGAGCAGAAGGAAGAAAGACTCTTCTGCAGTCTCCTTTTGCATTAATTTTTAAAATTACCTGAAAAATGCTTACCTGCAAGCTCTCTCCATGAACAAACACCTGTGCAAGAGCTTCACATCTCAGATACACATTCTCTATTTTCTCTGGTGCTATGTACTCTCCCTGGGCTAGTTTAAATATGTGTTTTTTCCGGTCAATGATCTTCAATGTACCATTCTGTTGACAGAAATAACTTTCACTCAGAGGAGGCACTTCAAGTGAAAAACCAATCTACACAGCTTAGGCATGCCACACTGGCACAGTAAAACTGTGCTAGAGCCAGAGAACTGTCAAACTAATGTTAGAAGAAAATAGGTTATGTATCCATCTCCTCTAAACTGATGAAAGCCTCAGGACTCGCACTGTCAATACTTTTTTAGCCCCAGTCACACAGATTTAGCTACGATGGTAATTATCCACAAATTCTTGTCTTTCACCTTACTAATTCTGTTCAATACCAAATATTTTCTAATATATTTATTAAATTTCTGCTCATAACCATAAAAGTACCACTCCAGCTATGTAAGTTAACTTACTGGTAGCCATTTCCCAATATCTCCTGTGTGAAGCCAGCCATCTTTGTCCAGAGCCTCCGCCGTTTTTTCTGGATCTTTTAAATAGCCACGAAACACATTTAGCCCTTTAATACACACCTGAAAAGAGCCATTTGTTAATGAAGGAATAATGTAATGAAGGGAAGTTAGCAATCACTACTAGCAACAAATGCTTTCTCCAATGGTTCTTAACCCCCATTAAAAAGGCAAGAGGAAGTTTGTGTTTGTATAGGAATTTCTACTCATGCTTTTTAGAGACCTAACATTTTCCATTGGTATGAAGTATAATAAGCAATTGGAATGATCTATTCTCTTCCATTCTAGGAGCAGTGTTCCTACCCACTATTTGAATAATTGGAACCTATCAGAAAAAATTTGTTTTTATTTATGTGAAAAAGTTTTGCTAGATCCAGAAATACTGTCTCTCAGCCTGTTAATGTGTTCATTTCAACTTTGGTAAACAGCAGGGGCATTGTGTTATAACTAGCAGGGAAAAGAAAAGTTGTGTATCAAGCAAATGGCACATTTGTTGTCCGAAAATTAGACTAGAAGGAATTACTAATGTACCAGCAATAGATTCTTGAAAAACTCATCCCACGTATTTTCAGTGCCTACTCAGCATGCTGGTGAACTACAATACAATGAACGTGAGATGTTGTCAATAGCAGGGAGATCAGAGTATCAGTGAGGGTTCTGATGACCTCATGGAGACAGTAACAAACTTGGGACCAAACCAAAGTCATATTTTACAAACCAAGTCATTTCTGTTTTAAAACAGACCTTATCTGGAAGGATATGAATAGAAGAGAACTCTACATGTCCCAGTCAAGTTAAAGACTGACTGATCAAACATTAATTTTTCGTGGCTCCTACAATCACAGGAAGGCACTAGGTGACAGTTTTTCCCAGTAGAGACAGCCAACCATTTATCTGTATCGTGCTATCTGGCACTGAGACCTCATCTGCATATGCTCATATATAATTCTATTCACAAATTTATACATCTTGAACAGTGATAACTGGCAAAAGTGAAAAGCAAGGCTTGATAGAGCAGAGAATATTGAAAGCTTACTCTCAGAGAAGGGGACTAGAAATGTTTAACCCAGATGAAAAGCAAAAAAATAAGGAGGAATATTTATTTTAGGCAAATGGATAAGAAGAGCCAATTCCACAGCCATGGGTTTTGAGTGCTGTGAAGCAAGTTACAACACTTTGTTATATTTAGAACAGTTTATACTGAGGAAGTTAGGCCTGAAAGACTAAGACAGCACCTGATATATTAAGGTGCTACCATTTTTATTCAAGTCCAAAGTAACTCCTAATGCAGCAAACTTTCACATTAAGTGCAAGCAAAACACTTTTAGGAGGTTTTTTTTTAGAACTATTTAACTATTTCTCATTATAAGAATTTATCCTCAATTCCTCTAGCAGACTAAGCTTTAAGAGCATACTGAAGGTGAAGCAAAAATTATTGATGAAGACTAAATATGGAATCATATGCAAGACAGAAGAATTTTGACATTTTTCTCCACTTGCAAGTAGTTTCCCACCACCAAGACCAACTAAATCCTTGAGTATTTCTGGGAATTAAAGCTCAATGATTTGTCTCTAGTCTCATACAAATTACAACCAAAACAAATAAAGATTAAAAATCCTTTGTAGGCACAAATTAGTTACTTGCTTAAGCTACTTTTAATTTCTCGCTCCCCCAGCTGCCCCAACAGCCTCTTGAAAGCACATAAAAGACACCACAGTTAATCTGCTTTCGGGGCTTGGGGAAAATAAATTACTATATAAACATCTGTTCAAAGTATATACACAAAAGTTAAATCTGTATATATTTTACTCCAAAACAATATTTTAAAAGACAGCATACAGCATCACATATAAAGCTGGGTCCTCAAAATGCAATTTGTAAAAAATATGTGTTCAATTTGTGCAGACTGCATAAAAAAAGTTCAGAAAAATGTGCAGGCAGGCATCACAAATCATCAGCAGCCTTCATGGCACTTGATCTCCATTTCTCTTAGAAGTTTCCAGCCACTTTAAATTACCTCCTCTCACACACCACAAGCTGGGTAAGTGGCTACATGCATCAGCTGTTCTCTGGCCCATGGCAGTGAAGTGGGAGACAAGCCCTCTGCCAGCACTCTGCTAAGGATAACTGCAGTATGAGGTGGCTGCACCTCCCAGCTATTCCGCAGCTGGAAGATGTTGCCTTGGTCATACAACCTTACCTATGGTCATACAACCATCTGTTAACCTGTGGGATAACAGATTATTATGTAAGATGTTTCTTCTCCCCTCCAATATACTATTTCCTGGTTTGCTTCTGTGAATCATTAACTGATATTGCATGCAGACATCTTCAATTTTAGGTAGCAGGCCATGTTTAGCACTTCTACTAATCTCAGTTATTTCAGGAACAAAAAAACCATTTTCCAAGATTTCCCAAGAGGCTCATACTGACTTTCTGAAATTACTTACCTCACCCTCTCCTTTGGCAGCCGAGTAATTCATTTCTTGTACATCAACAAGCTTGATGATATTGCATGGCATTGGTGCTCCAACATGACCTATTAAACACAGTAACACTTCAACAGCCTGATGCTTTTTAGTCAGATTCTGAAAAAAATAAGCTGCTTACACACTGAAGAAAGATGGAAAACTGATTTCTGGTAGCTTAAATTTGCCAGGACTGAAACACTAAATTCTCAGATATCCCTAAGAATGTTACAAGCTGAACCATGTACTCAGGCTTGCTTTTTCTTATAATCAAGATCCTCACTCTACAGAGATATTTAAGTAGCAGAAGCCCCACTAGTTTCAATTAGCAATATTATTTCAGTTAGGGAACTAGAGATGTAACAGCTGAGGGAAGCACAGACTGTTCATTCCAACACCAAAAAATGCCATTTATATTTCCAGCCAGCCTTTATACACAGAAGATTCCTGTTTGATAGAAACTACAAGGGTTAATACTATGACCTCCCTTCTCCTAAAGCTACTTCAACTTACAAGAACAAATCTTATTAGAAGTTTGAATTACTCATAGCTAGAAGTTTGAACACTCATAGCTATTTAAGGGTAGAAACATCAAGGGATCCAAAACATTTTTATTTCACTTGAAAAAAAGCAATCATATCCTTCATGATAGGGGTTACTGAAGATTAAATAAAGTAACCAGGGGCCTCTAAAAATTTCAGGACCCTGAAATTTAACAGACAGGTAGAGAGCTGAACATCATACCTGCTGTCCAGTCGCCAGGCAATGACAGGGAGCATCCAGCTGTGCATTCGGTCTGTCCATAACCTTCATAGAACTAGAAGGTGAAATCGAAATATAATCTAAGACCATTACTCTTCAACACAAAGTTTCTTCATTAAAAAGCAATTAACATTTTGTTTCTTTTCTTCTAATTGTTTAAATTTGAGTGTACCAAAACCCTTAGCATCTTCTAAAAAAAGAAAAAGTGATTTATTAGTTTTATCACAATACACAATTTTAAGTGCTAACATTCCACCTTCAGTTCCAATATTTACTCATAGTTTCACTTAGTTTCACACAGCATGTGACACCTGTTTAGATTAAAACAGAAAACAACAGAGGAAGCAAGAAAGAAATGAAGAACCATAGCACTAGTAGTGACTTCATTCACATAATTTAAAACTAGGTTTGTCTGAGACAGCCAGAAATGGAATCCCTACGCCCCATCACAGCTCTGTGATTGTTATACACAAGACAGGCTTCCCTTTTCTGTGCAAAATGCATTGTTACACCAGCACACCACTGAAAAACTTCAAGAAATTATGAAAGCCTGATATTTTAGAGTATTTTTGTTTTCTATCCTTGAAATTTATTTAATTTCAACACATTTGTTCTATGCCACTGTTGTTCAAATTTTACCTCCAAAAGCATATACTTTGAAGAGGCTCTGAAGATAAATGCAATGTGTGCAATCTGATTCACCCCAGCCTCATCTTCAAAACAGCAGCACTACAATATCATCACATTATTAGATTTTCTACAGTAGTTACAAATACTTCTGTGAGCAAGGCAAACTCTAGAAACTTAAATCACATACATAATTTATTGCTTACTGCAGCCTGTCAAAAAAATCTTTCCTCTAAGACAGGTCAGCTGGTTACTTCAGTTAAAAGACTTTGGGATGAATATGGAAATTTCATGGGACTGAGAGAAGCTTGGGAAAAGAGCATGCATAGTCTCCAAGAATACCAGAAAGAGTTATCCATATAATCAGACTGCTAGAAAAACTCTAAAAAAGCTGGAGACAGGTATTAAAATATTTAGGGTTTAGGACTAAGGCCAGGCAACTCACCTGACAGCCAAGAGCTGCTCTCAGGAAGGTCAGTACACTTGCAGACACAGGTGCTGCTCCTGTAATCATCAGCCTTACTTTTCCTCCCAGACTTGCCTACAATAGACACAAGATACTGTGGACACCAAAAGCATTTTAGAAGTATTTCCAGTCACCTTCTATGACACCCTTAGCCACTGTTCACCTACAGTGTCACCCACAAATGTTAGAGAGTGAAAGTTTAGTCTGCTATTGCAAGCTGTCTTTCTTGCACTGTTTTTAGTCTCATTAATGGCTGGAAGATACGGGATCTCAAACATACAGTATCTATACAGACTGTGGTGTCACTGCAATGCAGACTCTGCCAAAAAGAGCTCAAGCCATGGCCTTACAGTGATGGCTTTATTTTTAACTGCCTTGTATCAGCTTCTCATACATCCTGAATGCTATAAAAAACAGCCACATGGGCATGCTGTACAGCCAAGGTTAAGGCCATAGCAAGTGAGTGTCAGATAGAATAGCACGCATAACTTACTAGTGACCAACAGGGAGAAGACAATGGGGGCTACAGGTGGCACTGTGTCATACTTAGCATTCTTTCTTCAGAAGGACAGTGTTTGCTTTCAAAGTGGCAAGAGAGAAGCACCAGACTGTTTCAGAGTGACTTCCTTAATACAGTTAGCTGATACTATGAGAACTAAGGGAATTGAAAAAATGAGGTTGAAAATAAAAAACCAGCTCTGATTTTTGCTCTGAGTAGCCAGGTAGTCTTTAATCAGTGAAAAAGCCATACCAGATTATATTCCTATGAAATATGAACCATCCCTATGAAATTCAACAATTGCAAACTTCAACTCAAAGGCTTTCAAGCATACCTGTATTTTACGGAAGATGACTTTATCCCAGAAGCTGTTATTTCTAACTATACCACTTCTGAGTTCTGCTTCTTTCCTCTTGGAAGCAAAATCCAGCAGCCACCTCTTTAACGAAGTATCTGCCTGCCCAAAAATCTATTAAGAAAGATGGACTGTGGTTAGAATCCTCATAGACTACCATTCCCTTTTCCTTACAGATGCATGCATAGAGACTCTCAACAGTGAAAATCAAATAAATAAAACAACCTTTATTGATAGGCATCTTAATTCTAGGAAGAAATGCTTGTGCATTTTTATTTTGACCCCAGTTCAAGAGTTGAAATTGGCACTTAACATCACACGGTTTGATGGATATCAAGAATTAGTTGTTTCAATGCATAATTTCTTCATTAAAATGTATGAATGAAAATGGATGGTTTACTTCTCTATTCCAGTATCTTCAAAATTCAAATTGAGCATAATCCTCAGCATTTTCTGAAAAGCACCCTATCATAATACATAATGCAACATGGCATGTTGTGAGGAGATGCAGGCCACTTCAGAAAAACCAAATGGAGATCTGTCTTGCATATACAAATTTGCACTTTAGATCACTTTTCAAACGCTCCTTCTAGTTGTTCTCAGGAAGCCAGAGAGCAGACTCAAGAGCAACCCACACATTAGTATATTCATTTGAAAAGAGGAAGACTCAGCATTATGACTGTAAGTATGCAGACTGCAGCATTATGGCCCCCTGCCACGCCAATTCCCCAACTTGCTGGCTTCACATGCTAGGTTACTGCAAGGGTGGGTGAGGTTGAAACAGTGGAAGTCTCAGGGCACCAGACTAAACAAGCAAGAGGAAATCATGAGAACAAAGTCCCAAGCTTTGACTTTGCTTCTCAAATTCCAGTAGAGCATGTGTGAGCAGAATAAGGAGCTACATTTTAAATATTAAAACCTGGTCTCAGGTTTTCCTCCCCTCCAAATGGATTCCAATTGCACTAGTTGTTCCTGAGCCAAACAGAACCTTGTGTTACTTGGTGTTCCTCTAGTCTCATGATCAGAGAAATGTCCTGGCTCTGCCGTTTCTTTAGCAGTCACAGGATTTATTATATCCTTTAGCTCCCCTGGCTGTATCCTAAAAGGAGTCAGTCACCCATGTGCAAAAGGCCAGTTAAAACCTGAAGTTCAAGAAAGAATCTACTTTCAAATTCCCATTTCAAATGACCCTGAGCAGGCAAGCAGCACACACAGGAGAGTGGGGGTACTGGCACACCTTGTCCCCAGCACTCCCAGCTGGCTGGTTTACAGTTTTCCCAGCTAGGACACACTGGCTGCCGTGTAGGAAATTTGTATGTGTCCATGCAAACATAAGCAAACACCTGACCTTGCTTTGCAAATTCCACTCCATGAGTCAGATGCTAAAAGTGTGGCATGCAGATGCCAAGACTCATTTTTGTGTTGTAGACTAGACTCAAATAACTTGCTCAGAGCAAAACACTAAGTCATTAATCAAGATAGAGAGAATCAAGTCCCCTAGTCAGACTTCTGAACACAAGTATTTGCTGCCTGAAAGTGTTTTAATGCAACCAGTACTGTTCCCTGCACTTTCAGCTCTCTTTTAGAAAGAGATACACACATTTGTTAGCATGCCAATTTAATATCCCAGGGCATAGTAGTTACTCCTACTCTGGCAGTACAAACTTTATGGAGTCTCTTAAAAGCCTGCACAGGTCCGGACTCATGCCTGTAAACTTACCTTGTCAAACATTCTGTTCAATAGTCTTGGTACTACAGGAAATACAGTTGGCTGCAGTGTTTTTAAGTCATCCATTAGTAGTCTGATATCCCCTTGAAAGAATCCTATCCGGGCTCCATGGCACAGAACCACACACTGTAAGAAAAAAGTAAACACTCTGAAAACGCAGGAGGTACAATGTGTTCCCAGCTCTATATGTATGACAATCCTATGCAGTGCAGATCCACCTTAAATCCTCTCAACTTCTGGACTAGTTTTGCAGCATTCTCACACTATAAAATGGCACTAGAAAGACCAAGTAGCAAGACACATCTGGCATACACAAACCAGACTTTCAAGCTTAGCACAAAAGCCCCTACCCAAAAAGGGCAGTTGGTCAAATAAGGCAATGCCAGTGACTCAAGAGGTAGCAAAAGACTGAAAAGCAGAACTTCTCCATTTGAAATATTTAACAAGCTTATTTAAAAATATTAGACTTCTGTTTGTCCCCTGCTTTATACCTAGAAATTCTGTATTTATAGTCAGCACATGCTATTTACTAGTCCAGTGAGGATTTCTGCCTTATGCTACTTCATTTCCATTCCTTGCACTCTGGTTTTCCTTCTCATTTCAAAGGACCAATGTGAGCAGAGGACTTGTTCTTAGGTGATCAAGACGCTCTTTAGAAGATTCTAGCAGAGCCAGAGCTTATTTCTGCATCACTTCAGACCTACACAAAGGTAGGCAGACTTAATCCTATTGTGTTCTATATTTTCTGTCTAGAAACTTCACCACCTACCTTACACCCCCTCTTTATTTTCCTATTTTTTTGGCTTTTTAACATCTCTCCTCTCCTTGTGTTTATACCTACCTGCTTTTATTTCTCCTGCTTCCTCCGTAACACCTACTCCTTCATTCCCTACATCCTCTTATTTGCTGCATGAGACATGCTAAAATGTCACTTTCCCCCTCCACCTGTGTTTTGCCACCATCTACTAAAAGGAGCAAATATATCATCAATCCATATGGACTGAGCAGCAACTGTCTACTAGGTGGGAACATATTTGTCAAGTCAAGTTCATTGACGCTCTAACATCCATACGATGCCAAAAACAAGGAAACATCAACTTTAAAACAGAACTCTAAAGGTTGGTTCTCACAGAGTGTGTTCATCTCTACCCCAAACAGCAAGAAGTCTATTCTCCTCTCTACCAGTAATGTTCTTAGTTAATTTCCTTATGCAGATATGCCAGCTATTTTGTACAGGCATCAAACAGCAGAGGAATACTGCAATCCAAAGACTCTTTTCATTTTGTCCTTTAAAATACAAGTTCCCATCCTGTTTCTACTGCATAATCAAGAGCAGAGCTGTTATCTACAAAGCTTGTATGTTCTGGTGCAAGACAGGGGAGCAAAACAGACACTGAGGTATAACTGATATCAAGGTTACCAGGAAGAAAAAGTGCTGAATGCCCCGGGGCATTCCTCAGATATGTACTATTCCGAATCTCTGTAACACAGACATATATATATATACATACATATATATGACATACATATAAATATATACATTTTTGTACGTACATATATACACACTTTCAGTAGGAAACTTAGTATTCCTAACAGAAGTCATAAAACAATTTCTGGCTTCATATGCCTTTTCATGCTTTCATGGATGCCTCCTCTATAAACCTTCAACACATGTATTTGCAATCTCACCTAAGGAAGATGTGTTAATTCAACTTTAATAAGTGCAGTAATTAACACCTGAACATCTTACATACTGTAGAGGCACAAGGGAATTGCATCCATTCGATAATGCATAACACCCAACACGGGCTCAAAGGTCCTCAAGACTGCCAGTATTAAGACAACCTCAGCCCTTTCATTCTCAGAAAATAAGCCTCAGATTTTGCTATATGGTAAAAACAAGTGATCCAAGAGAACTTCAAAGTTTGTCACTGAAATGGCTTTAAAAGCCACTTCCATTTCCTGGAAGAAAATTCCACTAAAACAAAATCCCTTCCATTTTGCTGAAATTTCTTGGAAGCAATGGTAAGTTTAGCCAACTTAAAATTAGTTTTGTGTAAGCAAACAGGATGCCTCATTATAAAAGAAATTTTTGAGGTTTGCAGACTAAAGAATGGCATGGATTTTTAATAAAGCACTAATTATATTGGAGGGAATTTCTAGGCAGTGTACATGTGCTAAGGGATGGTCTTGCGTTCTAGTAAACCAGCTTCTTATTAACCCTAGCTCTAAGGTTAATGTTTATATTTTGGCATGAAAACCAATTGTCTAGTGCTCACTATGTACTGTTTATGGGACACTGCTTTCCTGAACCTTTTTTCAAGCTTTCACACACATTTGTAAGAGTCAAGAAGGAAGAGCATGTATCACCTGGATGCATTCTGCAAGAAAAGTAAGCTTCTCAATAATTCATTAAAACAAACAGATGCTTACCTCAACAATCCTCTCAAACATATGAGCCAGGGGCAGGAATGATATCAGAACATCATCAGAGGAAGGCATAAATGTTTTCTGGAAGTGTTAGCAAAAGTTTAATTCTCATTGATTCTCTATTATGCCTAAGTTAAACACAACAGTGAAATCTAGCACCTAAACTCTAGAACACAGCCCCTGCTTTAGTTTTGTTTGTAATGGAGCTGCATTGTCTTTTTCTCATTGAAAAGATTACAGCAATGACTTTCTAGCATGAGTAAAGATGCACAGCAGAAGATTATTACAATTTATCATTCATAGGAGTCTGAAGAGAAATAAATTCTGATAGAAGCCACAGAGAGTTCCATTACATATACCGGGAGGGCAGGGGGACAAAAAAGGTTAAAATACTATTGGTTTGAAAAAATACACTTTCATCTTAGATTAGGAAGTTTGTTTATCTAATTTACCCTAAGGCTGATATCAAAAGTGCCTTACATAAGCTAACTGTGAGACCAGTTGCTTAATTTAAAAACAGTTCTCCTTGTACTAATGAGATACACTGTAAGCCCATGGCAGAATATAATGTATATTCACATGAGGATTATTGTATCACTTTGCTTACATCAGAACAGATTGGAAATGTGTCGGTTTCTTGACCATGACAGAATAACCAGTAAACACTGACTTCTGACTAGGGGGCACAGAGTGCTGTCAAGTTGCATTTTCACTTGGATCTTACTAAAATTTAAGACTGAAGTTAGAGATTTCAATGTTTGTTTTACTCATGAGATTATTTCCCTTCAAGCAAGTCCACAATGTTTATCTTTGCAGTTTACCTCTGTAGTTTTCACAAACGCTGAAGCATTGCTGACTATGTTTTGATGAGTGATCATAGCTCCTTTAGGATTTCCTAAGGAAGAAGGACATCAGGATTCAACAGTGAAATTTACATCCTTAAAGTTAAGCTAGCAGTGGGCAAAACGAATCTGATAGCATTCTTTGATATTAATACATTTCTTTGTGTATCAATTAAACAAAACACTGTCAAGAACAGCTGGCAACAGTTAAGTAACAAGTTTTTGATGATGTCTTATAATTTTATAAGGAGCCCAACGCCTTGAGAAATCACCATGTTTTTAGATATGTTTCTCATTCAAAATTCAACTCTTCTGTGAAGATGAAGCTACCAAATCCAGATTTATTTCTTTTCTCAATCTATTTTAAAAATGTAGCTTGCTGCTGTATTCTTTCCTTATGCTCCATGTCAATGGGTATTAACTCACAAATGTCAAGTGAGTGACATCTAGACAGTCTGTTTGGTCTTACAGCAAGGTTGCTTAGACCTGTGGAACAATTTTGCTGATAAAATACAAAAAAAAGACTATGGAAGAATTGATAGTCTGAAGTCTGATGGAGAGCCCTTATTATTATGTAAACACAAATTCAGTATTTAATTTATTTCCAAGCCCAAAAATGTAACATCTCCACCCCCCAATACTGCAACTCTGTACTGATAAATGGGAAAAAAAAATTTTAAAAAAAATCAAAGGGAAGCTTATCATAACACTACCCCAGCTACTACTTCTAGAAAGGTGCAGCAGCAAGAGCAAGTCTGGGAAAGAAAGTAGGAGGGCTTCTGAATTAATTTTGCACATACAGAATAATAAATTCTACATAATATAATGAAGTGTACCTGTTGTTCCACTGGTGAAACAGATGACTGCTAGATCTTCTGGCTTTGGAGGCTATGAGAGTTAAGAAAGTATTAGTATGGTTAAGATAGCAAGGAAAAATATTTTCCTGGACAAAACATCAGGATACTAGTGTTACTTCTGAGCTATGGGAGATAGGGAGATTTGCTAGTTTGATCTAAAGAATGCTAACCAGCTTCACGTTGTCACTTGAACAAATTTCACACTTACCATAGGTTTTTGCCTGTGTGCTCTTCCTAGCTCCTACAGAAAGGAGAGAAGAAAGAGTTTAGACATAAGCATGTAACTTTCTTGCTTTCAATTTATCATGCATTACTAAACACTATAATACTTCATTATTTAGACTCTCTGTTAAGGCATTTTAACTTGTTTAGCAACCCAGTGCTAATGGGTGGCATCCCTGCCCATGGCTGGAGGGTGGGTGGGAACTAGATGATCTTTAAGGTTCCTTTCAACCCAAACCATTCTGTGATTCTATGGTTATTGTAAGAGTAACAAAGGCTTAACAGGACATTTTAAAAACATATAGAATAACTACCGTGTTCTACAAATACGAAAGTGATAACTTATCTAACTCACAGGGTTTTTCTCCAGCTAATAAGCTAGAAGTCACTCACTAGGGAAGCTCAAGGTTATAATAAGACAGCAGACAATCAATCCTATACCTCATGCAGAAGATGTGCTACTAACAATTATTGAATAAATGAAGCAAGATTCATCTCAGCAAGCACCTCCACCACAGCTTGTGACAAGGAAGACTGAGTTCCATTGCTGGTTTGTACTCCTTTTACACAGGAGAAACTCTCATCCAGAACCCTTCTCCCTCCTTAGTTACTCAGACCTGACCACTAATATTAGGATTCTAGGCAGAAGGGAAAGGATACCAAAACGATCCTTCTACCACCAAGCATTTAGTGAGTAAGAAGTAGTATTTGCAAGCCAGTGTTCAGTATCTATGAGCTTAAAAGTTTCAAACCAAGACTTACTACTGTCATGCCTATTTAAGAGTAGAAACAATATGAGTTTAAGGGCTTATGCAAGTCAAAGAGGACCTTCTGTTAGTAGCTTTGGAAGTACTCTTCGAGGACAAACATCAATTTCGCCACTGCCTTTACCTTCCAAGTACACAATAATAGCATATGCATTCCTTTGAGCCCTAGACTTCTTCAGTATGATGTACCTCTTGCATTTACACAAGGAGGTTTAAGACAAAGGTAATGTCTGGAAACACAGTTAACATTCCCATACCTGAAGGTTTGCCTTTTTGCAAGGGTGCATTATGCCAAGATTTACCACTATGGCAACACAGCTGTCAGCTCAAAACAGCACCTCCATTTCAAGTTCCACCATAAACTCAGTACCTCCCTACAACCTGCTTTGAGTAAAATCTGGGATTTATTGAATATACAGCTAAAATCTCCAGACACTTGTTTTGATCTCGTAGAACAAAACTCCACCATCTCTTCCTATTTAAGAGCCATTCATTCACAGTTACTCAGCTACAAGTAACTACATGTTACCTAAAGATACTGGGCATCAGAAACTAAGCTGATTGCTTCTAGAGGATACATGGAGAACTGTTCATGTAACCCATGCACAGCTGAGCAAGCTCAAGCCAGAAATCCAGAAAACAACTACTTAAAGCTAGAAATAGTCATTCTATTCTAATCTAAGCTCCTAAACAGCTCATAGTTACCTTTCAGGAGACACTAAAAGTCTCTACCCCCGTAAAAAAACAAGTGACAAAACGTTCCTGTTCCCTGAAGCACTGTTAGAAATATTTAAGTTTGCCTCTAACTTCTCTTCAGAGATTTAAGCAAAAGGCTCTTGGAACACCTATTACTTGATGTTTGCATTAGTGCAATAAGAGCTGCATGGTACCACTGAAAGTCACTAGTTAAGCATACAAACATCTTATGTAAAGACAACATTCACCCTCAGTTTTGTTTTTCCATAGCCAGAAGATCCAGTGGAAAGAATCTTCCCCTGGCAAAAACTACAGTTCAACTCAAGGAAAGAAGCTGATTTTAGTCTAACAACTTACAGTTGGGCCACTCTTTTTCTAAGTTTAATCCAAGCCTTTGGCCAGTGAACTACAAGTGACATAACTCTAGCCCCATTTCATGTTTTTAGCCCCATTTTAACCTGGCACACTTACTGAGGACAGCTAGCTTCGATATAGTCAATCTTCTGAAAGAAGGCATGCTGACATTTTTATATCTTTACCAGAAGGTGGCCCTATTAACATAGATGTTTTAACTGCTATGAAAACAAGTTCAGTGAAATGAGGCATTTCACACCAGTTACTGACACCTGCACAAGACAAGCATATTTTTCTGGAGATACTCAAACCCTAGTGAGCCAAGCCTTCATCAGAACTACAGCTGAAACCAGTTTAAACCCAGTTTCATAATCTCACAGTAAAGATGTACTTCATGCAATTTGATCCTGGGAAAGGGTTCTCCCAAATTAGTGAAGTTATGAAATAAACTTGCATAAGAGATCTCTGCAGACAAAATAAACTACAAGCAAAAGTGAGACTTGGACATCAAAGTGGTTTCCACTTCCAAAACCTGGAAGTTTCATTGCCCTATATCACCATAACCTTATCTTATAAAAAGCTGAGTGGCATTTTCCTTCTGCCCCAGCAAACACCTTGTAGATTCAGTGTACAGGGAAAAATGCGACTTTTCACAAGACCAAAACCTACACAGGCTGGTCTTGAAATAAGACTTTCTAAAATATTAGTCACAGTGTATAATTATCACATTATGCTTCACATGGGCAAGCCTTAACACTCAGATCTAGTGTTCAGTCTTGGACTATGTTAATAAGCTTTCGTTCTGTCATCTTGGCATATCCACTTTTATACTTTGAGCATTGTGAAATACCATTAGCAAGTTGTTTTCCTCCTATTATTTTTTATATTTTTGTGTAAACTTCAATCCAAGAAACAGTTAAGTATTTTGAAACGAATCCATCACAAGTAAATGGGATGAAAGCAGTTAAGCAGGTTAAACATTCTTACCTCTATTTCTCTCATGCTGAACACTTCCACACCGCACTTTTTGCCACGTTCCACAAGATCCAAACCAAAAGACTCCATGACAACAATGGTGTTGAGTATTGGAGCTTCTCCCTTTTCCACACTGGTTAGCAGAAGTTTGGCCTTGTCAGGTTTGTCACAGAAAACCAATGACAAGTCAGCTGATGAAAAAGAACTATATTATGAACATGACAAGTTCAGTTTAGACTAGATCCATACATACTGAAGTATATCACAATGGAAGACTTTTCCAAAGAAGGTTACAGTTCTGCCCCCAGTCAGATCTGTCATCACCTATTCAGCTGCTGAGCTACTGAAAGTGTCCTACCTTTGTTCACAATGTACGTTATAGCTTCAGCTCCCAGTGTATCATAGAGTGGCACCACCACCATGGAGAATGCATAGCATCCCTGTTCAATGATGACCCACTGCACAAAGAGAAGAGATGAAAGTCACTATGTTTTGCTTACTGTAACAGACCTCCAAGAAAGATTCACATTTAAACTCTAACAAGGAGACTAATAGGACACAGCTCACTTGAACAAGTCTTTCTAAAAAGTAAGTGACAGTTTATAATTTTTTCACTTTGAAGACCTACTCAATTTTTATCTGTGGAAGGAGGAAAAAAAATCCCCAAATAATAAGGAGCTATAGGAAAGAATCCAATCCAATAACATTCAACTCTATTCCTAAAAGTAATATTAAATACTTTCGAAAAAAGCAGTTAGCATTACCTGTCCCCTTAGTTTACCTACAAACAGAAAGACTTGGATCAAGAGTACAGTATTTTTTATTGGTTTTATGTTATTGAGGTAGGCAAAGCTTTCAATATTCCGTATTACCATGAATCAGTGAAGGACTCACCTATGTCTTGACACACATTAAGTTTATATACACACAGTATTCTTACCCCTAACATTATCTGCATCTCATTTGATGGTCAGACATGCAACATATGCAATTAAAGTAGAAGTCCTTTGGAGAGTCAGCCCCAGAAAGTTTCTCAACATTTCCCAGCGCTAACCATTCTTTATAGGAATCTAATATGAAGACTTCTATTAAAAAAATGCAAATACATCCCTATAAGCTGCAGTAAGAAGGATTTACCTGCTAACAAGTACAGTACTCAATAAACATAATGAATATTGCAGTGTTATGTGCTATGTGAGCTGGCAATGCATTACAGCCAACGTGTTTTCATCCAAAGTACCATCAAGGTAAGATAGTGATGCAATTCTTTCTTCTGATAGTAACTCTTGGGTGTAGTTTGTAATCAACTAGCTACACCAGAACATAGAATAACATGCAACCCCTCAAATGGGAGCCTCCAGACACATGAAGAAGCCAGTGGAACTGGAATATTTCTGATTTTCCCATCAAAGAGTGACAAAAATTCTCAGTACCTTTAGTCAGTCCCAATGACAGGAACAAAACAGCATGCATCTTTAAAAGTTACCAGAACTTACAATTCAACAAGAATTGCACTAACAGGGGTGTTTTCTTTCCCCTCCCCCACACCGTTACACTTTCCAGTGTTTTTGCAGGACCAGCCAGCTACCTCACCCCAACATGATGACAAGTTTAAACATGATTCAGCTGATTATTCCGTAAAATATCTAATAGAGACTATGTTAAAGTTGCCAAATCTCAGTTTTACAAACTGTTTATTAGGGGCCAGTTTCCCAAAATACTTTATTGATTGAGACAGCCTTTAACACAGGAAATTTTTCTGACAGCATTCATGCAATGAGCAAGTTGTGCACCTCTTGTCCAAAAAGAGTTCTTATAAAATTAGTACAAGGCCAGCTAACAGGTAACTAGACTTTCATGAAGACTTTACACATACTGGTAAGTCTAAGCAGGCACATTTCTAATAGCCATGAAAGGATCCACTGAAGAGCTCTTCCTAAACAGCATCCTCCAGGACATGTAACAAGGGGGCAGCTGTGCTGCTGTTCAGCAGCCAGAAGCTTAGTAGTTATTTTAATAGGGTGGGGGTCTACTACAGCAAGACTTCAGAAGCTGCACACAGTGATAAAAGCTTCCTGTTGCAGCCTCCAACAACTCTTGCACACCATCATTCTCAATGGTACAACCAGCATCTTTATATTCTGGGCTACCAAGATGCCTATTTTTTCCCCATTTTGCTTCTAAAATTAAGAGTAAATATAAATATCAAACCCTGACACTTGAGTTCTCTCAAAGCCCAAGTAAGCAACTAGTACTGAATATAGACAACAGTCAGACTTCCAGTTTCTTTTCTAACATGGCTTTGATCTGTATGGGGAAACTGTATTTGATTGTTGTGTTTTTTCTCAATCCAAAACAAAACTTCCTCATTTCCAGAAGAGATGACTGTTTTTCAGGAAGTCAAAGAAAGTAATACTTTTATTTACAAATCCTAGTTTGGTTTTTTCATATTTAAGCAAGTAAGATGCTAGGATTTTCCCCATTAGGGGATTTCCCGAGCAGTTGTTCCCTGAAATAACAAATGTGAATCATTTCACACAAAAAAACCCTTCACATTTTCTCCTGCCTGGATTAGTGATTATGTTTGGTATGTCACAACACCCATCCAGTAGTCCTGAGCAGGGAAAACCCCAGATTTAAAACTGCTGGCTTAAACAAGTGTTTTCAGCTCATTCCTGACCCAACTCAGAGCAATGAAACTTCAGCATTTCATCTCTGTGATCCAAGAGCAAACCACACTTCCATGCTCATCTCCAGTAAATTCATTAACCCAGCAGAGACTTTGCACCCAAAGACCTATAAAGAAACAACTGAAACTGGCACAACAAACACATCTGTCTCCCTTTTTTACTTCCAGTTCATCATCTTATATGCACAGGAAACTGAACCGTAGAGTCTGTAACTCCATGTTATTCAATAGCTTCCTAGTTGAATATATTCCAGCCTTTTTTTATTACAGAAATAAATCTACAACTGTTAGAAAGGGAATTCCAGCAGGAAAACCCAAGAGCTCTGGGTTTTCTTGGGATGTAGGTTGAAAGAGGAAGAATGAAGCCAAAGTCGCTTGTCACACAGCTTGCATTTTAGTGACAACAAGAGACCAAGACACTTCTAACCCTGTCAGAACTGTAGATGTCCTTTGATAATGGCAAACACAAATGGGAGTGTTTAATCAAGAGGGACAGCAACCTTTTGATAAAGAGTAAGAACCAGTCCCCTGTCTTAATATGGGTTTACACTGAACTAGCTTAATGCAGCAAGTACTAGCTCAAGCTACTAAACACATAAACCTAGATTAGAGAAATTCAGTCCCATTAAACAGATTTAATAAACAAGTCTAGAGAATATATACTTACTGAATATTTAATAATATTTTTAGAAAAGGCAATCTAGAACCACTTCTGGGTTAAAATGGATAGGCACCATCAACCTGAATATCCCCATAGATGTGTCAGGTGATCTTCTTTAATCATGTGACTTTCAGCCTTTCAACCCATTTTTATTAAATTAATTCCCAAGTTTTGCCTTCAGCAGTAGTTTTCCCTCCCAGAATCTTTGTACTCAGGGCCTCTGGCAGAAATAGAATTATCATCTTAGCCCATCTTTTTGTCCAAATATTTAATCACTAAGTATTCCTTTGTGTTTTAAAGGTTTAAACATCTCCTTGTGACTTCCTGTCACTTTCAACTATCTTGGTTCTCTAATGTTACTTTTTAAGAGAAACTAAGTACTGTTTACATTCACTAAGAACTACATTTGCTTCCCATTAAACAAGCCACCTCTATAACCTGGAAATCAGAAGATAATTAGTTAAGTTCTTCTGAATTATCTGATTCTTTGTTTTGCTCTCTGGCCTTCTGCATTTAGCTCTGGGAGCAAAAAAACCAAACCAAAACAACAATTTAAGACACTAACCATTGTGTCAACTACCAGTTATGGTTCTTAGCTAAAAGATGCCATGTCTATGGCTCATGGGTCTACAGTGTCAGCATTTAGGCTCTTCCTGACATCAAATGGGCTCTCAGTAGGGAAGTCCACTACCAAGAGATAAAGGAGTGGGCCATTTCAGTAATGACTAGACCACAAATACACAAAATGTCAGTTAAATTACCTCAGGTCTGTTTTGTGAGAAGATTCCGATATACTGAATGTGAGATGGTTTGAAGCCTCGGTGGAGTAATGCAGAGCCCACACACTCAGCTCTGTCTGAAACCTGGAGGGGCAACAAAAGAAGTAGGACAAAAAATATAAACAAGCTCATAATTGCAAACTCTCCTCAACAATTATTAATTGGTATGAATGAGAGAGAAGTTTTCTAGGATATTCTGGATGCCTTCTGTGACTTTGATAACCTAAACATTGCAGTGCCATTACATCACACTGATTGTAATTATTACACTTGCATTCAATATGCAGCAGAAGAAACACTTGATCCAGTCACACTTGACAGTGTTAAGTATAAGTTTAATAGTTAAGCATACATATACAGAAAAGGCTGTTTTGCTTTATCTGCGTTAAACCCAAGAAGTGACCCTGGAATGATTAAACATAGTATTTCTGCTTAATCACAAGCACTACATATCCCATCCTGCTACTTCAATCAGTGCCTATGGGAATAGCACTTCTCCCTTCAAAAAGCAGGAGAACAAGGAGGCAAAACCCAGTTAGTTCTATAAACAAAGCCTGGGAAGCCAGTTTTCTAAATCCTTTCTATATAGCACGTGACTTGAAACCATGTTAGTCACATGACCCCAACAGCAAAGCTTTAATAATTAAAGAGAGGTTGCACCTAACAAAATCCCAGCAAAGTCACCTTGGGAAAAAAAGTGAGGTCTGTTACACACAAAAGGTGTTTAATGACCATAACAGTATGCAATAGGCAAGGTTTATGCAAATTTGAAGACCAACTGATTAAATCAGGAACAAGCTAAATAAGCACAGCTGTTAATGGAGATTTGCATACAGATATTTTCAGGGATCAAGAAGCAACACGCTGCTAGTTAGAAGCAGATTTGTTAGCACCCTACACAACCATCATTCAGCACTATGGAGACAAGCTGTCAGGAAGCCCAAACAACACCTGTAGATGGAACTTCTAGTGTAAAGTGAGCCTCTTGGAAGCAAGCACGTAAAGTAGTAGCAGTCTGAGCCCCTGAACACTACTTCAAAGCTGCAGCTTCTTCAGAGGCAGTGCCCAAGTTCTAAACAATTCAGTATTGAGATGCTAAGGACTGCCAAGATAGCAATTTTATTTCAGATTTTTTTGGGGTTAACAAACCAAGCATGGGAGATGCTCTTTTTTTCCTCTCCTTTGCACATATTTAAGGCTGCTCCCTTAAGACACCATAATAGGAACTAGAACCTTTCTGCAATATTCTGCTACTACTTTAAAACATCTATAAATAATTCAGATTTGTTATATCACATTACTGGATGTTGTATCAATGGTCTCAGCAAGCAAAAGCAAGTCTAACATTAAGTTAGAGATACTACTTACCTCTTTATAGGAGATCCATTCATATGGCTGGTTTGGTTTTCTAAAACCTAGACATGGACCATTATCTAAAAAAGATAGAAGTTACTCAAAATTTAACCCCAACTCCTCTGTCCACACACTCTTGGTGTTAAGTCCCTAGAGTGTAAGCAGACACCTTCAGATGACAAACTAGTATTTTTTCAGGGGTGCAGGAAAGGAAGCTGGGAAAGGACAAAGGCCAACAAGGTTGGTTTAGGCCAAGGAATACAGCACTGACTTTATTCACAGAACTCTACTTCACAAGATATCAGTTTAATTTGTCTTCAAGAAAACTCACATCCAATACCTTCATCATATTGCTAGACAGAGATCCCCTATGCCCCGCTGCATTTCAAAGGAGTTCAAATATGTAGTTCTTGAGATATTTAAAATATTATCTTCAATTTTAGACTTACTTGATACTTGTAGACCCCTTTGGAAAATATCATAAACTGTTCTCACATCATCATAGTAGGACAACATCAGTTCGTCGCTGTTGAGAAGAGAGGACCTTCGAGCACGCTCACCACCCTAAGAAAATCAATTAGAAAGGTTAGACACATGTGTTGGCTAAAAATGAATGGGAATTGCTTGAAGCAATATTCTCCTTGAGAGAACTTGAGAGCTATGCAACGTTTTCCAGGACACTGTTTCAAGAGCCAGACTGCTCCCTACATTACCAAAAACCAGGCAAAATCTTATTCCTCAGCTACCTATGATAGCACAGAACAAATAAGAATAGTAAACACTGTCAAGGGCATTTTGTCAAAAACACTTTTTTTAAGAAATATTTTACTCTATTAGTGCAGTATGGAACATAATTTCACCAAGCTTTCTAAATCCAGCCTCTAGAGCTCTCTAGACAGAATATTAATGGCGCAATCCTGATCTACTTTTCTAATTAAGATTACAGAACATAATCACACTTCAAACCCTAAATGATTTTAAGCATGGTCACCAACACCCTAAACAAGTGTTCTCATAAGCAAAATATTCTGTTCCAAATAGAGTCCTTTAATCCAATTAAAAGTTCCATCTTACAAAAATGGGTTTCCTCCTGATTTATTTAAATGCAGTCAAGACAATACTATCTTGAGAATTAAAATCACAATTTTTCAGCTGGTGAGCACTTACATAAGCTACAATTGGAAGTCAATACAAGAACTTAATAGTTCAGTTTTAACACTGCCTTTTTTAGAGTGACTGATTAAATCTCATTTTATAGAGAGCAATCAAGTTTCACAAATTGCAGTTATGCAATTACTATTGGGCCACAGTTGTTAATTAGTCCTGTTATGATGACAGACACCTACAAGCCAGTTCTTATCAGGAACAGTCCAGCTGGTTAAACAGAGGGTCTTGAGTAAACACTGTGTAAAATTTTCTATAAGCATAATCAATTTCTGGCTCTTTCAGAAAGTCAAACCCTCAACAATTCAAGCACAGATTTAGTTAGTCTATCATCCACAGCTAAAACCTCTTCACATGTAGTCATAGGTTCTTCTCTACCATTGGTTTCTTTTCTTGTTTTCAAAGTATTCTGGAGGACCAGACATCACCTGTTCCATGTATAAGCTACATAAATACAGGTTTATGTACAGAAGGTGTCATATTACCCATGTCTATAGAAATCAGCTAGCACATTAAAGGCACAGAGGGGGGAAAAAAAGTTTTTACACTAAAACAAGTCTAACTTGTTTTAGCAAAACAGTATGAGTAATGCAGTGCTTGCCACTCCTTTGACAGTAAGCAGAAACATACACTGTGAATGTGACCCAGAATAAGTTAATGAGTGGCTTGCCTCTAAAAATCTGTAACATTAGAAATTCAAGAGTATACTTGCTCTCAGACCAACATCTACTCTACAGGAAATTAACAGATCACTAGTACATGTCTCTGCCTGGAAAGAAAAGAAAGACTGCTTGCTTTATTTCACTGGTTTCTCAGGTCTTGGATAATCAAGGTCATCTTCTAGATTTTCCCAGTGTTGCCACTCTGGAGCTAATCTGAGAAAGATCACACAATGTAGTTTGTTACCATGGCCATGGGTAACATCAACAAGTGCAATGTATCACATGTACCATGTCTGATGTGCTATAATTCCTACATCAGGTGAAATACAATAGCCTAAGCCATTCCTCAGCAAGAGTCAAGAAGTATTTGTTTCTCCTCATGTGGGCTACTACTGTTTTGTTTATATGCCCTATTATACAGCACCACAAAAGCTATTTCTCAGGGCCTGAGGCACTAATCAAATCTGAAGATGAGTTATCAGCACACTGCTTAGATACAGGACTGATGCCACTGTCCTTCTGGAAAAAGAAACTATAACAGACTACTATTAAAAAGTTCTTACGGGTTTTCAGTAAGGGGAAACATAACCAACTGTCAGTTTTGCTTACTTTGTTCTTTTTCCCATAGTAAAGTAGAATTAACTGGATTTTCAACAGTCTTAGATTAAAACTTTTCTGAAAAACACCCAGTTCCTTGTGTGAGGGCCATAAGGAGTTCAGTGTTATTGATGCAGTGAAATACTCCCAGATATGCTGAAGGTCAAACCAGGAGCATAATGAAAGGTCTAAATTAACTCATCTACTAAGCAATAGAATTGGTCTACATTTTGCTTGAAAGCAGCAAGAACTATTTTAGGACCTTGTCCTAATGGTCCTTATCCAGAATGTTTGTGCAGTATCAGGGAAAGAAAGTTCTGTTTGCAGCAAACTTGTTTAAAAATCACTGGTCATTACCACCAAGTGTCTGAATCTCAGGATTGGAATGTTTGGCTGACTTCACACAGGTTAGCTGTGTGGCATCTAATAGATCTGTCCAGTAAAAAGATAAGCAGTCAAAAGAGTTGTCAGTTTTAACAAAGTGTTCTTAAGTAGCCAGGCAATAAAATCTGATTAATACGAGAACAGTTTCTAGTTACTTGTGTAAAGCAGCCCTTGCAGCAGCTCAGGGACTTGCAGGAAGTTAACTCATTACACATCAAGTGCTGGTCATTGAGTAAAACCTTGGCATTGGTTAAAAATAGCAGCATCTGAAAGAAATAGATTTATTCTGCAACAGAGCATATGTTACTCTGTCAACGCCTATTCAGGTCATGTAAAATAACTGCTTTTGTTCAAGCCATGGGTTTGCTTGTTGCTGACACAGGCTGCTTAGCATTGGCAGTAATGTCAAAACACACTGTAGGATCCACCATGCCTCAGAGACAAGAGAAATTTCCCTTTACCTGAGAGGGAAAGTATACTAGCAAGTGGTGCTTAGGTCACCAACATACTATTCTGAGCAGCAAGTAGTACAAACCAGAGTTTTCAAACCAGCCATATAATTTTAAGCATGCTACTCCCTATGTAAGCATACAGCACTTAAACTGATCATTCATAGGGAGATGAGCACATGTCTAATCATGTGATTCTTGAAAGACAAGGCAGGCTAGAATTCTGGTAATGTATCAGAAGAACGTAAGAAGGCTTAAAGAGTTTTCATGAGTTGAATACTTCTCTCCGTATTTGAATGTCTTTTCTTAGGGGAACAAAAAAGCCAGTCAAATCCAAAGTCTTACTCCTAGAAAATACTGACATCCTCATATTTATTTCTATCCTATTCTTCTACATGGCATAAGTTGGGACAAATGAAAGTTTTTAAAGCAAGATTTAATCTATTTGACAGCCTGCACACAAAATCAACAGCCAAAGTTATTCAGCTGTTAGTCACCAGTGGAAAGAAAGAGCTATCTACAGGCAGACAGATCCAGATGTGGATGACACATCCCTGGAAGTGTTCAAGGCCAGGCTGATAGGGCTCTGGGCAACCTGGTCTAGTGCAAGGTGTCCCTGCCACTTCAGTAATTCTTTGCACCCATTTTCAACTACGTGTGCAATCTTTATGCTCATCCAATGATGGTTAAAATGGGTCACTGGGTGCTGGCCTACCAAATCAAAACTGTCGCAAGACGGGAAATGACCTGGAACAACAGTAAATAGGATCTGTTTTCTCCCACATGAAGTTTTGAAGATATGTTATCAGAACATGTAGAAACCCTACTCCAGTCAATGACTTCACTTATTTCCTTAGCATCTAACAACGTTAAATCACAAGTAAGAATTATGTATAAGCTTATTTCTAGTTCAAATTTCTTATTGTTAATGAACAGGTAGATTAGAAAGTAAAATGGTAGCAAAGAGGCATTGCCTTCTGCCATGTCTTTTTTGGAGCAACTCCTCAGGCCTTTTAATATCATATTGTTTAGGAAGAAAAAAACCGTTAAGATAATTTCAGAGCAGTATTTGATTTCTTTTTTCCCTGTAGAAGTGACAATCTTAACATATACATAAGAAAATTCAGTATATGAAGTTAAATTCTAAACAAAATGTAGTGAGAACCTGAATCCCAAGTACAGTAATAAAGTCTTGTCACTGTTGTAAGAGTAGCAATTCTAACAGATACTTGAAACTTGATTCAAAACATACATTCTCATTTGATTACAGTTTTAAACATTATTAGTAGTTCAGATACAGCCCTTAATGAAAAAAATCGGACAGATCTTACCCATTTCAAGATGTTCTCTAAGTTTGAACTCTTATCACTACGACAGGCTAACACACTTAGGTGTTTTTCATTTAAGTCTTACTACTGTTCAGCCTTCCCATTAAAACGTATTTTCTAAAGAGGCATTGAAAAATAATGCTGTTATACCTATCTTGCTCTGATCAGAGAGCCAATTAGTATAATTGGATCAATGATGCATTAAGTAGCTTAGTGAAGTCTCATACCACCAAACAGTGATTTCAATCTCAGAATCCAGCAGTGACAATTAATTTAGCTTAAAGAAGTAAAGGCAGTGAACTGAGACTGCTGTCAAGATTCTCAAGCAAATAAGCATATGTCATGGGGCTCATGGACAGCTAAAAGCTACTGTTTTACCATCTTATAATTCAATGCCCCCCAAAAATCTGCAGAAGTCTATACTGCCTAATGAGGCACTCCACAGCTGGAAAACTTGCACTGCTAGCTCATTCCAGCAACCAAGATGTGCTGCTTTACAAGACATTGTCTACATGTCTGCTGTCAGAATCAGAAAAGCTCACCAAGAGAAGTGAGATCTAACTTCTAGATCCTTACTCTACACACGTTGCTTGAAAAGAGGTGTTTCTGGCAATTATCACATTGCGAGTGCACATTTTTGTTTCCCTTTTGTGTACTTCCAGTGGCAGACCACTATTTGTTACAGTAACACGATGTGTCAGTAAGCTTGCTGTTTGCCATACTGAGAAGATCAGGAAATAAACTGTGAATGGAGGGGCCAACTAATGTGTCATTCTTTAATCTCAGTATTATGAAACATTGAAAAAAGTACCCAATTTGAAGTAGTGACAGGAGTTTGCTAAAGTTCATGGAGTTGTATTGTAAATTTCAAACTGCTCTGCCACATTTGTTTACATCAGTTTGTAGTCACATCTGCTCATAAGCACAAGAGTCATGTTAATTCATTTGATACAGGACAACTAGATGCAGTCTATCCATGTAGAAGAATGTAGTGTAAAGGGAGACTTCAGTTCCAAGTAAATATATTAAAAAAAAAAATCTATAGTGGTAGTTTCTGACTATTATGAGTAAGGAAAGAAACTGTCAGCTTTACAATCCTACATTTTATAAGAATTTCCCTTAAAGATCACAACTTTCCAAAATTTCAAAAGGAGAAAACACCTTGTCTATCCCGACGAAAGAGAAGTACTCTGGAAAGAATAAGTATTTGACTCCGTAGTGAGCAGGAAAATCAATACAACCACAACTCCCAGAAACGCCAGCCTTGCAATTAGTTGTCTACATTTGCTCACAAAGCAACAGCTTCTCCCAGTCAGACTCTTTCCATATTTGACTTCCCTTTATAAAAGCCACCACCTAAAAGTAACTCTGCTTCTAAAAATCATAAAACAAAAGCTAAGCTAACATATCCAGAGTTCAGCAGGTGGCTGGTTTAATTTCAGCTTACTCTATGGCTGGGATCTCTTGGCAGACTAATATTTCTTCCACAGATCATCTGAGGACAATTAGTACCCTCTTCATGCTTGTAACACAATATAAAGTCTCATGTGTCAACTATTATACACTAAAAATAAGAGAAGAGTATTAGCCTAATCAGTATATACCAGGATACATACTGTGACCCCAAGACCTAATTTAATAAGTCATCACATGGCCAGGAATTGAAAACTACAGTGTGCCAATTCTAACACGAACAAGTTTTGTCACTAGTGAAATCAGAAGCTCAGTTTTCTTGGCAGTCTTTTTCTCCTGTGATAGTTATTTCCACTGTGACCTCAGCCCTCAAGCTGGTTTTCAAATTCAGAAAGCCAAAATTCAAGCCACATTTCAGAAATGTATTGCCCCCACACTACAGATTTAGAAACACCCTAATGTAAATCAAGTGTTTGGTCTCTCTCAATGCTGCATTTAGGGTTCAAATTTCAGTGAAGTATAGCATCCACCAAGTGACACTTACCTCTACTTCCACAGACTGCATTGCTAAATCACATGGTGGTTTTAATGCTTTTGGTCTTGTTGCATACCAGTAGGTTGTGAGAGCTGCAAAAGCACCGAAGCCCATCAGCGTATTTGTCGGAAGGGTCCGCACATACTGTCTGACATCCCCAAGTTCTGGCATTCGTAGGTATCTAAACAACTCATGTGCTTGCATTGCAGTTCAGTGCAGTTGTTCCAATGCTGGAATCTGTTGGTATGGAAAAAAAAGTTGCACAAAAAAAATCTGAAATCCCGTTTTGATTCACTGTTGCTGTAGGACACTGATGTATGCCTTGTCCTACTGGCTTCCCACCATCAAAAAAACTTGATCTGCCACTAGGCAGGCAACATCTTTATCTATCTGTGCTGCAATTAAGTAAGCAAGTAATTATTAGTTCATACTCTAGAAAAATAGGTGGGGCTGAGAAGAGGGAATTTCTTCAGGGTTTTAGTATTGCTTTCAACAGAGACTGCATTCAAAGTTTTTATAAAAAAGCAGACCTTTTGTTAAAGGAGAGAATTTCACAAATGTAAAATAGTTATTTGTAGAGATGTACTGTAAGATTGTTTAAACAGTTAATCATCAAGCAGGAAAGACTGGGAAATGAAGGGCAGGGACATATGTTATCTTGCCTGCATGTAACAGAGAGCATCCTAATCCTATAGCAGCATAGCAGGAGCAGGATTTTTCCTCTCCTAAGTCCAGTAAAATAAACTCTTTTCTACTCTCCCTTCAGACACGCACAGAAAGGTCAGTAAAGCAAGCTGCTTTCAAAGCCGATATCCTCCTATAGCTCCTCTATGGTACTTAGCAAGTTGCCTATTTCTCCCAGCACCACGCCAGCAATTTATCTCTAGTCATGAGGCAGACTAAAGCAGTGGCAAATGAGGCTCAAGGCAGCAGCACGCAGCAATATAATCAAGCACAGGAAGCACATTTGATTTGTCACGTTCACACAGAAGGAAGAGCTACAAGGGGCTGCTCCCCCCCAGCACTCACTGACACGGATATTCCACAGCAAGAACCAGCTGCACAAAAAAAAAAAAAAACAAAAACAAGGGATTGCAGTCAGCTCAGCTGGTGCTCTCCTCTACAGCCAAGGTCGCCCGGGACGTCTGTCACATGGCAAAGCCCCCGGCCGATGCCCACTAGGTGAGAGGTGAGCGGGAGCAGCCGGCCCGCGCGGGGCCAATGGCAGCCGGCAGCGCTCGGCCCGCAGCGCTCACCCCACCGCGCTCAAGGGCGCCCGCGGGCCCTGACAGCGCCACGGCCGCCCGACACCCAGCGACCGCTGGCAACGCTGTCCCGCTTGCCTGAAGAACAAAGAGATGTATTTACTTAGGTAATTTAGGTCCTAGCCATTTCCTATGGACAACAGAATTAAACAAAGGTCCTAGAGAATGTCAAAGATGTAGCTAATAGCTAAAACATACTGTGTAAGGAGCCACCGCAGCAGGATGGTGGCATACGAGACTCTGAAACCCAAACGGGCAGAATTATGTTTATTAGTTTTAAAACAAACTATACCTGGTTAACATTTCATATTTCTACAGGAAAACCTCTAGTTTACAGTCCGACCTTGAAATCTTTACTGCTGCAATCAGTTATTCAGCCAAGTAACAAAAGCATGGTCTAGTTCACAAAAAGTCTAACCAGTATTTGGACAAGATTTGCTAGAGACAGCAAAATAGCAATAAAATTAGTTCAAAGGGCCCATGGTTTCACAATGTTAACAGGACAGGCTGAAGCAAGGTCAGGGATGGGGGCAGTGTCAGGGTGGAATCAAGTTCTACCTCTGGAGTAGTCCTGGACCCATGGAGTAATCCCCAGCCTGCAGACACTGTTCTCTCTCCCCCACACTTTTCTTTTCTGGCATAGCCTTAGGGCACAGGGCTGCATCATCTCGACAGGCAATGCAGGGCCACTACATGGCTTTTTGTTATTTACACAGTGATATACAGCAGACTATAATCAAAATCCACCACACACTGGTTTGTAGTCATAGAAGGCAGAGATGAACTGAATATATAAACAAGCCCTTCATCTACCCTTTTAAAAATAAAAAAAAACCCAGTTACTGACTTAATAGTTAGGATCACCATGGAGTTGCTTTTTATGCACCTAATCATGGTGATTAGCATTGCAGGTGTGAAAACTACTTAAGTTTTACTATAGACAGTTGAACAGTAAGAATAAAAAAACCCCCATACACTAACAAGGAAGTCTGGACTTACAAGTCAATTTCACATATATCATAGACATCACGTTACGAAACTAGACAAGGGGGGCTATGATGTGTGTAATGGCTAAGAGCAAGCTTAGCTCTTTCCTCAAGTTCCACAATGAGCACCTTAGACTTTTAAAATTGCTTTCCTGTCTGCATTAGTCATGAAGTGTCCTGCACACACACTATGATTTAGGAATGCAACGTAATTTGAATTACTCAAAAGGCTGTGATGCCTTTACAGGTAACAACTGAAGTAAACATCATCATTTAATTCACACAACAGTCCCATTATAGTCAAGGATCTGCTATGTTTTCAGCTTAGGTGAAGAGAACAGATGCACACCTCCGCTTTTCATTTCCCTGACCAGTTGTTTTTAGGGAAGCCTGTAACAAAACTTTTCTTGAGCAACTATACCACAAGTTATCAGGTATACAATGATACAGTTTGCTGCTAATGTTTATATTGAGATAATATCTTTGTATTATACCTTCTGCCTCAACTGCACAAAAAACAAGGTGAGGACACAGTTTTCTGCAAGACTAAGCAATTCCAAGCTTTAACACTATCTGTTAAGTCGTATCAGCTCTTGTTTTCTGTACTTAAGGCAAAGCCAGGTGTAACAAAGAAAATAAACTCATTCTTAACATATGCATCCAAATATGCCCCATCAAGAAAAGAAGCTTCAATGCCTTCCAGCTTTCTTTAAGTCACCTCATTATTTACTTGGCTCATGCTCCAACAACATCAGACATCCTGGGTTTTTATCATGACCAAGGAGGAAGGTTTAGAGCCTTCAGACTGAGATACAAAGACCTTCACAACGGAGCTTGCATCTGGGTTTCAGTTGTTTTCCTCAAGGAAGGACCTAGCTGAGTTTTCTCACTCAAGACAAGTAAAAAAAGCCATGCTCCCTTCACAAATTCTAGTCCTGCAATTCCTTCTTACCAGACAGGATCTGGAACACAAGGAACAGACTCAAACTAAGCCCCAGTGTGAGACACAGCTGAAGACCCAAAGGGAGAAGATGCCAAATGAAAAGTACCAGTCTGTGATACTCAGATTGCTACATGTAGGGGGGGAAAGAGCCGAACTGATATTTGAGGTCAAAAGCACTTTTTTCTCAATGCAATCAGTAGACCTTGGTCTTTTTTCTAAAAGACCAGAGGGAAAGCAGTTTGGGTAAGGAGGCAAAACTGCTTCAGAGAACTCTCTCTCTTGACCACCTCCAGAGAAACAGTTCCCACAATGCAGCCCAAAAAGGCACCCCTCTGAACTCACCATATCAATTTGGCTAAGGAGTTCTGTAAGTTTCAGACAAAGTCAGCTCTCTCTGCTCACGCACACACACCCTGCAGCACCCAAGACTCATTCTTTACAGCAGAGCCAGTATCTCAAGGCAACGACCCAAGTTGGCAGGGCTCCGCCGTTCTTTGCTGCTCCTACTCTCGGCGTACAATGGTCTATTTACAGTGGGCAGCAGCCTGCCTATTGTCTATCCATAGCCAGACATCGTTCGAGTGCAACGGAAGAGAACAGGAGAGCAGCCGTCAGCTTCTGTATTGCAAAGAAAACAACCCCAAGAACCAATGAGCTCTCTTTCTCGCTATTCTAATATTTAGATAAACAACACACTAGCACTGCCATAAAGGCAGGTCCATCACATGATGTAAAAGAACAGGCTGTGTTATTTCTACAGTCTCTTGCAGGGAGGAGAAACGTACAAGACAAGCTGTCTATCTCTTATTATGAGCAATATGGCACTAAGATGTTTTCCTTATGATATGCTGAAACAGGGAACCAGCCACCCACATACCTTGGAGTTGTCCTGACAGCTACCTGCCACTGCAGTCTGTTTTTTTCTTACTCTTACACGTTACACTGCACAGCTCCCCTGGATCTCATTTTTTCCTTAAGCCTTTCTCCACTCAGCCTTTGAAAGAATAAGTGCAGAATCATGTTCTAGCTCCTTTACTATGTATAAAAAAAATGGGTAGAACAAATAGCTTTGGCTATTAACTGGAGAAATCCTTTTGTCTGAATAGAATACATAATCCTAATCTCAGAGTGCATTTACAATCAGCTTAAATTTGAGTCAGTCCAACCTGTCCTAGATACATGCTCCCACAACCCTCTCCATGCTGACCAGGCAGTCACAAGGGAGGTGATCTGGCAAACACCATCTTTCTGCATTAGTTCTATTGATGCTAGTTCTCAACTAGATCAACTCTTGTCTCAGTGACCAGATAGCCATTAGCTCCCAGAAGGAAACACGACAGCACAGCTGGGGAAGGGGGTGGACTACTGTAATACTACACATTAAGCACAAAACTCTAAACACTGCATGCAAGTCCTCCCAGGATTTTTTGCCAGTCCTGCAGTTAGAAGAGGGGAATCTGACTGAGGTCTTGCAAACACCTGTGACATAGCCAAACTAGCCAGCACACAAACCACAACCTCCTTCAAGATACAGCAAAGGAGCTTTGGTATTTGAGACCTGAAGGAGAAATCCCAGTTCAAGCCCTGTATAACCAACAGGACAGCAAGATGCCTACTGTGGTGCAGCCTGCCATGACATATATGAGGAGTCATATATGACTCCTCAGCCAGAGAAGACTTGTCTGAACAAACCAAGTACATTGAACTGTCTAATCCACTACTATGACCTCCTCCTCCACCACCTCCATCTCACCCTCTGCCCTCTCCCCAACTAAAATAAATAAATAAATATCATCTTACCCAGAAATCACCTAGTTCACCCAGCCAAGCATGATAGCTATAAATCCTTCTTTCAAAGCAGTAACTGACATATCTACCTTCCTGCAAGAGTAAAGAGGGAAGAACTGAAGAGCTGTTAATAAGGAACATATCCCAGGCAGGAGGAACCACCAGATCCGTAATATTCACACCTTGCATCCAACTCCTCTTCAGTCAGGCTCTAAGAAACCATAGGGCATCATGTACTGGGGTGTAGGTTGCCTCCGCTGGTTCAGTTTCTGTTCCTGCATTTGGGACAAGGCAGAACTGGAGGGAAACAACCTACAAGCTGGATTCAGATCCATCAGCTAGGCCACAGTGACCTACTTCATAAACTGCAAACAAAGTTAAGGCTTCTGCTGCAACCTTTAAGGAGCACTAAATCTGAAACTGGTGTGTCAAGGCTCTGTTCACATCAACAAGGAAAGTCACAGGCCTGTCCTTAGACATTTGGCCTCAGTCCTCTTGCAATCAAGTGGAACTCCACCTGGATTCTTGCCTCTCAGTGATGTCCAATAAGTAATCTGAGTGCACACTGGTGAGGTCACTGGAGTTTATTCAAGTTCAGGAGTTGAAACACATGACAAGAATCTGCCCAATGCCTTTTGTGCAATTACAGTCCTCCAACAACATTTGGTAACCCTGTGTATAATGGAAAACCAACACATACAACTAAAACCTTTCAGAGAGTGATCAATTAAGTTACCTTTAATCCAAGCCTGTACACACACAGCGTGTCACCAAGCAGTCTTACCGGTTTCTCATCTCCGAAAACCAGATAAGGTGCCTACAAATATTTTTCAGCCTACACTGCTATCCATTAGAATTGTATCCCTGCAATTCTGATTTGCAATCATGGCACTGCTCTTAATCTAGCACCATAACAAACACCATTTAGATGAAACCACCCTATGGAACCCAGCAGCCTTCTTGTGGCCTAAGAGCTTGAGTAGATCATACCAACTGATTCATGCTACTCATCCCAGGAAAAGGCTACTATTCAGAAAGCCCAGTGTGCAATATCCAGCTAACACATGGTTTAAGTGCTCATTTGAGACTCTGCGAGAAGGAGTTTCTCACTCATACTTCTGATACCTGAAGTCTCGCAGAAGGCAACCTGGGTCAGGCACACTAAGCCCCATTGCATCATGTTACATAGTGTTTACATCCAGCAGGTTATTACAAAAAACCCAACCCTTAACACTGAGGCTTGAAGATCAGTAAGTACTTACGAGAAGCAAATGGTTCACTGAGCGACCTCCCAACACCAGCAGCACAAAAAATAGTATGACAAATAGAGCAACCTTTTGACCTCAGGTATTAGGGTATGCCTGCATTTCTTCCAAGTCAGTGATAGTAAGCATTTTCTTTTTGCTTTCCTAGGAAACTAATTCAGCCTTACCAGGCTATTATTGCAGTCCAGCTGCAGAAGTCAAATTTCCAAAACATGGCAGGCACACGCAGTCTCAAACTACTCAAACTAAAAAACTTAAGAGTTCTGGGTTCAAGAACAGTAATTCATAAAAAAGGGAGAAATCCTTTTCTGGAAACAGGACATCATGCACTTCTGCTATAGCAATTAAAGGGTTCAACTACAAAAGCAAAAACCATTTTTCCTCTACATCTCTATAAAACCATGCAAGCTGTTTTCAATCAGTTTTGAGCAAACTACCAGTACTACTAGGATTCAAGTCCTAACCAAAAAGAAGTATTTTACTATGATAGAACAGTTTGGGTTGAAAAAGACCTTAAAGATTATCTAGTTCCAAACTCCCTGCCAGGGGCAGGGAATCATATTTTACCCTGTGTAGATGAGTAACGCTCAACATGAAAGGCAGCAAGGGAGCAGAAGCCTTATGTTATCAAGTGTCCTTGTTTCAGGAGTCAGGCGGGACCTGCAGAAATGCAAGCCCCCCATCTGCAGACAGGGTTCAGCCTACAGTAAAGGTCAATGCTGTACAGCAGAGCTTCCCCGAACCACACAGCATTGTAAACTCCCCCACAAAACCATTCACCAATGAACAAACCATCACCCCTCTTACTTGTGAGGATTTCCAGGGAGTTACCACTGGTTATATTTACCATAGTGAAATATTTAACATCTCTGCACTTGTGATTTAGCATAGCAGGGAAGTAGGATACGGCAGGCAGTCTGTTCATAAGACTGCCAGAAGCCCAACTTATCAAGCAATGTGTCCCTCGGGCCAGAACATCTCTCTCATCTCTGCTGCACATTGAAAAAATTTCATGCCATTAGTTTTCTTCAGTCTACCCAATTCCATCAACCACATTATCAAGAAAAACAAAACACAAAAACCTATTATCTTCTGTTGCTCACATTAGTAAAAGTGTTGTTTTCTTGAAGGGATGAGAAAAGAAACCTTTTACTCTGCCCCACTGAAAAGCAACACAAATAAAACAGGGAAGGTACAACCCACCTCTGTGTCCTCCCAAAAATCCCATGAAGGATTGATTCCTTTCTAGTGAAGCACTGAGATAGGAGAGCCAGCTATAGAGACTTTGCTCAAGAAATAGGCAAGTCACTTACCCACATAAGTATTTCAAAGTTGTCTTTCCTTCCATTTTAAATTGCTGGTCTTGTTTTTCTACCAATACCAACCTTGTACTTGTCCTTGAAGCAAAAGGCTGCTTGGGGGTTTCCTTCTCAAAAACTGAAGACTTACTTCCAACCTCATGTTGGCCAAGTTGTAGTTGTAAAACAACATCTACCAAATTTAAAAGCTACCTTTGTAAATTCATTGTAATCATGCAGTCCAGACTAGGCTAAGGCTGTTTGCTCAAGACCTTGAATTGATAGCACTACACACAACAGCTACTTGCAATGACAAGCTTTAGATTTTTCCTATTAGCCATCTTCCAAACATTTCCCTATCTACTACATATCCTTAAATTTTAAAAAGGCAGTAACAGCAAGGATCCATGAGGAACTTCATGTATCAGTTTTTGTATTATTAATACTGATATTGTTGCAAGAGGAAGAGAAAGGTATTTTTCAGTAAACTCAATGCCCTCTTATACTTAATTTCTTGATCCAAGAAATCTGATCCAAATCCTGGGGCTGAGAGACCTCAGCTTGTGAGTTTGAGAGCACATTCCCAAGCAAAAAGGCAAATATAAATTCTCCTGATCCAGCTCAGGAGACTGCACAATTCCCTGTAAAGCAACACAGATGAAAAAGGAAATCTATTAACACCACATGGAATAGTTCTGTTCTTTCTTATCACAGAACCTGACCATCATATCTCAGATGCTAACCCAAGTGAGGCATATGTTTAGATTACATAGTCCGAGAGGGTGTCCATAATACTCCAGACAGCTCACAGACATGCCCTTTAGAAATTTAGAAGGCTTCAAGTGTTGCAATTCCTGTTCAACAGGAACAAGAAATGTATGCATCCTAGAACAAAAGTGTCGTGTAACCAGGCTAAATCTCTGTGCTGTAGCACTGCAAGTCCTACCTAGCTGCAGAGGAGGCCTGCGAAGTCAAAGGCACTCAACCTTCCATTTTAGGCCAGTTTGGCTCACGCTGCATTTCCATATGTGCTCTAAACCGCTTTAAAAGAAGAAGCAGAAAAAAAAAAAAGCTGCTTCAAGTACATGCTGCATTCGTGCCCGAAAGAATAACCTACTTAAAGGCAAAGTCCGGCAGCTAAACAAACGCGAACCCCCGGGGTCAGCAGACAGCACCGCGCTGCCCAGCCCGCTACCTGCTGCTCGGCCCGACCGAGCTGCTCACCCCGCGCCAGGCCGAGCCGAGCCGGGCTGGAGGGCAGCGCCGGCGACGAACAATGCCCGGCCAGCCCGAGCTGCCGCAGCGCCGGGGGGAGGCCGGAGACAGCCAGCTACGCTTTCCGGACGGCTTTTGTGCGAGGGGAAGCCAAGCCGGCTCCGGGGGACGCTGATCCCACCGCGGGGCGGGAAGGAAAGCCCCGCTGCCCCGCTAAGGCAGCCTACAGGGATCGGCGGCAGGACGGGACGGGACGGGACGGGACGGGACGGGACGGGATAGGAAGGGACGTCCCGTTCCGACCGCTCCCCCGTCCTCCTGGGTTTTCCTTTCGGGGGACTCGGGTTTCCTGTTGAGCTGAGGAGGGCCAGCCGCGGCNGCTTGTCCGCGCAGCCCGGCGGGCGCTGGAGCTCGGCCTTCTCTGCGTCTGCCGCCCGTCCCTGCCCCTTCCCTTGCCCGTGTCCCTGCCCCCTCCTTTGTCCCTGCCCCTGCCCGCGTTAACACACACAGACCGGGGGGGGCGCGATGGAAATTTTGTACTGTGCGGGCACAAATGGCAGAGATGCACAGCGAGCTGAGTGGAGCACTGGCACTACTGCCACTTAACACCTTAGAGGTCTGAGGTGACAGCCTGAAAAGGAAGGGCTTTCTTACGGCTTCCAAAAGGACATCTGCATCCGGTATAAATATGCTAAAAGGACATATGTTTCAGTATGAAAGTGTTGGAAGAGGACAACGACCTTGTTGCAATTTGTTGCTTACCTCTGCTAAATTTTCTTTTGTGAGGTGCTGTGAGTTGCAGGGGCATCTTGAGGCGGCTAGGGCTTTATCAGGACCCTTGATAGTTATCACAGAATCATAGAATGGTTTGGATTGGAAGGAACCTTAATGATCGTCTAGTTCCAATGCTTCTGCTACGGGCAGGGACACCTTTCACTACACCAGGATGCTCAAAGCATCATCCCAATCTGGCCTTCAACATTTCCAGGGACATGGAATCCACAGCTTCGCCAGGCAACCTGTTTTCGTGTCTCACCACTGTCGAAGCAAAGAATTTCTTGTTCACATCTAATCTAAACCCACCCTCTTTCAGTTTAAAGCCATAACCCCTTTTCCTATCATTAAATGCCCTTGTAAAAAGTCCCTCTCCAGCTGTCCTGCAGACCCCACACCCTCCCTTCAGATACTGGAAGGCTGCTGTAATGTTTCCCCAGAGCCTTCTCTAGGCTAAGCAACCCCAACTCCTTCAGCCTGTCTTCAGAGGAGAGATGCTCCTGATCATCTTCATGGCCCTCCTCTGGACCTGCTTGAGGAGATCCATGTCTTTCTTGGGATGAGGACCCCAGAGCTGGATGGTGTCTCATGAGAGCAGAGTGCAGGGGCAGAATCTCCACCCACGCCCTGCTGGCCACACTCCTTTTGATGTAGCTTTCTGGGCTGCAAGTGGACATTTGCCGGCTCATGTCCAGCCCCTCATCCACCAACACCCCCAAGTCCTTCTCCCCAGGGGTACACCTCAATCCGTTCTCTGCCCAGCCTGTATTAATGCTTGGGATTGTCCCAACCCAGGTGCAGGACCTTGCACTTGGCCTTTTTGAGCTCTATGAGGTTCACATGCCCCCACCTCTCAAGTCTGTCCAGGTCCCTCTGGATGGCAGTTAAGTTACCTCAACTATAAATGTGTTTTTTATGTATATTTATGTATTCTATAAGTTACTGGAGGTACTTTCATCTTTTATTTTACATAAAGGCCACTACTGTTTCCTAATGCTTCAGTTTATACTGGAGCATACCAGGGAAAGGACTTCCTGCAGAACAGTTTTAAGAAAGGAAGGAGCCTATATTCACTTTTTAGCACAAAGGAGGAGGACAATTGTGAAGTTGCTGATAGTCCCCACTTAACTGCACTTGGGTTCACACTATGGAGTGGCTCAGAAATGCAAAATAAATTCCTTTCTCAGGAAAGGACATGGAAGCACATAATCCAGGAGTGTGTCTGACTGACTGCTGCTGCTAGTGGGCATGGAGTCTCTAGCACCACTCTAAAGCTAGTTGAGTAAAGCCCCAGAGCACAAGCAGCATGGACATCAGCTGCTCTGCCACTGGTTGGCTCTTCTGTTTTGCTCCTATTGCACCACACTTTGTGCTCACGTAGACACAGCCAGACTCTGCCATGTGATTTTTACATTTTGTCCAGGATTTTGGATGAAGGAAACAAGTGAGGTAGAATTACATACACCATCTCAGGCACTGGTGATTTCATGCTTCGTCCTGAATGTATTCCATCTGCCAAACACCAAAGCTTATTATTATTTTATCTACTACGCTAATTAATCCTTTATTAGCACACCTTTCTCCACATCTGGGTTTCCAAAGGCCATACACAACATTTTAGTGCTTTCTCCAAGAAATTTTAGTGAACTGGTTTTCTCTTGTCTTTCACTGGAAAGAGAGTTTCTAAAAAAATCTGTCTCTCTCTCTGTGTCTCATACCTTTTCATGAATTCTGTCAGCAACATGAAATTGCAAAAGTCCCAGCTACACAATATTTAAATAGGTATCTCAGTAGTGCCAGGTATCACTCCTCTGATGCTCCTTGATGCTCACCACATAATACATCCAGGGACTACATTACTCTCTGAAATTAGCTTTTTTCCAGCTGATTAGAAAAGATAGAGACCCAGTCTCAACCAAACTGTGTAGAGAAACATGCACAGACAACATGGAAGTAGGAGCATAAACAAAATCTACAGGGAAAATATTGGACTGTCTTACACAGGGGAACAAAGGAACCTGCTGTTCCTTTGGATGAGGATGGGTCTAGGACCCTTTACCAGCTACATACACATTTTAATTATATTTGAGTTTTCACCCACTCTTTTTATTGGTGTATAGGGTATACGGGCTCTAAACCTGTTTCATTAAGGAAATCTGCTCATTAAGTATGTCAGATAAACCAAACAAGTAAATAAACACATCCAAAAGGACATTCTAGCTTTCTTGTTTAAAGGGAGTTCCCTGTATTCCAGTCTGTGTCCACAGCCTCTTGTCCTTTCATTGAGAAGGGTCTGCCTCCATCTTTCCCCCCAACATAGGTATTTGCACACCATCAAGATCCTCCCCTACCCTAGGTTTTCCCTTCTTGAGGCTGAATAATCCCAGTTTGTTTAGCCTCACCTCATATGACAAAAACTCCAGTCCCTTTACCATACTCATGGCCCTTCACTGGACTCCTTCCAGTATGTCCATGTCTCTTTTGTATGGAGGAGCCCAGAGTAGACACAGTGCTCCAGCTGTGGCCTCCCCAGTGCTGAGTAGAGGGGGATGATCATCTCTGCTTGACTTCATGTGGGGATGGACCACTCTTGAGCTTGGAGAAGGTGATCCTTAAAAAATCAACCCGTTTTCTTGGACCCCTCCTCTCTCCTGGACCATGATGTTAACAGGGCAATTATCCCATAAAGAGATTACCCAAAACAGAGGATTCTCATTTCAGCATATGGACTTTATAGCCATATGAACATATACCAATTTTCAGCTTGGTATTTTCTTTTCCCAGTAATATTGATATCAGAGTACTGTTCTTATATATATATACTGGTTGTCATTGCCAAAATAAATTAAGCATCTGACAGAAAAAAACCCTGTGTTCTTTTTATTTTTCTTTACAGGGTATGCACATCACTCTACAGAATCGGGTAATGCTAAGTGTGTCATCTCAGAACCATCCAAGTGTATCATTTTTACACAAAACAGACTGTTTAGCCTTCTACCATACTGTATCTGCATCTGCTAACACTTGTGTGCAATCTCAAGAGAAGAAACACAAAGAAATGTTATGTAAATAAGCACTTCAAAATGTCAATGTCTAACATATATAGCTACTGGGTTCATGGGGCAGGAATAGTTACTTATGTCCTGACAACCGTCTTCCTGGTGAGAAATGGAATAATGTTCATTTTGCATTTGTAACTTTCATACACTTGAGAAATGAAATGTCAGTACTGACAGGAAACACCAGGGAGCAGGAAGGGGGAGTGGGGTCCCTCCATAGTCAGGAACCAGCAGGACCTGAGGACAACTCCAGCAGAAGCAGTGCTTTTCCCCAGGAGCTGTGCTGTCCCCCAGGGCACCCAGACAGGTGATACCAAGTGGTTTAACCAGCAGCCTTGGGCAATTTGAGGTGACAAGTCAGGTCCGGGGTCCATGCGGAGATGCAGTGGGGAACAGCAGGAGCCAGCACTAGGACTGAAGACAAGGCTAGGACATATGTCATATCCCTTGACCTGCCAACCACTCTTCTTTTGATGCAGCCCAGGATGTGATTGGCTTTCTGAGGTGCAAGTGCACATATTCCTGCCACATATTGAAAGACAATGGTGACATGGGGACCTAAGTTTGAGGTTATATAACAGTTACATAATGCTTGGATTTAACCTAAGAGGTCTTTTCCAAATGAAATGATTGCACAATTCTATGACAACTAGAGCTGGGATAAAAAGGTAGTGTGTGAAGAAGATACAAGAATAAGATATTGTAAGCTTGCAACAGATGAACTGGTTTGTTGAGGACAACTGAATTTGGTTATATCTATGCCTTTTTTTCCCCTGGGTCTATGTCATCATACAAGTGCATTTTCATCTAAGAAACAATGCATTGTATTGGATGCTGCATCATTTGGCACTGCAGCAAACATCCCAAAGGTAAAAGAGGCCCAGAAGTAAGAAACTCTGTCCTATGTCAGAGAGGAAAAATATATGTAGGGGGATTCCTGCAGACTACAGTCATCTGCCTTCCTTTCATGTGGATGAATGCAAACTCAAACAAACAGAGTTAATGAATGAGCTGTACTGGCAGGGCTCTCGATAAAGGTCTGCGCAGAGCCAGCCTAAAGCTTGCTTCAGTCACCCTCAGTATGTTACCTTAAATAGCTCTTCAACTTAGAAAGACCGAAGTAAGGATGCCATGAGTATATTGATTTCCATGAAATACAGGTCTTCTGAACATTAAGATACCTAACCAGGAAAATAAAATGTTTACAAAATCCTCTGTATAAAGGCACAGATAAAAAACTGATGACATTTCTATGGCACACTGGAAAAGAGACATGATATATATACACACAGATATATATATTCACAAAGATATTGAGAGATTTTCTAGAAAAAAAAAAAAAGGAAAAAACTAGAAAGTAAATATAAATAGCAATTCCATGTTTTTAAGTATGTAATGGCTTTTTTGGGTTTTGAGGATTTTGTGGGGTTTTTTTAAATACAGGAAGGATTTTTCAGCTATGTTTACTACTCCTTCCACTTTCTATTACAGTCTCTGTTTATCAAATATTTCTCATTCTTTTGCTCCCTACCCTCTATAAGACAAATGTGTATCTTGTGGTTTGGGATCTTCTGAGGAACTTCCATATGAACCGACAAAGTCTCTGTTTATTTCACACTCAGCACACAGGAACTGCCCTTCCCACAGCATTAAGGTGTCAGCTTGAATCCCAAAAGATATGAAGGAGACAGGGGAGTCCTATGGAAATAGTATTCTGTCCAGCAAAAACAAGACAATCTGGTCATAACTGATTCAGCTTGCTTATGTCAGGCTAACAAAAATGTTATTTCCT
Organism: Dicrurus megarhynchus; assembly: GCA_013399195.1. Classification (NCBI taxonomy): domain Eukaryota; kingdom Metazoa; phylum Chordata; class Aves; order Passeriformes; family Dicruridae; genus Dicrurus; species Dicrurus megarhynchus. The sequence continues at coordinate 683,220 of VXAD01003979.1, forward strand.
CAAATTACAAGGTGCCTATGTAATGATAAAGGACTGGAAAAGTCAGCCTAAAAGAGCAACAGACGAAATTGTTCCAGTTCATTTGCTGAAGATATCTAGAGATATCTTTGTGTGTGTATGTATGTATCTGTGTATATGTATATATATAGCATGTCTCTTCTCTATGGTGTGCCATAGAAATGTCACTATTTTTTATCTGTGGCCAGTCCTTCTTTCTTTGAACTTTGGTTCACAGGCTACATTTCCACCCCCTTCCTCCTCTAAGCTGTACCTCTAAGCTGTAACCTCCTCTAAACTGTGCAAGTTTACTAGCAAGTTTACTACTTGCTTTATCAAAATGATGAACATAAAGCTTTGCAAATTTGAAAGTTATTTAATGACAAATGAAATGACAAACATAACAAGAATATTCTTCTGGTTGTTTATGCCAATGCAATACGAACAAACCAACTTGTTCACTTTTTCTCTTGTAAAAACTTTCCCCAATCACCATTCCTCTGGATATCAATCTTTTTGAGGGTTAAAGGCATCACACAAAAAAGATGAAGTTTGTGTTCTTTAGTTCTAAAATCTACTTGAGAACAGACTCTGACATGTAAAAAGCTATATAACTGAAATATATAAACAAACAATAATGTTCCATCTGCTTAACTGAATATCAAGTAAAATATTACACAGAAATAATCAGAGCAAGAAAGCTCAGAAGTTAAATATTTATTATGTTTAGACTCCAACTAAGAAACAAAGTGTGTGAAAAAGTAAAATACCATCTCTTCTGCTGGAACATATCCTGATCACAATCTTTTCTGGCTGACAAAAGGAGTAAATTGTTCTATTCGGTAGAATTTACAGTTCACTGGCACATGTTTAACACAAAACCAAACAGGAGAACCCCAGGTAGTGCCAGACTACAGTATATTGAACATCCCTCGCCAGCAATGACCTCTAAATGCACAGCAAGTTCTCACATTCTTCACATACCCACACCTCCTTGCAACAATTTCTAATGAGAATTGATGCACAAGCACAAGTTCAGCCCCAGGAGCAGGCTGGATGTCATGGCAAGGAACATCTGCTTTTCAAGGATATCTCAAGCTGAGTGTGCTCACCTCCCCAGAGCTGTCAGCCTAAAAGCATGCTCCACCATGGCAAGGATTCATTTGGGCTCCTCCAACTAAACGCTAGTGCCTACAGGGCTCAGAAAGGGAAAACAGAAAGAACTAATGAGCACCAAGCTTTTTCCCAAAGCCAAAGAGCTTGTACATAGTGATTTTGAGGCTCTGATTTTAAATTAGTGCCTAGCATTCAAAGAAGCCTCTTGTTTCTTACAAAACACATCTGCAGACTGGAACATGTACATTAATTCTGTCACTTGCATTTTGATATAACACTGATGTCACAACACTTGAACCATATATGTAAACAGAGCTCTGCTTTTGAAAGGTTGGCCCCACATCTCATCTACCCCAGGCCATCAAATGCCAGACAAATCAAGCTTGCAGATGCCAGACCAAAACAATGGACAAGCAGGCTTGGAAGTTATCAGCTGCCTTTCTTAAACAAATGGAGAAGATCCACAGGAGCCACCCCTGTAAGCACAGATACCAAAGCACAAGCTTCTGGAAAAAACTTACAGTTCCCATGTATGGCAAGCCCTGTTCCAGTGCTTAGCTTCTGTGGGAATGCGGGACTAAGTGCAGGGAGCTCAGGCTGGCAGTTGGAGTAGCTCAGGTGTTGCTACCCTATAGCCTAGCAACATACCCCTTGCATGTCACTCACAGAAGTTTCAAGTCCTGTAACAGGTCAGCGCGGTTTGAAATACCCTCCAGTTGTTTTGTTATTTGTTAGTTTGATTTTGTTCCTCCCCTGAGAGGTCTTTATTGGCTTATTGTCATGTATCTTCCTTTCATGATTGGTTCATTCTGTTATCTCTACCTCATGCTGTAATACCTTAAAACTGATTGCCAGAGAGCAAACACGGTCTCTCTGTTTTAGCCTCCCTTCAAGCTAACTGGCCCCTGCCCTCTCGAGGGCAGGAGAAAATAAACTTGGAATGCAGCTGACAGAGTTTCCACTCTTTTCTCCGTACCTTCCGCTGCTGACTACAGCATGCCTACATGCTGTGAGGAGGTGTTGGGCTGCACTGGCAAACTGAGGCACGCAAACCTCAGTCACCATCTATTCAGTCGCTGGTTCACGCGGGCATCGGACCCCGTTAACCTGCGAGCCAGGCTGGGAACAGCCTGGCCAGCAGAAATTAACACTCAGGTATTAGTTAATGCTCCTTCTTACCTACAAAACTGAGGCTGCACGCTCCTTCCTGCTTCAGTGCAAAGCAGTGTTCTGACAGGGAGAGAGATAGAGCCAACTCACAAGATGATGTTGTGGTGAAGAAGAGTCCTGGGAATACTTTTAATAAAAGGCGTGAAGGATATGGATAAGATCAGCGCGGCTATCATACAGCCCATTAAAGTATTCCACAGCAAGGTACGTCAGTAAACTACATCTTCACTTGGGATAAAAGCCAATCCAGGGATTAAGTGAACAACCTGTCAAGGCCCTTCATCATAAATCACCTGCATTGTCTCTGAAAATGTGTGGAAACAAATCCACCCTCCTTCCTCCACTGCGATGGGGTGATTCACAGAGTTACTGCACGGGAAAAAAATAGGTCTTTCTGGTGAATAGCAAACCTGCCTATGCAAACTTTAGTTTATGGGAAATAGACATGAAAAACAGGTTAAATATGCTGCTCCTTGGTAAAACATTGATTATAAGAGGAAGATAATAATAGGTTTGGCCATGTGTATGTTATAAGGAACCACCATTAATCAAGTTACCTGTAGCACATGTATGCAGTTGTCTACACAAAATAGATACCAGGTATTGGCACTGTTTCCCTGCAGGTGAGTGCTGGCTAGCATGAACTCTGCCATCATGCATGGACCCAAGAAACCTTTAGAGCTGGGACACCAAGAAGTTCTTGGAAATGAAGCTTCCCTACCCCATTCCTGAACAGCACAAGCTGTTTGGGCCATCACTTCTGCTTCCCCAGCCCATCCCACTTACAACACCCACCACTCCAATTACCTGCTGGGGAGATCTCACTTTATCATATCCCTGATCTTTCCTTGTTCCAGCCATGGCCTGCTATCCATGCTACCCTCCATTGCCTCATGTAACACCACAGCCCAGCTGGAGCAGAGTTTATTCTCTATTTTGTTTTCTTATATTTTAAGATGCCAAACTCCTAGAGTGGTGAGAAAGCATTTATTTATCTTTGGAAATATATCCTTTACTATGCATCCTGGCAATGATATTCCCATTTCTTTATATAGAAATGGGCTTATAGGAATATTTGACTACTACCTCTTGTAACAAACCACCTAATGGTACTAAAAATTATTATTATAAGTGCTTTGTTTTATTTTTATGTAACATTCATTGCCACCTACATATTGGTATTTTAGAAAACTCTTTTTTCAAAATCTGTCTAGAAATATCTAGCAGCAACAAACATTTACTAGACAGAAAAGCCCCAAACTTTATCTGTCTCAAAAATTAATACATCAAGTTTCTTTCTTATATTTTCTTCTATGAAACAGTGACAGATCCTACTGCAAGGTTGTTTAACCACTGCGTGATAATGCAAATTTTATCTGACTAGGTCTTGTATGTATTTCTGAGCCTTGAATCTCTACCAGCCTGAATGCTGATACATAGGCAGGAAACCCAGCAGTTGGGTCACTATTTACATAGTGACTCTTTTTCTCCACAAGGCAAAGACAGAATATATATGCAGGAGAGCTGTAAACAGAGTTAGAAGCTAAGAAATTAATAGATGAATATGATGTGTGAAAAGAGCAAAGAGTATAAGTTCAGACTTAAAGTTTAATTTTAAATAAAAGTTATTTAAGTTGATCTAGCCAAACTTTAGATTAGCTAAACTAAAGGCAATTATTTTACTTCAAGTTACATAAACATTTTACAGTTTCTTTTCCTATTTGATCCTCCATTCATTATTTGTGTTTTGAAGTTAATTAATATTACAAAGATACTTAAAGAGAAATAATACAATCTATCAGTTTGAAAGAGCAATTTTAACCTGGGCTCCCTGCAGCAGCAGCCAGCAGTGCCTGGTGTACCCGGCCATAGTAAGGGCAGTACCAGGTGCAGGTGCTGGCAGTGCCAGCAGGCAGGAGCAGCGCTGGCAGCGCGTGAGGCTCTTGTGCCACTCACAAGCATTTCACGTGCTCCGAACCAGACTGTTCTGCCAGGCTGCTTCACTGCCCTCCTGAGCTCTGCTTGCTTCTCCCCAGAGAGGTCAGCACTTGCTCTTGCTGGCTGGCACAGGCTACTTTTGTATAAAAAGAGCAACAGGTGGCAAGGCTCCCCGCAAGGTCATGGAGAAGGCTGTGCCTTCCAGCTGCCCAGAAAGGAAAACTGCCTTCACATTCCCAGTTCACCTGCACAGCAGCAGGTACTGCTGGAGTTACACATGCAGTTTCCATTACATAAGCATTTGCTGACAGAACTTTAAAAACCCCGCACATTTCGGGCAGTTATTTTTTTAAATTTTAATTTCCTGATGTGACTATGGAGAATGACAACCCAGGAATATTAGTTTGGAGCACTGAGTACATTTAAAAAAAAACAACAAAACCCGAAGTAAGATTAAAACACACTCCTAGATGAAATTACTAAGGGTTGAAACATGATTTGGCACAAATCATTGAAGACTGCAATAGATATCTGTTTGGCTTGACAGAGTTAATGACAAGCTGAAAATTATTTCATGAGCCCTTTGCTTCTTTTTGTTCTTAGGTTGTTAACTGCACGCTTACAAGGTTAAATACTGCCCAGGGTGTCCTAGAGTGAAACCACAAACTCCAGAATTCCTTAGCAAATCTCAAATGTGGGGAAAAGTTCCATATCCCATAATTCCCTTTCGGGTTTTGACATTAAAAAAATTGCAAGTGTGCAGCTTGCATAGGCTTTGTCCCATTACAAGAGGGCAAATACAAACTTCCCTCTGCTCTATTTGGCTAACACACCTAACAGGCAACATAAAGCAGAGGTAACTTTTCAATAACAATTTAGAGATTAGGTGGTAACAAATTAGAAAAATTAGAAATTTAAAATTATCTGTTAATAAAAAAACAAACAAAAAAATTCCAATAGCTAATAACCTTTCCAGATAGTAGGATAATTTTTTCACCTCCATGGCAAGTGCTTTTTCATCTATAATGGCACTGCTCTGCCTGCAGCTGGCCTATGGCCTCCTCGGGCAGGGCTGCAGGGTGCATGATCCCCATATTCTGTACCCCCTTCAGAAAGAAAGCTAAGAAAGCAACATTACACCGGGTGTGTCCAGTAGCGTGTCCTTCTTAGTAAGCACAGCCTAATCTTGGATCACTGAAAGTAGGTGATAAAGCTGAAAGTAGCTTTTAGCTTTGTAAAAATACAGGTTCATTCATTTTCCTTCAGTACACTCAATATTCTCTTTTTGCCTTCAAAGGCTTGTTGAATGCAACTTCCTCTTAACTGTTATCTACCCCACTAAGCACAGAAAAAAAACTTTCAAAGCTCACACTATAAGCCCTAGAGCAGCCACAGTCCCAAACTATGCTGAGTTATCAGAGATCTTGCTTTCACAGGGATGAAAGGACCTTTATCATATTCCCAGAAAGGGGTGGAGGGCATGGCTTTGCCCCATGCAGAAAGAGTTATCCCTCCCATGAGAAGGTGGTCTGAGCTTGCCTGGAATGCCATGATGGTATGTCAGTGTCCAGCTGGATGGTGCAATCCTGCAGAATAGAGAGTAAAAGCTGTATAATTCTAAACTTCAGGAAAAGCTACCCAACTGAAGCACATCAACAGATGTTTCCTGACATATGTTATCACCTAATGTAGCATAGGGTGGCAAACCACAGAGGCATTTCTGACAGGTTAATTCAATAAAGATTGTGAAATAGAAATACAAAGGGAGCAGGAAGAATGCAGAGATCATCTTCAACCCTTTTTCAACCACTCCAAATAGGCCATATACAGTAATGGTCTCCTCCTTATCACTATAATAACTAATAAGGCAGCACTGAATTTTTTGAAGTCCTTTAGCATGATTACATGCGCACATGAATGCTGGGGTCAGCTAATAACCTCATTTAACTTCCTCTGGAGTTGATGAAAATCTTTCCCCTAGCTTCAACAGAATCTAGATTAGGATATTAATAATACACAGGGGATGCAGTGTACTGGCTAGAAGATCTATTGCTGCTTAGCGAGCTTTTATCTATAGTAAAATGGCTCTGGTTTTCCACAGTTGTATTTACCCGTGGTACAGTCAGATTTTAAATGCACATATAATTTAAGAGTTTGTATGTCTTACAGTGCAAATTCTCCAGCAAGTAGAAAATCCCCTTCAGCATCCACAAAGGATTCCCAAAGAGTATTACAGTCCCAATGCAAATGGCTTTGACTGAAGTGTCTCTGAAAACTTAAAAACTTCAAGTATCTAAATGCTTCATGATATCAAAAATATTTCTCAAGAAAGAACCTCTAATGAGCTTTTCCACTAATAGAGCATGTGACATGTTGACAGAGCAGCAGCACCCTCCCACCAAGCAGGGCCTTTTCTGCAGGACGTGATAATATGGATGGGCCTCCTCACCAAACTGCAGTTGTATAGATGCACAACCACGGATCCTGGTTAGAAAAAGAGCAGTCTAAATCTATAGAAGCAGAACTGTAGCTATGTTTTTTTGGAGGGAGTGTCTTTTTTTTTTTATTCTTTTGAGCCAACAACTGTAAAAGTAATTAGTTCATTATCCTTAGGAAATAAAAACATGAAACAAATTCAAAGTGGAATGTCAAAAATACTGTTTCCATTAATAAGAAGCTTCTAGTGTCTTTCAGATAATACTCCAGTTTAAAGATTTATGTGATTATTTTTGTGCATCAAAATTCTTGCAAATAGTTATTTGCAAGTCCAACAGAAACAAGTTACCATTGGTGCTGAGGGCTTCTCTCAGTCCTATTTCCACTGAAATCCAGGACAAGATTCCCCTTTTCACATGGTATGGTCTGGTAAAAAGAAAGTCATCAACAATTTGCTTAATGTTTCCTCTTTAAACCAGAAACTCCAAATTCAGACCTAGATCCCTAATAAAAGAAACGTAAAAAGAGTTTGTTCTTCATCAGACATTCTTGCTCAGCTCAGTATACACTTGCTCTTTCAGTAACCTTCTGGCATAAAAGTGTTTCAGCTTCTCAGTTAGGGAAAGCATGAGGGTTTTTTTTTTAAAAAAAAAGTATTAGGATCTGGGTTTTTTTTACTTGCTAAGCAGGAAGAGGATCAAGAGTGAGAATATGTGATCAGTGGGGAGAACCAAAGGGATTTCACCTCTGAAAAATTCCCCTTTCTTCCCCTGAAGCTGCACTTCTGTCCTGCTTCCTTCCATGCAGAAAAATTTATTCTTTTCCAAAGCAAGCAAAAAAGTAGATTTTATTTCAGTCCTTTAGGTCATAGAAAAGCACTTGCTTGGGGATATTAGTCAGGATTAGTTACTCTTTCCTGTTTGCAAGTATTAGAAATAGTTCAGAACTCCTACACTTTGTTTCAGGATGGTTATGAAACATTCATTTTCCACATGATGCGATCTTGTAGACTTTCAATTTCCTTTATCTGTTTTATTCATACACAGTTTGTCTGCATACAGTTGAAGTAGACTTACTAAGAAAACTATATGTATATAATAATATTAGACTTGCAACAAATTTCACAAGCTATAAGAATACTTGGGTTAAGTGGAAGGAGAAAGACGTGTCCAACCAATATCCACCTTTGTCAAAGGACCGACAAAGTGGAAAATATTCTCATTTATATGTCCAGAACCTCAAAGTACCTAGTGTGAGTGAAATTCAGAAAGATTGTGGACAGATGACTAATCAAAAGATCTCTGCCCAGCTGAGAAGCATGCAATTGGCATCTTAACTTGAGTGAATGGGCTTGCAAATAAGTACAGGATGTAGTAAGTATTCACTAACTAAAGCACAAGGCATAGAATGCTATATCCATCATAAATTTCAACAGACTAATTGTCCTGATAATATTGGCAGTGCTTTCCAGGTAAAATCAATAGCAACAGCAAAATCTTTGGATCATGGCTAGGAAGAATAAATCGTCAGGGTAAGCCTGTTACTTGATGAAAATTTGTTTTAATACCTTAACCATCACTTCCTAACTTTTTTGTTCAATTCTGAATCTGTGGATTGACAGTCTGCATGCTGTTGTCACACCACGATCACATTTTCCCTTTCCTCCACTACACTGCTACCCCAGCACAGTTATTCCACATCTCCCACACCAGGACAACAGGTCACTCTAGGCATAAAAAATTATTTTAAGGGATTAGAAATTAACAGTTTTACACAGGCTGTGTATCACATTGGTAAACTGTGGACCAAGTTGAAAGATGCAGTCTTTAAAACAACAGTTATCTGAGGTTCCTGTAGGGGACTGTGGTATATAACCAGTTACAGGGTTGAGCTGACACATACACTGTTAGGTAATCCAAATCCCAGGCTGCATAAAAAGAGCAAGGCAGCAAGGATTTCTGAAACCAGCATCACTGGGTTACTTAGAACCATCCATACATTCTGCTTGTCTCTCTGTGGCAGGGCAGCAGGGTTCCCCAGAAAGCTACTATCACATCTGAACTGGGAATCAGCCCCAGTTTGGCTTTCAGGAGCATGCCTGTGTGACAAGAGAGACAAATCAGGAATTAAAACTTTCATGAGCAGCTGATGGGTTAGGCATGGTTACAAGGAAAGAAAACCAAGAAGCTTTTCTCAAGCTAGGGGAAAATCATCATTCTTGTGACGAAACCTCCACCCCATGCCTTGGGTGCAAAACCTCAGTGCAGTGAAGGCTTCCAGAACCTTTCCCTTCAGTTCAATCAGGCCCTGCAGGCAACTCATGTGCATCTTCACACAGGACAGCAAGACAATGGAAGCATAGGTATAAACTGAGTAAACACCACCCCAGTGATTAAGTGCTCCAGAGACAGCTCCACACTTGTGCTCTCAGGGGTACAAGATGATTAAATAACAGAGCTGACACTCTACTTCGACAAATGAGTCCAAATGACTTTGAATAGCTCATTATCCATCATAGTTGCATAGAGCAAGCATATCCTGAGAAGCACAACAAATGCAGCTCCCTCTCTGCAGTCGCTAGGAGCTAGAGAGGTTCAGCCTTCAGTGGACATTCATCTCCTGGTTGCAGCAGAAAACAGCACAGTGCAGCTCTTCATACAGTCCCTGTGCCCCAGTCTGTGCTTTAGCTTTATTCCCCTCCATTACAGAAGATCCAAGACTCCTCAGAGCAGCTGCACAAAACTCAGCGTGGATCACTTTCGAGGGAACAATGGCAGCAACAAAAGGAACACTTTGAGTTCCAAGCCAGTGCCATTGCACAGCCATAGAGGGCTGTTCATTATCTTTTGTGGCCATCAGAAGATGAGAAGTTGGTTAGTGATATCCCTACTGTCCTGCAGGAAGGGAAAAGCAAAAGTTTCTAATTCCTGGGAATTCTTCCAACTCTGTCTACCCTCTGCAGCATCCCACACCTTGCAGTGACTTCAGGAGCAGTCAAATGCCAAATACTGTGTGTCAGTGCATTTGACTCCTCTACAACTCCTTCAAGAATGCACACCATTTTCTCCTTAAAAAGCTTGCAACCTTCATTTATGTGAAGACAGACTAAACTTCTCCTTTAACCTTTAAGTTCTGGAAGAAATTAAGATCAATAATTGTTCTTTCTAGCAATCCTCTCTTCTGTGTAATGACTTGAGACCAAAGCAAAGCTTAATTACCTCCAGGCTTCCAAAGACATATGAAATCACACTGAGCCTTTGCTGTTTGCTACTCTTCTCCAGCTCCCTACCCAGCTTCACTTACACAGCAACCTAATTTTGAAACTCATACATGCACAAGTGCACTGTGCTGCTTGCACACATCACCTGTTGAAAGACCAAGTGACTGGGCATTATTTTGATGGAAGTGCTATAATAGTAGCTTATCTCAATATTTTTATTTGGCTACCTGGTGTTCCTCACATCTCCAGTGAAACGTCATGTTCATTTGCACATCCAAAACCAGCATCAACTTCTATTACACAGTGCAAGGCTCAACAACCCCTGGACTCACGAGGATTGCTGGCAAGCTTCCTTATTCCTTTTCTACTCCCCTACCATTTTCCAGGAGTTGCACTTCCATTTTCATTAGGAAATAACTAGTGCAAAGCATCTACAGATAGGTTGATAGAATTCTGAGTACAATATTGATATCCATATCTCAAACATCTACCTTCTTTTACCATCAGAGCTATTTACAAGCAGCAGTAATAAACCCTCAATGAGACAGGAGTGGGTAATACAGTCCTAGGCTGGACCTGAACACAGATGGTCCCAGAAACTTCTTTGATTGATAAGAAGGGCTTATCTGGTAGTGTTATATTTAAGCAAACAATCTTAACAGTCATTTAGGATGTCCTTTCCATGGCAGGTCAAAATGCAAGCCTGGATTTTGTTATGAAGGCTTTATCACTTTAAACAAAACAAGCCAAAAATCTCCAGTGCACAGGAAGAAGGGCACTTGAGGCTTGAGTGAGATGGATAAAATAAAAAGCAAGGCTGATTTTCAGCCAACTGTGGCACTTCAACAGTGGCAGAGTGCTTGATCATTATTCCTTGAGGGACACAGCACTGCAAACACATAAAAACAGAGAGAATACCCACAAAGAGATGAAAAGAAATGTTTTAAGATCTGTGACATAGCCCACCACACAGAATTGGTCAGGCCACAACATGAGAGGAGCACAACAGTGAAGACAGTCATACCTACATCTCTAAACAAGCCCTTGGTCTCCATAGGTAATAAACACAACTCTGACTTACCTTCTCACATAGCTCTGTACACAGTAGTCTGTCTCTTACCTTCTGACTAGTTCAGCTAGGAGCAAAAAATCCCTGACTACCCAAACAAAATGTTAGCTACAGTAGTATCTTGAGAGAAGGTATTCAAATAGCTCCTGCTCCCCTGGGTGAACTTTATCCTCTTATTCAGTGCGGATTGCTAATTCTTCATTAGTATGGTTATCCACTCACATCCACGCTGTGCAGGTGTGGTGTCTACAGACAGCAGAGTTGGGAATTTGTGAAGGTTACCAAGTAATTTAAAGATGATAGGCTGGAAATTATTTTCTGTTTCTAACTTCAAATTCTCTGATAAGTACATACTTCCTGCTTCCTTTCTCCTTAACACAGGTGCAGATGGTGGTAGGAACTCCACCAGCCCACCACTCCATGCCATTATATGCAAAGGCAGCTCTCTCACATTTCTGCACTACAGATCACTGCCATCAAAACCAGACCGTTTTCCACATTAATCCAACAATAGTGGTAAAAGTCCACTAAACCCTTGGTACCTGACTTCACTTCTGAATAGAAATCTACCCTAGGGTCAGTTCAAGAATTTTATATGTTAATAAGTTGGGAAGAGAAAAATTCTTAGGGTTAATTTGTTTCCCTGTGGGCTATTCCCCACTCTTCCTGTCTGGAGAGGGGAACTTAGCACTGAAAGGTTCACTTATAGAGCTGACACCAAATCTTCAGAAAGGAAGGAGCAGCTGAGTTATGAATTCACCACCTCTCTGTGCAGTGATGTTTTATAGCTTTGCTGCCTTACGGCCATGCTGCTGGGAAGCACTTTATGCCAGAACAGTCTGATACAGTGAGTGCTTGAGCCACACATTCATCCATGCTCCCTATGAAAGTCCAAGAAAAACAGTATTTGTTCAGGTTTATACATGCACTAGCATATTTGTTCAAGGATGTGTTAAAGAAACAGGAAGTCCTGAGCTGTCCTTTGTGACACAAAGATATCCTAATACTGCAGCTGCCTTTAAGGAGGAACTCCTTTTGCTTCAGAGAGCTCTTGTGATGCAAGGTGGGGGAATCAGAGGTCTGACTGGATTAAGTGGTGCTACTGCAATCCTGAGCCCAAACCACCCTGCCTATGCTTCAAGCACTCTGATAAGCTCAGCTAATTTACATGAGTGGGGGAGGAAGGGAGAAAGCTTCCAATACTATCAGGGAAGGATGAACAGAGTAAGGAGCAAAAGACACCTATGCTCTACAGTAAGGTCAGAAAAGTTTGGACACATCTGAAAAACAAGTGCGCAGACTGTGTTTCTTAAAGTATTGATCGTAGTTTTGATACAGGAACAGAAATAACACCTGATGCAGGAATCAGGCATCTGGGAGATAGGGTAGTACTTGACCCTTGCACAAATCTAAGCTATAAAACTTGGTGGCTGACTTCAATATTATTTGTTCTAAATATGTAGTTTTGCCAATAGTCAGACAGCAGCAGAGAAATAGTCTGGCTTTCCCCTGAGCCCCAACATGCCTGTGAGCACAAACCACCTGACTATGGAGCTCGCACACATTTTTTCCAATCACGCTCTTTGTCACCAGAGAGCTTTTTGCTCCCTTACTCCCAGGTGCTTTGATTGATCAGTGATCACAAATATTATTTCTACACCAAGGGCTCCTTGCTCCAGTCTCCCTCTCTTGGTAAGTATTCCCTCTTCCTTGTCATTTATCCCAAGGCATATATTTCCTCTCTCCTGGCAGTAGTTTTCTTGCTTGCTCTCCCTCAGAAATGGCAGTCAGCTCACCCCAGCACATACCCCAGCCTTCCTTCCCACACCCAACTCTTCCTACAGGCACAGCATCACCATGGTTGACACTCCCCAGCTTCAAGAAGACAACCTACAAACTTGGCATCATCCTTTTTTCCCCTGCTCTAAGCAGAACTCCAAACATACAGAGGGGAGCAGTAACACACAAGAAAAAGACCCCTAGTTCCCTTCCCACTCCAGATCAGCAAAGAGGTGCAACACAGGAGTATCTCTGGGACTAACTTCCAGAAACAGATCTGCAACAGCCACTTCCAGGAAAGCCACCTGCTTCCACTGCATGGTGCAACAGATCATCAGCCTCTTACGCATGTGATGCAGTCAGAGAGAAGAGGAAGTCCTGACCCATTCTGTGTCAGGACAAGCTTCTGTTATGTTAAGAAACTTCCTGGAGGCTGAGCAGCCGGACAATTGTGATTAATGGGATCCTGCAAATCCTAATGGCGTAAAATTGAAAGGTGACCGTTTTCCGCTATGATTTTACTCTTTGTATGCATCAGTTCTCTGATGACTCCTTCCTGCTTCAAACACCACTCAGAGAGAAACGAGCATATACCAGCTACATCAGCCAGCAACAATGCAGCAAAAGCTCTGGCATGGAGTCATTGCAGGGCTTGCATGGGAGAGCCAGAAACAAGGACTTGTGAGGACACCAGTCTCCTGTCACTCCTGTCACTGTCAGTGTTCTCTGGGATTTTACTTTTCAGGTAACATGTCAAATTAGACAAGAGCCCTACAGTACACTAAACCTCCTCTGTAGAGATTTTGGGTGACCTCTTTTTACTGCTAGGGTAGTTTTGAAAAAATCCCAACGAAACAACAAAATACAATCTGCATTACAACCTGAAGTGGAGTAATTGTGTTCCCTTCAAAGCAGAGAGGAACAAGAGCCATAGTACAGGGGCTTAAGAGCCTCCAATGTGGCAGAAAGACAATTTCCCACAGTACAGGTACTGCCTGCCATTTTTCCTCTGAGCATATCCTCCAAGCCTTAAACAGGAAGTGGTGAGGCTATAAACAAATCATGGACAACTTTACAGGGCTGCCCAGAGGGCAAGCTGGAGTGTGACTGAGGAGAGGTTGCTATAACTAAAGGAGCCAGCCTTTCAAGAAGTCTCTTTGTAATAGAATATATCTTATTTCCAGTCATTAAAGAAAACAGTCAACTTCAGTTATCCTATAGGAGAGAGGGTAATTGTTTCCTAGTGCTCTGGTCAACATACTTTTTTCTTTCACAACCACATTTCCTAATTTCCTTCCAGACCTACAGCTACCACAAGAAGCAACCACAAGACACTTACATCTTTGATTACACCAAAAGCACGTCTCCTTTAACAGTGCAGATCTTTCCTTGCATTTCACAGCATTATCATCACTAGTAGAAAAGTCACAGTTTCAGTCTTACCCTCCTGAGGTCAATTTTTCTGCTGACACATACCTAGACCAAACCAGGACTGTTCCCAACTAAGTCACAGTCATGCTGATTCCTTCAGGTTTCTGGAACTGTTCTGGCATTTACACCACAATGGCACTGCCCAGCCATCTCAAATCTCAGAGCAGAAGTATCTCCATTTCACAGATTGAGAAAGAAGGGCAAAGAGGAGCGCACTGATTTGCCCACACAGCAAAATGAATATCAAGAATAAGAGCTAACCCCCAAAATGTTTCCCCCTCTATGCCTACTACTAAGACTTCAATGAAAAGCAGCAAGATAAAAGTATGTGTTTTGTCTCTGTTACTCCACAGCATACTCATTAGAGAATAAACCTGGGAAAAAAAAGATCTTTACTTCTATTTTGAATTAAACAGGTCAGATATGAGTTGCAAAACTTCTCTGATGTAATTCAGTGAAAGGCGGCAAAAGATAAAATCCCATATCAACATAGTTTGGTAAGGGCCCCTGGTGACAACACGACTTGAAAGAACTGGCATGGTTTATTTCATCCGGAAAAATAGTCTTGCCATGTCTGCCCTGGTTATTAAGTGCCCTGGCAACACACTCCTTCACCAGATTTGTGCTACTCCCCTCAGGATGGAACTGCTGCAGCTGATGTTTTCGTAACTCCCTTGAGTGCTAAAGTCACTTCTTGAGTAGTAGCTAAAAAAAAAGAGAGAAAACCCCCACCCATTCTCTGTATGTTCTTTTACACATTTCTCAATATCAAATATTTTTCTTAACATAAAAAGTGATAAAACATTTTTCAAAGCAGAATAATGTCAGTACTCTAGTTTACTTTGTAATTGTCGGTTTTGAGCTTTTTAATTGTATAGAATGTATTTGTTGATATCTTAGATGATTGCAATAGAGTCAATAAAAACTAGTTCTTCCTGTTCCAACAATAGCACTCACATTTTTTAGGCTCTTCTTGCTCACAGCTCAGCAAATTCCTGAATTTCTCTTCTTGCAGACATCCTCAGAAATTATGTAGGGACACTACAACTTGAATCCCACCGTCGACAGCATCAAAGCTAGCATATCTTACATTCAAGTGCACAGCAATGTCATAAACTTAACCCTTGGGTTTTCCCAACTTTAATAAGTAGGGCAATAAATCAGCATTGAGACCGAATAATTTCCATCTTATTTCTAAAATGCTATTTGGTACTTTGAGCCCTCTGTAACCTTCCAGGATTCCCACAGTATATCTGGAGTCAGAACACAAAACATGCTCATTCACCTCTGTGTGATGATCATAACGAAAGGAAACCAAAAAAGATTCTTTCTTCTAACTGTCAAGAAAAAGGTCTACAATATCCATGCTCAGACAAAAGCTATGGTAGGACAGAAGTTTATGCTCTGGGTATTTTTGGCATAATTATGTGTTGAAGCCGATGTTTTATCATATCTTTCTCCCTCCATAACAATGGCTGAATGTAGAGTGGCTAGTGTCATAAATGCTGAGCTAATACGTGACTAAGCTTTGACTTACATTGGGCTGTCCCACAAAGCTCTTCTGTGTTCTCTTCCTCTTGAAGCTCCCCAGCAGCTTTTGGCAGCACTTGCCCTTCCCCAGACTAGCCCAAATTGGGTAAGAGTTTATTTGAGGAGGGAGGAAACTCTTTTCTGCTTTTTGCATGCACACTGCTGGAGAAAAGAAGAAGAGGGGCTCCTTCAAGTTGTAAAAATAAGAACTAGTGTTAGGATCTGTTGGATGCACTGGCATAAATACAGAAAAACTCCCCAGAAATAACGAAAATTGAGTGATGAGATGCACATTTTGAAGTTCAGACTCAGATTACCCCTTGCAACTACAAACCCCCTGGATAATAGCACTGAATTTCAGGAAATATTATTCCTTCAAACTGATGAAGAGAAATCTGGACTTCCAGTGTTGGCATTTATTTTTGTCCTTCCATAAACTACATTTTTGGTAAATGAGGGGATGTCACTTGTGCAGATTTTTTTTTTAATGAATTTAAGCTCATTTGAATACCTTGAGATATATTGGAAACTTGTTCAAATTAGTCTCTTTCCAGGGTAAAGCCTCCATCCTACACTGATCCACTATGGATAAAGCTCTTGATCAGCACGATGACTTTCCTGGAGTTTGAGGGAGAATAAATTATAGAAGGAGTCAGAGTTAAATAAGCAGCGTGATTTTCCTTTAGTGACCCACTAAAAGCAACACAGTGCTGCTAGAAGACGTAGTGGAGACCATATAAAGCCAAGATGAAAACAGCAGTAAAAGGACTCGCTGATGCAAGATTTGGGTAAAAACTCAGGTATCACTGGTATGATAAGAGGTTCTTCAGATCTTATGTGGCATTCTCTGAACTTGTTCAACCACTGTGTTGAAGATTCCTTAACAGCAGGAACAGGCCTGAGATTTTATTAGGCTGCATGCTGTAGGAACAGCAGAGATTATCAGTGGAACAACAGGATCCTGGGAAAAATGTGTCAGATTTGAGATTTACCTGAAAAACACAGGGGGAGGATGGGCAAGGAAATGGGAAGGAAGCCAAACACAGCCCCACAGGATGTAAAGTAAAAGTAAGTAAATGTAAACTTAGTTTATACACACAGTGATGCTTCCTGAACCAGGTTTCTCACAAGCAGAATAGGAGTCATGTTCAGTTTGAACAGAAGTATTATTTTTCTAAAAACATAGAAACTTTCTAATGAGTAAGATCATGAACTGAAAATCTCTATTCTTCAGAGGTGGTAAAAATTCCCCCAAGTTACTACAATGCCACTGTTGGCATTTCCTCACATATTTGACATTCACTGTTTACAAAAATCTGCAAAGTAACAACACTGCTAAAAACTAAGCACTGAAATGTCACCTAGTTAAGTGTGCACAGTGGGAACCTTGCTGTTAGTGGAAAGCCAGCAGTCCTCTTTTGAATGACACAGTTCTGGCCAGATGAGAAAAAAAAAAAGGCAAAAAAGGGAAAAAAAAAAAAAAAACTGTACCTTCCAAATGTCCAAATGCCATTTTGGTACAATCCATCAGGAAACATTAGTGCAAGCACACAATTATCCTAGGACTGTAAAAAAGATAATCCAAAGGAATTTTGGACATGAACATAATTCAATTTTACTGCTTTGCAGAAACCATAGCCACCCTGTTGAAGAAAATGTAGTCTCCTCACAGCCAGTCATT
Organism: Dicrurus megarhynchus; assembly: GCA_013399195.1. Taxonomy (NCBI): domain Eukaryota; kingdom Metazoa; phylum Chordata; class Aves; order Passeriformes; family Dicruridae; genus Dicrurus; species Dicrurus megarhynchus. The sequence goes on from VXAD01003979.1 coordinate 700,587, forward strand.
GAAAATGACAGAAACTATGTAGGGACTTATACAATAAAGTAGTTGTCAAAATGTAGATGCCTGTAATGTTCAATTATTGTTGCTTTCTGCAACATGCATTGATAACCAAAGCCCAAGGCCTTGCAAAATAAGCAGTGAGCAAAACGGACACAAAAGCTCACTGAGATTCTGAGCAGTGTAGCTAGAGGAGGGGGTAAAATCCACACCCAGAATAAGGCATGCATCAAGTGATTTCAAATCCTTTTATACTATTGTTTGTTTTAGTGACATGAGCTCCCCTCCTGCCATCACCAATCCAAAAAAAAAGAAAAGATTGGAAATTCTCTGTTTTCTCTGCAAGCATCTAACATTTGCCCAGCACTGTCAGGCTGTCAGGGTGGTCCAAGCTCATACGGTGCATAAGCACAGCCCCCAGCACCCAGCCCTGCCAGGCTATGCTCACCATGCTATCTCCTCCCTGGCTTTTAATGATGAAGAACAAGGGAACTGAGCTCAATGAATCCAAAAAGAAATTACAAAGACCTGCATAACTTCAAAATGCACTCTCTAATACATTACCATCCAACTGATCTGCTGTAATTTCAGGGTATATGCATCGTGCCCTTGGAGGTAATAGAGCTTATGAGGAGCAAGCCTGTTGCCTGCAGTCAGGTTACTTTTTATGAAAAAAGGGTTTAGGACCTTGCCCTTAAACAGAAAACTCGTGTAGTCTGCATCAAAACGTTAAGTAGTGACCGTACCATTTGCAACTTTGTTTCATGTAACTTGTCATCAGATGACTTTTCTTCCCACAAACCCACATTAGCATTGCCTACAATGAAGGTGGATAATAATCTATGCTTTAATTAAAAAGACTTTTTAAAAATACAAAGAAGAGTCTCCCTACCCACTGCCTACAGAAATTTATGTAATTATCAGTTACCCACTATTTTTAGGCAGAACTTATCAATTTGTTACACTCCTATTAAGAGTCATACATAAATATAGTTGAAATATATAAAAAATCAGAATTATGTTTCTGTAATATCCATTAGCAGTCTACTGAAATATCTCAGATTCACTAAGGCCAAACACTGCTTTTCCAACAACACTGCTTCCTAAGGAAAAGTAATTTCAGATGGTAAAGCTGAACTGGGGATTATCTTTATACAGCAAGATCTTGGCAGCATGACAGAAAAAATTAAAGGAGCCTGCTGATCAGTTAAAATACTACAGCTCCAAGTGTGCTTGGATGACAGCCAAAGTCTTGGAATTGTTTTGCCATGAAATCTGCTTTAAGACAGGAAGAACAGGAAAGTTTTCAGTCTGGAAGAGGCTTCATGATGAAAAGCCTGGAAATCAAGCCCATTATTCACATCCAATCACGCCTACCCCTCCCTGCTCCTTGCTGTCCTCTCCATCCTCAGCACAGGCATGTCCATGCATACAAGTGCACCCCACACACCACACACACTCCACACCTCTTACATGCTCTTGGACTTTATTTTTGATAAAATTGCTCAATATTTAATTCAAAATTATACTGATTTGCCATTTGAGTGAGCTATGCTTCTTTCTCATACTACAGGTCACAGAGATGACTGCCATTTAAAATAAGTTGCCAGTATTAGATGTGATTTAAACCTCCTGGCTCCCAAAGAGAGAGTAAGTTCAGGTGTAACAAAGAGGCTCTACCTGCTTTTTTTCCTCAGTCTGCCTGCACTGTGGCCTTTCACATACTCTTATCTGACACATAGGTTTCTATCAGTCAGTGCAGCACAGATACTTATTTAAAAGCCAGGTGACATGGAGAACTCTACTGCTCTTGTGGCTGTAGCACAGGGAGCTCTCCAGGGCTGATGCTCTTTGTGAATTACTGTGGTCATGCTCTCACTGAAGTCAGCAAGAACACAGTCCAGGAAATCCTGGAAATCACTGGCAATTAAAAAGCAGAGCCTGCGCAGCTGTAAAGCACTCCCTGAAGAATATTTAGCCATCTTGGTTCCTGGGACACACAAGAAGAGCCCTCCATCCTTACCCAGGCCTTCATGTAGCTGGGCATCTGCCCTTTGTGCCCAGCAAGACTGGGTGCAGTGGAGAAGCAGCCCCAGCAGCTGCAGGAACACTTGCTATGCACTGATCCCATATCTGTTTCCATACAGAGTATTCAAAGGTTTTCGTAAGACCAGTTTGTCACCACCCATATTAGACTGTATAGATATTGTAGTGGTTTCACAACAATAAACTGAGTTTCACAACTCCTGCTATTCAATCAAAAATTATCTTGTATCGGATGGTAGAAGCCTCAAGTTTGCTAAGTCAAATTTCTCTGAGAAACTGTGAGAAGTTAACACTGTGCTGGCAGGTTTTGGGCTGGCTCAGGTCACCTCTGTCACACTGGCATCAGAGCATGGACGTCATGGACTCCATGTCAACTGCTCCAGTGCACGGGATGAAAATGCAGCTGTCTGTCCTCAGCTGATCCGTGCTCTGCTGTTCCTGGCGCAGGTTCAGTCTGCCTGCACCACACAGAACCGGTGTGCATGCCTTCCCCACAGCCTGTGGAAAGCCATGGTCACTGACACAGGGCGCTGCCACCAGGGCTGTTATCTGATTTGAATACAAATCTGATCAAGCCTGTGTCACACATGCCCTTTCTCTTTCTCCCTCCCACAGAACCACCAACAATTTGAACTGAATCCTAAGTCTGAATTTCAAGTAAGACACACTTTCCCCACCTCCTCACAAGTGTTCTAATACCCATTTGTTCTAGAAAATTTGAAAGATTAATTGAAAGATTTCTTAGTGTAACTTACATAACCAAAATACAGCTTTTAGACCAATAGGTGTAAAGCAAATAATTTCAAATTAACGTGGAGAGACCGTTTGCCTTTAAGTTATTGTTGTTCCAAGCTCGGAGGCTCTGAAAATTGTCATACACAGACATGGTAGGGAACATGGCAGTTTTACTCACCAAAGCTTAAACATGACTGAGAGATATTTAGGCATTACTTTGAAGCCTTTTGTCTGTGCCAGTCTGTACTTAGCAACTCCTGGGCAATTTCATAACTACAGTTTTACCCAACTGTCTCTTGGATCACTTGCAGCTACTACAGCAATACTGAAGCGATCACGCAGGCCCTCATGGCTTTTGAGAACTGAAGAGAGTTCATTACAACCCCAAATGTAGTTACTTCACAGCAACTCAGCATCTGCTTGTCAAGCCATGGCAGTCAAAGTCTGACAACCTTGGCTCACAGAAGCTGTTTACAGCTGTCAGCTCTTGGATCTCACCTTGTCCCCTCAGCCATCAGGAAGAAGAGAGTCTGCAGAAAGGACAAGAGAGCTCTAAAAGAGCTGGATGAGGAACAAGTTATGCCTCCAAGACCTGAAGCCCCTCAGTGAGCCTTCTCCTGCTGCCCAGGCAGATCAGTAGCCCTGACCTCATAGAGAACCATCTTACAGGCTTTGAGGAGACTTTTTGATGGAACCTCTCCAGCACACTTCTCATTTGGCTATGTGTTCTATCTGTAAGCCACTTTATCCTGTTACAGAATCATCAGAATCCATGGATCTTATGCATATATATCCTATACTCTACTTCATCCAGGTCATGAAATCCATTGTGTAGATTTTTCAAATTCTTCTGCCTTCAACTCCAGGGAAGAAGTGAAAAGGATGGGGTGGCCACACCACCCCTTAGTCTAGCAGAGCTCGGCTACCATGGGATACCTGGCTCTCCCGATCCACTCTGCATTAGGGTGGCACAGATTTATCAATGGATGGCAGCAATCAACTAATGGTAGATAAAATGAAGCTTGGGCCACTTCCAAAGACATGAACTTTCTCATCCTGGCACATTGTTATAACATTCTCAGAGGAGTAGATGAAATTGCCTCTATTCCTGATCTACTGCTGTCATGAAATTTGTTTACATTGTCCTGAAATTTGTTTGTGTTGAGAGGGATTCTTTCTGTCGCAAAAAGAATGCTAACTTTCCGAAGATGGTCAACTATTGAAAACTTTTATGTTACACAGGTTGATATGTTTTTATATTACATTGCATATCTCCTAAGAATATTTTGTTTATGAAGATATTTTACTGCTTTACAACTTCTTCTTGATCCTGAATATCTTCAGAAAACAAACATTTAATTTAAATGCCTTGACTGTCTTTTGAAACATGCAGAATAAGGAATTACAAACATTTTCAAAGGCAATGCCTGTCAAAGCATGGTTTATTTCCTCTAAGCTCTGCTAACTAAGGTTGTCATGGATTTTCTGCCAGCTCAGGTCTGTAGTCTATTACCCCAAAGTAATGGTGTTGAAGTCCACTGTTGCAAGTCCAAAGGTTTCTGTTTCCTTCTTCTATAGAAGGCTCTCTGTAGCCAGAGATTTGACTTTGCTCTGGCAGCCCCATTGTACAAACTGCACAGGGTCAGACCTGCCTGCTCAGCACTTCTCAGCAGCCTAGGCAAAGTTGAACCATGCTTGCTCTGAGGATGAAGCAGAATGGAGCACTTTGCTCTCCCCTTTGGAGAGGTCAAAATTCAGCTGAACAGTGGTGGCAAAAGGGCTCTGACAGACACAACTGCCTCAGAGAAGTTAATGGTACTAGAGTTAAGTGAGCTCCCTGATCCCAGGAATAGGAGGCCACATTCTAGTTCAGCTCTTTGCATACATAAATGCCTGCAGTATTCAACTCATTTTTGCTCTGCTCCCCATCACCTTCAAAATACATATATATGGTGCTGCTGACCTGGGGAGAAAAGAGAAGTGGAAAACAACCTGGTGTGTTGTTTCCACCCCAACCCCTTTGTCAGGACATCATTTTTCCACTCGTGTCTATCTATTCTTGGGCAACTGTCAACTTCGCTTGCATCTAATGCCAGATTTAGATGTCACCAAGTAGTTTGATATACTATGAAGATGGAGAAATTTGGGTATGGTCTTGAGACCTAGGGTTATCTCAGAACTCTGACCAAGACACTAAGGTTCCCTCGACTCTAAATTCAAGTAACAAACAAGTTCTCCTTTGCAGACTACTGTGCTCATACTACCTAACAGTGATGAGGCAGTCCCATAAATTGGTGTCAGAGTGCACAGAAGTACCATGTGTTTCATCTGACCTTCAAAAGGGATCACGTTCCCTGATTTATTGGTTGGCTTTGTAGTTGATTGGGTGTGACATTAATTTTATGCTTACATGTATTTGGGCTTACCACTCTTAGAGTATTTTGACAGAGTAAGGTGCAGACATGTCACTGCATGAAAACTGACAGTTTGTCTGCACTAAGAATTCAAATTAATTAGACTACAATGGTTTTCAAATTGGTTTCATTTGACAAATCTGTACAGCCTTTCTGTGTGGATATTACTAAAAGTTTAAGAACACTTAGTCTGGCATCACATACACCAACAGCAGAGTATTTGCTCAGAGGAAGAGCTGTTGTTGAGCTGTTATGTATTTACAGATACTATTTTATTAAATCAGATTTCATCTCGAGAAGTCGGGAAAGAGAAGTGCAAGGGAGTGCTGGCTATTATCATTCTCTGCATCTTTTTTGCATTGTTAAGTTGGTATATGGAATGGTTATATGGGTATTCTTGAAAAACTGCTTCTAATTCACTGCATGATCTTATTTGTTTACTTTGGTTCCAAAGGAAGCTGAGTGTAACATATCAGTGTATGTATTCTCAACACTAGGGCTCTCTTACATGTCACCACAGATATGCTTTATCTCACAGCTAGCATCAAGATCCTTATTTTATTCCCCAAACAATCACAAGAGAATGATTTCAGAGAGACAAAGAGATGTTTATGATTCAAAAGTAAGCACGAAAATCTTAAGAGTAGGTAAAACTATCCTATGAATTGTGAGGTCAAAATGGGAACAAGGCATTGCTTTGTTTGCAGTTAAAGTTCAAAGTGATCCCAAATTATGCCAAACCCCCACCCACTTTTTCTGAAAGACAATCACTGTATTTGAAAATTAGTCAAGAAAGGGATGCTTAATCAAACTCAAGGCTTCTGCCTTCAAGCACTGCAGATAGACTTACAAAGGCAAACACACCCTGACCTGAAAATCCAGTACAGTATCTAATTTTTCTCATCCTTCTCATCTTCGATCAAACCCAAGAAAGGGAGGAGAACAGACTTAAGGAGGTTGGTAGTCCCTGCTGCATTGCTGCTGCTTGGAATTTCCACTATCTCTTTCATTCTCATGCAATCCTGTACAGTCTCTTCTCTGCCATGTTACTACCTGAGCTTCACCTAGCTATTTTCCATCAGCCTTCTGATGCAAGACTTTTCTTCCCCCATCTTCTCAATTTGTCACATTCATCCACAGCAATTCCATTTTCTGCTCAAGGAACCACTCCATCCCTCAGTTGTATGTTTTATCTTCATCACAACTTCATGCAATTCACAGCCCTTTTTTTCTTCCATTCAAAAGAAGGGTCTTGAATTATGATGTTTTTTGCAAACAGTTCAGCTCCAATTCCTCATTTAATGTATAGCTGTTCTTTGGCCTCCAGCTCCATAAGCTTTTCCACAAGAGACTCCATCCTGTGAGATGTGATTTGCAAGGAATCGTTGTGGATACGGAAAGCATGCAGCAGGGAGATATCTCAGCTTTCTGCCAGTGTCTGTGAGAAAGCAGGGCTTTCTCACGGACTGTGGCAGAACAGCTGGGAGAGTTTTGTAAACTATAGAATTGTTATTGATACAGAAAGAGAAAATATCTGGAGTAAGTGTTATTGGGATCCGGCCAATCCCTTTGAGGGGTGGCTGGTCAGTGAACCAATGACTTTATGCCAGTCCAGCGTGCTAAGGTATATAAGTGAACCTGTAAGTGAATAAAGGGTCGGCTTCATATCTTAACAAGTCGTCCTGTCGTTCGTTCTCCGGTCCCTGCTCGCGAGCGACAAATCGTTACACTTTGGCCCTTCCCTCTTGGCTTCACCTTCTCTTATCCATTAGTACAGTACTATTTCTCACCATTCCATATCCTCTTCTATGTTTTATTCCCATTTTCATCCACTACAACTTCTCCTACTAGTTCATCAACACCTGTCACCTGCATTCATACTACAGATCATCTCTAAGAGAAATCCTGTAGGAAGTTTGGTCTTTGTTATCACAACAGTGTTCTGTCCTCTTCCAGAAACACCATCCCCCCATCACAGTTTGGCTCCTGCCTCTAACATTACTCCCTTCAACCTGTTCTCTTTGCAAAAGATGTTGCTGATTTAATCTATGGAAAAATTGACCATATTCATTTTCCCACAACTCCTTTTATCCTCCCATATCACCAGATTAGAATTTTTTCATGTTCACAGGGGCTGATCTTGCTTCCAGCCTAGGACAACAAATGCCACTGCTACTACAACAGAACAAAACACACAAAAAATCTCCAACAATCCCATCACAACCACCACCCCCCAAAAAACTCCCAAAGAAACCAAGCAGATAAAATCTGTCAGCCAGCGCTTATTTCATAAGCAAGAGACTATAAAGATACCTCAGCATCCTTTCTGAGCAAACATCAGTGCTTCCCTCAAAATAATCCAGAGGAGAATCACTAGCTACAAATGCAGTTCTTCTCCAGAGTTCTTCCTTGGGTGGGCAAGCAGTTCTGAGAAGAGCTTCAAACCCTACCTGCTCTTCTTGTACTGGGGCCCAATATATCAACTGGGGATCATGCTCCTGGGCTTACTTCCAACACCTGTTTGGCACAGGACCAGCTGCTCCCCTACATCCTTGAAAGCCTTTTCTCCCTATTACACTGCTCTTTAACTCCTCAGTGCACTGGTGACCCCATCTAAGGGATGGATGTAGCTCGCACCTGCGCCCATCCCCTGCCCTCTCCCTGGTCCTAACCTGTCATTCTTCCCTCCAGTGCAAAGCTAAAAGCCTCTCCCAGACACTGACATCCACACTTAGTCACTGTCTCCCTGAGGTGTTTCCATGCTTTCCTTCCATCTTAATGCTTCTTTAAAGCACTACTACACTAAGAAGGCCTTCAGGAAGACCATTAGAAGAGGTCTGCTGGCATCATTATCTATGAGGCTGTACTGCAGCTTCTCAGTTTCCTCCTATCCTGCCAAAATGCCTTTAGCCTTTGCCCCAGACCAAGCTCCTCAGGGTGGGAATATTTGTTTGCTCAGAACCTATGAGCACCCAGTCCAAGAGCAACCTTCTATGCTCTAGTAATTAATAACAACAATTCCGACACCTATGGCAGAACTTTTCCATGCTTGACAACTTTATTTAAGGAGATATTTCCCTCCTATTTTGTTTTTAAGTATCTGTTTTACTCAACTGTCTTACTGGTCCTCAGGCAAAGTGGGGGGAAAGGAGGACAGTGCACAGAAATCTCAAGATGAATAAGCAGAATGGCAGAATTCCTTGAAGACAACAGCCTTCATGCTGAAAATAATTGTGTCTGAACAATTATTGTTTTAATCCCTGGCCCAGTACACAGAGATTTCAAATCCATGATCTGTAGGTCACTGTTTTTCCCTGCAGCTCAAAACTAGTCATAAATTTATATCAATATCAACAATTTCAGGCTTCCACCTCACCCCTTACTCACCACTACATTTTCTTTTTTCCTTTTGACATTTTCAGTACAAAAGTTCAGCCTGTCATTTCAAATTGTTCTTTCAACCCAAATTTAATTTTAAAATAAACAGAAAACAAAAAGGAATGGGTTTTTTTGTTTGGTTTTTTTTTTGGTTTTTTTTGTGGTTTTTGTTGTTGTTGTTGTTGTTTTTTTCTGAACCAGTAGAGATTTGTGGGATGTTTCAGGGGGAAAAACAAAGAAAGAAGCCAAAATTACTTCTGTGTCTCCACTTTTTTCTCATTCTTACCAACTCACATGTTATTAGCAAAATTGTAGTTTGCAAGCAACTGCCTTAGTCTGGATAGTACATTATCTTCTCCTGGTTTCCAGTGAAAAAAAGGACAGATTTTAATGTTGTTTTCCACAAACACTCCTGATGCCATTGCCACAAGAACACCACTGCAGATAACTGAGTGGCCCTCTACCTCTTCAGGTCCTCCACCCATCCAAGCACACCTTGGTGGCAGGGCACTCCATCAAAGCACAGCCTTGGGCTATTTGCCCAAGAACGGTTTCTGCACAGAGTTATGCAGGCAGATTTCTTGCGGAACTTCACTGCAAACCCTATGGCCACATCCCTATGATCCATGTGTGCAGCAGCCAAGATATTCCAGGTGCCCTTCCCATGACCATCCATCAACCCCTGTAGAGTTTCTGGGAGCCAACAAGGTCAGGTCCATGAACCTTGGCATGGATGCATGCTGTAATTTAAACACACCAAGCAGCAAAAGACATCTGAGGTGCATCCTGACCTTGTAGATCACATTACATCTGCACAGCTGGGCTGAGCTGGGTTCCTTCCTCAGGGTCACCAGCACCATGACAACCCTTGGGCAAGAGGCAGCTTCCCACACTGGAGGCTGACTATATGACCCCTGCACCTTCTGAGACTTCAGCAGACTGGGTTTCCTGGAGTCTGGACTCTCCACACTCCCAGACCCCGTGCCTGTTGCTCACCTCTGCCTGACTTGCAACACTGCTTTTTCCACAGCATTTCATCAGACTGCTGTAGCAATTTGGGCCCATGCTCGCTTTCAGGCTTTGCCAACCCCGTTGTGACACTGCATGTTGGAGCAACACGCATGATTCCAACTGCAAAACTATTTTAAATGGTCACCTCTGCAGTTCCTTCAGCAGCAAAGACTGGACAGTAACATGGCAGAGAATTAGGATATTTTGCAAGTTACAAGCATATTGTCCTTTGCATGTGTTATGTATTTGCTGTGAATACCTGAGCCTTTTGCTGAGCATGCAAGGTAGGCAGACCAGAGGGAACTGTAGTTGTTAGGGAAAAGTAGGTAAAAGGTTAAAATAATGTCACTGGCTTGGGCTTCCCGAAAGAATGCAACCAGTTATCTGAGATCAGAGTTAACCATTCACATATGCTGAGGTGCCCTGAGGGAACAAAATAGGATCGAACTGCTCCCGTTGGTACAGAGAATTAGAATTCATTAGGGAGAGGATCACTGAGGCAAGAGGTAACCTAACAAAGAAGGGAGGAGGTTACAAAAGGCAACTCTCATTTTCACAATAAATGTACAACCTGCACAGTACGTGATTCTACATTAAAAAAACCGAACAAGAAACAAAAAAACTTCAGTCTCCCAAAATAGAGTGAGCACAGTTTTTAATGAAATAAACTCACACAAAAACATTAATGATCTTGCATATTAATATTCACAGCTGTGCATTTCAACATGCTAATTCACCTATGCTTCTCACTGCTGGCCCAGGGCCCACATAAACATAATTATTTATGCTGTATTTTATGGGTGGACCCATATATCTAAAGACTAACCAGATTAGACTGGATTTGCACAACCTGGTCAAAGACTGAAGGAGCCCCTGCACAACTGTCTGGCAGCTAAAGTGACTCCTTTGTCCCACTCAAATCCTTCTAAAAGCCTTTTTCTCAAGTCACAAAATGTTCCTAATGTATTGCTGATGAAAGCTGTGCAGCTTATGCCACTTTATATAATTTTAACTCAATTATCCTTTTGAAATATGTCATATGTCTACTGCTTGTAAAGATTATTTGTCTTCTATTATTTGTAAAAACTCTGTAAACAATGCTGCTATTCCATATAAAACAGAGATTCACACTTTTGCAGGAGAGTATGCAGGTAGAAATGCCCTGATGCTGTTTTAGCACCATATCATGATGGCATTTTTAAACAACTTTTTTTCTTACCCACATTTAAGGTTTCCAAATACCCATTTGTTTGTAAAATACTTTATTACATTTAAAGACTTATTAGTAAAAATTTCACCGTAAGATGTGAAGATTTTAAGATTTTATCTAAAATACAAAGTGCAGACAGACTCAATCATGGCAATGATTTAGCTGAAACTCCTGATCTCAGTGACAGTTTCTTGAGTAACAGGAGAGGATTAAGTACCTAGCTTAAAAGCTACTTTCAAATCAAGTAAACAAACTGGTCTGAGGTTCACCACACCTTTCTTACCTGGGAGTCTCTAGCTGAAAGGCATAATTCAAAAGAAATGCCTGTCAGAAAATTCAGTGGCAATACTTCTAAGCATCCCACCTCAAGTAGTTCCTAAGACATTACATTTACACTACATTTTGGGTTAGTATTCTTTCCTATCAAACCCACAAAAGGGAAAAGAACTATCTGAAGCATAAGAGAAACAGAATAATGAGGTTTGATTGTAGGTGGATCAATACTATTTTTCAAAGCAGTTTTGCTCCTTGGGGTCCTGAATAAAAACGCTGTCCCACTAAAAACATCTACCAGTTCCATCAACATCTTCCAGGGGCTTGTCAGCTCACCTTGTTACCAAACAAAATACATCAGTCCAGCCACACCTCCTCCATAGTTCAATTCCTCTTAAGCCATCACACCTCTTGTCTTTTCTCCAGTCCTCACTGAGCTGCCCATCATACCCATGTGCAGAGTGGGAGAGTAACAGCAAGTCACGCTTGCAGGGAAACAGACTTTTACAAAACTGCTGTAAAGCTACTCCTAGTGCTGCACAGGTAGAGCTCAGACATCAAAAGACACAGATCTCCATCGGAGTCACAACTCTTAGTGTTTACTGAACCCAGGAAAAGAAACCAGGAGAATCACATTGGAGAAGACAACCTATGTTTTACCCACAAGCCCTGAGTCCCAGAAAAAAGGAAACAATTAGAAATCAGCCTAATTTCTGGTAACAGGCAGCTCAAAACCACTTTGTAGGAGCTTCCCACTGACCAAAGAAAATGGAGTCAACTGTGAAACATTGTAAAAAAGAATGAAGAGTAAGGTGTCTCATAAAGTTGAGACGTGTAAGCAGTATAGTTTTAAGTACCAAAAGGAAGGAGAAACAGCAAGCAGATCTGTGACTAAGAAGCTTGGTGAACCTCTAACAAGAGACATAATTCATATTTTGGACAAGAAGTGTTTAGCAAAATAGTACAGGGAGATTCAGAATTAACTTGGGACAAAGCAAAGAGAATTTGCTGGCCAAAGAAAGGCACAGCCATCACACTGACCTATGGCAGTACTCTGATACTGTGAGCACAGATGAGAATCTGAAGTAGCAGGTGAAAGCAGATGTAAATCAGAGTCATGAAGGAGAGCAATGCCAAAGTCCACATGGAATCAGAGAATACTCTGGAAAGATGGCCAATGCGAAAGGTTTTTCTATACTTCATCATAGAATCACATAATGGTTGAGGTTAGGAGGGATCTCTGGAGATTTTTTAGTCCAACCCCTTTGCCAGTGGAGGTTCACTAAGAGCAGGCTTCACAGGATCACATCCATGTGGGCTTTAAATATCTCCAGAGGAGATACATGTCAGCATTGCTCTGCTCTTATCATGCCAAGCTGTTGCTGAAAGGGTCTCCCTCTCCCCCTGCTCCTTTGAAAATTGTTGACTTCTTTAACCCCCAAATGGATGATTTGTGATTTAGACTGCAAAATTGTATAACATGGAGAATGAAAGACTGGTGAAGGGCAAAATCCAGAGCTGAGCTGATGTGTTAGTCCAAGTCAAATACACACTGTTTGGTCTCTCATGGACTGTGAACTGCAGCTGTAACATGGACCAGATCCTGAAGATAGCTGTCAAATCTCCTAGCATGGGATAGTCAGACCAGTATTTTTGTGACCTTATTACAGCTCTAAAGAAGAACCCTCAGATTTAACCCAGGTTCCCTTTGAAGGCATTAGAAGGATAATTCCTAGCATTGGAAAAAAGATGAATGACAAATGTGCAGAACCTACAAAACCTCAATTAAATGTCTCATCTGGAAAACAACACTGATGCTGTAGAAGCAAACATACCCAACAGAGAAAATGAGAGAAAAACATGGGAAAAGCCTCCCAAAGGAAAGCAGGCATGGGTGCACTGGTGGCAGAAGGAAGGTTGCCACTGTCTCCTATGTGCCTGGCAAGGGTAACCACTGGGCTACGGTACAGAAGTACCTCAACTCTGGGTGCTGGTTTGAGGCATGTATGTTATCTCAAGCACTGCACGGGACATCCCTGTGATTAACTGAAGGGTCAGGTCTCCACTTCTCCAGTGGGATACCTGGGGTGAGCCTCAAGGCTCATTTCCAAATGCAGTTCACAAATGCCGAAAAGGTCAGGTAGAGAAAACACTACTTTCTACCAAAAAGACAATAAAAATTAGGTCAAATAGTAGAAAATCTCAAATCCACTGTTTAATCTAAACCTAGTATTGCTGCAACAAACCTTTATCTGTTGGAAGAGCCTTCCTCAGTCTGTGGGAGATGCCCTGGATTGTTTACCAATCTTCACGGCATGTTTAGAGGTCAAATGGTATCACCTTTCATGCATGTTGTTTTCCGAGAACCACAGGAAAACAACACCCCCTTAGTAAGAGCTTATTTAGATATTTGGCTGTTTGCTTATCGGGTTAAGCACTCCATTGACAAGCCTTTCACACTGATTGAAGTGTACAAATTCCACTGGAAAAGAAGCAGTCTTAAATACAATCTTAATTAGCAAAATATGTAAAGTACCTGAGCTTATCTGGCCCTTTAAATTTCTAAAAATCTTAAACTTCTTGACAATGCATCTCATTGATACTGAATACCAACAATTTGCCTTCAGCAAGTTTATTACAAAATATGCTTCTGTGCTTCTGGAAACTAAAATTTGCACTGCTAAATAAAGGTCCCCAAAATAGTACTGGAAAATGAAGTTCTCAGAAAAAGAGGGAAAACTGTCTGACCTGAAAAGATGTACAACTTCTGCTATCACAGCTGCTGCTGTTAATGCTCAGTGATTAGGGTGAAATGTAATAAGGATTACAAATGGAGAATAGCTTATTAAGCAATTTATTTCTCCCTTTTACCAGGGTTGGAAAATTCCCTACAGTGCTCCCCTGAGGAGCGTCTGCCCAGGACGTTTAAAGATGTCTGCTAATGCAACTTCTTTGAAAGATTATGCCTTAGTATAATAGATTAAATCAAGAAAATTAGTCTGGTTTTCTTCCTGAATTTTCTTTTAATGTCTTCCTCCTTCTCCCTTTAACTGTTTTGCCTGAGGCCACACTTTATCACCCTCTCCCACTCACTGCTTGATAACACAACAGTGGCACATGAAAAAGTGCTTTGAATGCTAAAGAAGGTATGCCGCATGGTCTGCTAAACAAGGCAACTTCCAGTAAAGAGGGTCTGTATAAAAACTATGAATGAAAGCTGCTTTTTTACCCTTTTTTTTTCTGAACTCCCATAGGTTTTGCTAGTTGTGGGCTCCCTGCACCATGTCCTGCTGCATGGGATACAATCTGGGGCTTTTCATTTCCTTACACATCTTTCTTCTCCTGGCACCCATCTGGTAATTGCTTGTGCTTCAACATCAGCATTACAAGACGTTTTTGCAGCTCAAGCACTCTTTTATGTATTCAGTATTTGTGAATAAAGAAGAGATCTCCCTCTTTTAACCAAACAGATCTCCAAAACCTATTTTAGAATTTTTTTAACAGTGAGGTTAAAGGCTAAGGCAGATTGACAGCTGCCTGGAAAGGTTTGCTCAAATTTAACCCTAATTTAAATTCACTAAGTTCAGAAGCTATACAGCAGAGGTGAATTAAATCTTTTGATTCCACACGTATCTGAAAAACCACAGACCTCTTCAGAAATTACCTGTCTTAAAAAATAAAGTTGAATTTTTCATAGAAATAAATATTCAGTGCAAAAATCAGTAGCATCATGGCTACAGAAAGATGTACTGACACTTCAGTGTTTTAACTCCATGTTTAGAAAATTAACAAGATAAACACGCAAGTTTAAAGAAAAATATTAAGTGGGCCAAAACTGTTAACAAGTGAAAATAGAAGCATCCAGCGCCATCAGAGACATAAGTTAATGCCCTCTGGTGTTAATGAATTACTCCAATAGTTTCACAGGGACTGCTTTGGAGTTAAAAGGCCCAATAGCTATGAAATAAAATTAGTTTTGGTCTGAAAGAGAACACTCAAGACCAAAAGTGACAGTAGCCATGGCCCCTTTCCTCCTGCTTATTGCCCTGCACTGTGCAGTCAGTGCCTTCAGTAGCAGTTGCCGAGCCTCAGCACTCCTCTGCAGACAGCTGAGAGGCACCCAGGCAACACCACCAAATGGAGAAAGTCTAAGATAATAATACAGCAATACCACACTTACATTGCAAAAGTGAATGCCATGACTAGGGTGATTCCTAAGACCTCCTCCACAACAGACTGGGAATGGTTTGAGATGCAAGCAGTAGCAAGGCCAGCTCACATGGAAAGAGGAAGAAAGACCATAAATAAAGACCAGAAACTGTGCCTAAAGGCTCCAGTGCTGACCTCAGTAGCAGAATGACTTGGTCAGCATATGGAGTCTACACATATGGTATAATGAAAAGCTGTAATTTGTGTTTATCATATAAAAAGGAAAATATCTATAGGCCAAGGTTAGGTGAGGATCCAAGTAACAGAACTTGCAATGCAGGGACTTACAAAATTGTGGATGAAAATCACCACTTCATAAAAATAGCACACTTGTAATTTAGAATTAAGCAATCCTGTTCAAGATGCCATCAGCAACAGTTGTGTCCATCCAGCCTTTCATATACATCCTTGACCAACTTCTCCTGTTCCCCATTCCTGTCACAGTGGTCAAGAGCACAGCACAGATTTTTGACCTTGATGGTAATCTAAAATTAATATTAAAACAGCCCCTTAGTGTTTGTCAGTCTATTAGTTCATCAACATATTTCTTGACAGTCTCCTTCCCATCCTGCAGAGCAATCTCATGTGGCTAACATGACATTTTAAATAAAGACACTTTTAAAAAAGATGGAGTTACCAAAAGGGAAAAAAAAGCCCTGCACTCTTCAAATTTCACTTCCAGATTCATTAGTGCTTTTAGCTTTCAAATCAGTTTGAAGTGTTGTGAGAACAATCGGCTGATGCATGTCACAGAAATATCTCAAAAACATAGAACATATCAACATCACTTCACATGCCCTTTCTGATTTTATGTAAATCTGTTTATTTAGCAGTTGACTTGATACTGATGAATGGGTATTAAGAACAGGATTGAAGTCACAAGTGGTGCTTGTGTTTTATACAGCAAATGCACTGAAATGCGTCTCTTAAAGTGCTGTCTGTGCTGCTTGCCAGTGCTCCTCACTGCGCATTTGCTCAACTACCATCATAGCAGACAGCCACTTGTTTTGCTGTCCTTACTTCAAACCAAGTTCTTTCAGACAGATAGAGCACAACACACTCTAAGTAACAACAACCTGCAAAGGTGCTGAATTAATAACCTGTTTCTAAGAGATCATCTTTGGACACTCTTCATCCTGAATTGTCAAGCAAATACATGTTTCCTATAGGTTTTTGATCACAGGTCCAACACAAACAGGGGAGGCTATGGCTTCCACCTCCACAAAAACTCTAGCAAGAGGAAATAGCAGTATGCAGAAGACTGACTGTGTATATCCCGGCCACATGTAATCGGATGAATAGTGGAGGAAGGGATTCCAAAGCACAAAAGAGAGAACAGAAAAGGAATGGAAGAGGACAGAAAAATTCTGGGAAAAAAACCTTCATGAGAAACTGGATGATCTCTCCTCCCAGTCAACCTCTTATCCTTATCCAACTGCCACTAGATATCCAATGTATATGTCAGTGGTGCTAAACATGATTTACTCCATCAATATAAAATGGTTGTCAAAATTTTCCTGGGTGCCTCATTAATATAATGCTGTATTTCCTTCCTGCTGGTCTGCAGTGTTTTGTCAATTTTCTCAGACTGGAGCTTTGTGCTAAGAGAACCTGAGCAGCAGTAAGCATGAGCAAGTTCACCATTTGCATATAAACAGCTTTATGCAGGCCTGAGCAGCAGACACCAGAGAAAAACTTTCAATGTTTAAACACCAGTTACTCCCCTAGCTTTAATATTAATCTCTCATCATCCTCCTCCCTTGTTATTCAGTTAGCTGAGCAGAGCAGTGGGGTGAGGTGCTGGCAGCTCCCCTTGGCCTCCCTTGTGCAACCCAGCCCAGCCCCGTAAGTCAGATCTGCTGTAACAGGACTCTGTCCCCATATGAGTTTCTTCACATGGGATTGCCAGTTATCAAACTAGAGAGATAGTATTACTTGTGACGATTCAGGTGCAGGGATTAAAGTCAATTTTCATCACTTGCTAATATGTATGGGGTTGTCTCTTCCCAGGAGGTGCATGTTGGCAATCAGGAGCAGGGCAGACGGAAGACCATTGAGGACAGCCTGAAGAAAGATGGGACTCTGCAGACCACCTTCTCCAAAGGGAAGAGGCTGGTTATAACACTGGAGAAAGCAACTAAGATGCTGTTCCCTGCGATTAATTCTTTTTCTTCTTCCACTGTGTGGTTTTAGGTGACAACACATATTCTGGCTGGTGACCAGTCAGTAGTGGGGCTCCACAGGCCTCTGTTTTAGGGCCAGTTGTCTTCACTATCTTCATAAACATCTTGAATACAAGACTGAAAGGTAGTCTAAATTTGCTAATAATACTAAACTGGGGAGCTGTTGACTCCCTCAAAGGCAGAGAGGCCCTGCAGAGAGACCTCAACCAATTAGGGAGCTGGGAAATCACCAAGTGCGTGAATATCAACAAGGAAAAGGGCTGGATTCTGCCCCTGAGATGAGGCAACCCTGAATGTACAGACTGGGGAATGATAATGCTGGAAAATAGTGCCATGGAAAGGGACCTGGGGATCCTGGTCGATGGCAAGTTAATGTGAGTCAGCAGTGCCCTGGCAACCAGGAGAGTCACCTGTATGCTGGGGGGCATCAGGCACAGCATTGCCAGCCAGGCAAGGGAGGGGATTGTCCTGCTCTGCTCTGCACTGGGGCAGCCTCAGCTCGAGTGCTGAGGGCAGTTTTGGGCACTACAATGTAAGAAGGATATAAAGCAGAGCATCCAAGGGAGGGACACGATGATGGAGAAGGGCCTTGAGGGGAAGCTGTATGAGGAGCAGCTGAGGTCACTTGGTCTGTTCAGCCTGGAAAAGAGGAGACTGAGGGGAGACCTCATTGTGGTCTTCAACATCCTCGTGAGGGACAGTGCAGGGTAGGGCACTGATCTCTTCTCTGTGGTGACCAGTGACAGGACCCAAGGGAATGGCCTGAAGCTGTGTCAGGGGAGGTTTAGACTGGATATCAGGAAAATGGTCTTTACCCAGAGGGTGGTTGGGCACTGGAACAGGCTTCCCAGGGAAGTGGTCACAGCACCAAACCACCAAACCTGACAGAGTTCAAGAAGTGTTTGGACAAGCACTCTCAGTGCCTCTCAAGAGGCACCTGGTGTGACTCTTGCAGTGTCCTGTGCAATATCAGGAGCTGGACTTGATGATCCTTGTGGGTCCCTTCCAACTCAAGATATTCTGTGCTTCTATGCTGAAGTATCGTATGTTAGTCACGTATGTTTGATTTGTAAGCCAAACATCTGCAAGTGCCTCCACAGAAACAACAGTGTGGGATGTGCTCAAGCAGCAGCAGAGTCTATTGCTTCATTGAGCTACTCTTTATTAGGTTTTCAAATCCTCCTATGGACTTTCTGGTTGTTTTCAGAGCACACTTACTGCAGGCTGACTGATGCATCTGGAGCAACTAATCGTATGAGATGATCAGGATTTTCACATTTCAAATGCTGCACTCCTAAAGATACTTAAGAGATTCCTCTGTATCTAGTATCAAAAGGCATTGCTGTGGGCTGATTTTAGTGGAAATCAAGTCTTTCCAGATTCCTGGCTTTTGCTGGAATCAGTATGACTTTGATAACAGTGGGGAAAAGTCTTAGTGGGTTTCTTCTGCACAGATGTATGTGGCAGCAGGGCAAAGAGGTTTTCAGGAGACATGGGGGGAAAAAACAGCCTGACTCAGGTTTAGCCAGTTTTTAGAGAACCCGAAGCTACCCTAAAGTTTCTGCTGTACCCCACTACCTGGAAAAATATGCTCTGTTAGCAAAGCACCTGGCGAGATCCCTGTTCACCTTTTTGAATGGCCCAACTACCAGGTTAGGGGACATGAGACTTTCCTGTCTCTGCAGCTGTCAGCCATAAATGGGGTTATCTTCAAATGTATCTAGGACACATTGAAAACCATAGGAATTCAGAAGATGCTGTTTTCAAAAGTACTGTATTGCAGCAGACAAACATCATCTTCCCATGGAGATGAAGATAGAGCATTGTTTCTCATAGCCAGTAATTCTGCTGACATTATAGGGAAATTACTGGAAAAATTGGCATCTCCAGTATCAAGCTATTTTTAGGACCATTCAAGATCATTTCAAGACAAGTGATTGCTGAATTTGGAACAATCATCAAGAAACAGAGTAGCTATCAACATGGTTCATGCAGAGGTGATTCAGGATCTGAAACACGTTCTCCTCTAGCTCATCATTTTTTCCACACATTTTTTTTTAACCTTCCCCTGCCCTCAGCTGATGGATGAATCACTATCCTCTGACAAGCCCATGTTAATTAAAGATCATTTGCTTTCTATTTGATCCAGAACCTTTCCTTATAAGTCAGGTAAGTTATTTCATTTTATAAAGCCTCCTTAAAGACATTTTTTTTACAACAGACAATTTTTACTGTATAGGAGGCAGTCTGATCAGCAGACAAAGCGAACATTTTATTACCCAAACATATCTCCAAAAATATCAGTAGATTACACAAGAGACTCTCTGCTGATGCTGCTTTCCTCCTACATGATATGGCAGATGCCAAGAACTTTTGTAACCTTTGCCCTACCTAAGTCTGAAGGATAAGTGATGAAATGCGAAGACATTGTACCTACAGATGACAGTAAGCAGTGTTCATGGGCCTAGAAGCAAGAGCACAAAAGGCACGGTAGAACAAATAAGCTGCACCATTCACATGTGTAAAGACTCAAATCTTGGAGCAGTCTGTGTGAGTCTGGAGAGAACTTACGCAAATTCATTTCACTAAGTTGTGTTGCTGAAAACAAGTCAGAGCTGTGAACCACTCAATTACTCTTGCGCGATGAAAGTAAAGGTGACTCCCTTGCCTGGTGTGTTTCATACACGGGCAAATTAGACCAACACACGTGTTGCTCTGAGGCTCTCGTAACTGCAGCCGTTCTACCTGCAGAGCAATTCGGCTGTCCCTAACCCGCGGGTGTTGATGTTCATCAGCGAGCAACACAGCTGGGTGCTGGACTTAACGAGACAGGCGGTTTTAAATGACTGCACTGCGTTTACAGCAAAAATAGCCTTAAGCTGCTTTAAATTAGATCCTAGCCAGACTGATATGAGAAGAAAAAAAAAATCAAATAAACCCTCAAGGCTGCCCTCTAATGCCAGCAGCAGAATTCTGCTCGAACAGCCCTTCATCAGGTAACATTTGATGAGAACTTAATTGGGGAATTGAGCACTTTGCATCAATAACTAGAGAAAAAAACCTACACATCCTACTTCTTAACTCGCAGATATTTGATCGTTTTAGCACAGAGGAAAAAACAAGAAAAAGGGACAGAGGCCTCTAGCGCTACTCACAAATTCAGCTAAATCATTATTTGATTGATCAAATATTCTGTTTCTCAATAATTTATATTCTAAGAAGTTTCCCATAGTCATTGTTTTGTTATGCTGAGGGTTTTTTTGAAAGAAGGGTGACTTGCTGATTATTGAAAGGCTGTATTTAAAATGCAGCAATGATTTTATTTAGGGAAAAATTCTATCAATAAGCTTAGTCAAACCAAGGTATAACAGTTTCTAAAGAATTGGGAAATATTTAACTTAGGTGATAATATAAATGCCTAACACAACATGCTTGGATTGCATTAACTGTATTTTTAGAGTTGTATCAGCTGGTGTCCATGCTAGGAATAGTCCATCATCTGGTGCAAATTCTGAGATCTTATGAATCAGGCACTTTTTCATAATACTGAATTTCATGCATCTGATCACACACGAAGTTTTTTTTTAGCAATTTGATTAGAAAATAAAAGGCGAGTTAGAAACCTCAGGCGCTAGTGACGATCACTAGAGGGCAGTAGCCAACCCCTAATGTCCTCACAGTTTTCCACAAAGCTTTGTAGGCTTCCACACGGGAAGAGGGAGCTAAGCAGCCTCCCCGGTGACGATGCTCATGTGTTGGAAGAAAAGCCTGCCTGTTTGCCACGAGTGTTAACGCTCCTCGACATTAAGTTATTTTTTAAAAGTTCGTGGTGACAAGTAATACAGGCAATGTTGTTTCCTTATCTAATGGTGCCTGTCTTGAGCACCACAGATGGGCTGTGGAAGAAGAATTGGGATGTTTCTGCCTTGCAAATGCCGGGACCAAACTTTGGGACTTCTTCTCCACTCCCTCCTAGCTTGTCAGCCACATGTGCCATGGGGCACAGTGACATTCAATCTGCATTTTATATGAATCTTCACATATGCATATAAGATAACAGTGCAGAAGTTAGTGCTTTTTACATCACTGCCATTTATATAATATTTTCATGTACATATAGATATTGGGTGAAACAATGCCAGATCAGTAGAATGTAGTAAGTGATTCCAATGCTTGTCACTGAGAAAGTCTTCCCAGCTCACCTTTCTGGCACTGACACTTGCATGTTCTATTTTCCCTATCCCATATTCAAACCTAATTTATTAGAAAAAGGAGTAACTAGTGTTCAAAGCACCACAACAGGCTGGGTGCCCAGACACACTCCCATCTGTGCCATCAAGAGGGTGGGATATGAATGTGAAGGAAGAATGGGACCTCAGACCACGCAAAAGGTGGTTATACACTCTCATGACATGTAAAATAGCTTTTCATCAAAATGTACATGGCATTAAAGCCAGAGGGGACATGGATACTTCCTCCCTCACTGCTATAATTAGTTTAAAAAAAGAGCCAGATGAAATGAAAAATGGGTGGCACTATATCCAGCACTGATACCCTTTCTAGTGTTCCTAAAAACCAATATGTTTTCATTTAGAAAATCTAATTGTATTTGGTGGTCTACACTTTGGCTTCAGGATCTAAGGATTTCATAAAAATTACTTTTCTATTCTAGTGGTTATGCAGAATGCTTGAGAACTTGAGCCATAAAAGCTGAGGAAGGAAAAACTACAAACAGAAAACCACTGAAATAACCAGCCTTCTAATGGCTTATTATTACTGAAAAATTTAAGTTCCTGACTTCTCACTTACCTTAAGAGTTTGGGGGCTTGGCTCATGACTTATGAATGCTGGGATTTAAATATACTCCTAATTTTACCCAGAAAGGGAGAGTTGTTGCAGAAATATTTGGTTACCATCTGCTATCCCTGTGTCAGATATACCCAGTTTTGGCAGAAGAACATCCCTACAAGGTATGATCAGGGCTCTGTTATTCTCTCTCTGACATTAGATAGATGTGCACTAAGAAAGAATCAAAGAACAGGGCAAGCAGGGAATGATATTTACCCAGAATACTTTGACAGCTTTTAAGGAAGGTGTTTGCATTTAATAGTCATGTTTTGTTTGTCAATCAGGACACTTTGCTATCACCAAAGGTGTACTTACGCAAGAAGTGATCATTTTAAAGCCAGGACATGCAAGCAAATTTCACACTTGTTTTTGAGGAATTTGTGGGATCTTCACATGTTTTCATAACCTTTTGGATTGCTTTGGGCTATAAGTTCAGAAACATGAAAGGGCTACTGACAGTGTCCAAGACAAAGAACTTTACTTGAAGAAGAACAACCTAAGCTTTCCAGAAGCAGAACACTTTTCAGCACTCAGTCAGAAGGGCAGGACTTTCACAGAACAGAAACTCAGATAGCAACGGAAAGCCTTTAACTCTTGTAACATACCTTTTCCCAGCAGCAAACAGAACAGTGCCTCCCAGCCACATGTTCTTCCCTTCCTGGTTGTATCCATCTCTCCTCTTTGAATAAAGGAGACAGCAAAACACTAGATAACTCAAAGCTACTACGGGATACAGAGAAACAAGTGATGACTCAGCCTTCAGCAACAGAGACCACTCAGTATCCACGACAGAGAGCCAGCAGGAAGGCCGGCCACCCCACTTGCCCAGCAATAATGAAGCTGCTAAAGGTAACTGATTGGGGCTGCAGTCCTTGCCTAGAAGACAGACAGACTCTGCAGGAACCCTGAGGCATCAGTTCCTCTCTCTTTTTTATTTCACAGTATAAACTTTATATTTGTATTTAATATATGTATTATCTGCCTTCACAAAGTCTCTGAGATCTTAGGCTTATGCTGCTTGCCATATGCTAACACTGGATTAACTTCACAAAAGCCAGCCACCAGTGTAGCATGCAGGACCATTGATATCACCTCACTGTTCTACAGAGGAACCTTAAACCTAAAAATCTTGGCACAAACTGTGCATAGTGCAGCATCCTAATACTCTGAGTTAGCAACAAGGGCACATTTCAGAAATAATTCCCTGGAAGCCAGTGTAGCAGGGAGTAGTGTTTGGTCCACACAATCTCTGCAAGATCAGAGCAAAGGTGTACTGAACCAAAGAATATTGCTTTGCTGAAAAGAAGTCCTATAAGTCCCTAGTCCACTCAATAAGCTCAGTACTGAGGGTTCATAATAATAAGATGCTTGAACTATAGCATTGCTAAATTAATAGGCTTTGCAGAGTCCATAAATCTCTCACAGGGTTCCCCTTTCCACTTCAGCTAGAAAGAAAGTCATGGCTAGGAGTTACAAAGGACTCTAGAGGGAATTAAGCTCTGAAGTCCTCTTGAATTAGCATTGTTTACAAAGCAGTCATAAGTATAATGGATGTTAATGAGTCTTTAATGGGCCGAGTTGCAATGCAACACGTGGTGAAGTACAATTAACAGAAAGGCTCGGCTTCCCTCCCATTTATTCTGCTTGACACAGGTGTAGAAACCCTGAATCTAAATGAATTGTCCTATTGAGAACAGAGTAAAAGAGTTCAATCTGCTGTGTAGTGTAAGAAAAAAATAAAATACATTTCTTCTGTGCCAAACCAAAGTGGGACTGAATTACATCAAAACTAAATATTTACACAGGAAGTGCACAGAACTATGATATGGATGAAGTTGGCAGTCATCTCTGGAGAACACCTGGTCCAACCTCCCTGCTCAAGCATGGACACCTTGAGTCAGTTGCCCAGGACCACCTCGGGACCCCACAACCTCTGTGGGCAACTTGTTTCAGTGATTAACTGTTTTCACAGCAAAAGAATTGTTTCCTATTATAGACAGAAACTTCTGTACTTCTGTTTGTGCACATTGCCTCTGTTTCCATGACTGAGAACCATTGAGAAGAACCTGGCTCCAACTTCTTTACATCCTTCCTTCAGGTATTTGAACACACTGGTTAGCTTTTCCTGAGCCTTTTCTTCTTTAGGCTGAACAGTCTCAGCTCCTTCAGCCTCTCCTCCTACATGAGATGCTCCAATCCCCTAATCATCCTCATGGGCCTTTGCTGGATCCCTTCAGTATGGCCATCTCTGTCTTGTACTAAAGAGCCCAGAACTGGACTCAGAACTCCAGATGTGGACTCCCCCAGTGCTGAGTAGAGGGGCAGAGTCACCTCCCACAACTTGCAGGCAATTATCCTCTTAATACACCCCAGGATACCATTGGCCTTCTTGGCCACAAGGGCACACTGCTGGCTCATGTTGAACGTGATGTCCACAAGGACCCCCAGGTCCCTCTCCACAGAGCAGCTTTCCAGTCAATTGTACCTTCCCCCCCCAGCATGTACTGGTGCAGGGGGTTGTTTATTCCCAGGACTTTGCACTTCCCTTTGCTGAATTTTGTGAGATTCCTGACAGCCCATTTCATCAGCCTGTTGAGGACCTTCTGGGTGGCAGAATGACTCTCTGGTGTATCAGCTGCTCCTCACAGTTTTGTGTCATCTGTGAACTTGCTGAGGGTATGTTCCAGCTCATTAATGAAGATGTTTACCATGACTAGACCAAATACTGAACCCCAGGGTATACCACTAGTTACTGGACACTAGATTTTGTGCCACCGATCATTCCTCTCTGAACTTGGCAATTCAGCCAGTTTTCAGTTCTGCTCATCCAGCCTGCACATCATTGGCTTTTCTACAAGGATGTTACAAGAGACATTATCAAAAGCCAAGTAGATGGTATCACAGAATCATAGAACAGCTTGGGTTGGAAGGGATCTTAAAGATCATCTAGTTCCAACCCTCCTGCTGTGGGCAGAGACATCTCCCACTAGACCAGGTTGCTCAGAGCCTCATCAGCCTGGCCTTGAACACTTCCAGGGATGAGGCATCCACAAATTCTCTGGGCAGCCTGTTCCAGTGCCACCGTCACAGTAAAGAATTTCTTTCAAATAACTGATCTTAACCTACCTTCTTTCAGTTTAAAGCCACTACCCCTTGTTCTGTCACTACGTGCCCTTGTAAAAAGTCCCTCTCCAGCTTTCTGGTAGGTTCTTTTCAGGTACTGAAAAGCTGTGATGAGGTCACCCTGAAGCCTTCTCTTCTTCAGAGTATCCACTGCACTTTCCTTACCCACCAAACCAGTCACTTCATCATAGAAGATTATTGGGTGGATTAAGCATACCTTCCCCTCTGTGAAGCCATGCTGAGCAAAAGTTTTTACTTTTGCTTGTTTCTTTTTAGTTTTTACTAAGACTGGAGAGGAGGGATTACACATTTTTCAGCATTAGACATGTCATTGCAGAAAAAGCCCTTGTATTTTCTGAACCTTTCAGCCTTTGTTCGTGCCATACAGCCACAAATCTAACTATTTAGCTATTTAGAACACCTCAGTCACAAGCAATCTAATGTACACCTCCCCAGTGATTCATGATTACCTAAATCCCACTGAAATCAATTTTAGCACTCTGTTCTCATTTTGACAGGCTGTCATTTAAAGGGCAACATATTCTGTCTCAATAGTATGTGGCTGAGAAGATAGCTGTCATTGGGAAAATTGCAAACATCTATCCACTGTCTGGGGGGACTCACCCTGTACAAACACACAATGGAGAGTCTTAAGTTTTGCCATATAGACATATTTGATGGACAAAAGCTGTATCAGGTCTTCTGCCAATGTAAATCAGCCCCTGTAAATGGCTATAACATATATAACTACACCTGATTTTAATCAGTGAAACATTTTACCCTATGTAATTCTGAGTACATTAGCTATACTACATATAAACCTAAACATAAGCTTAAAATCTTATATCTGGGGAAAAAGTCAACAAAGGAGATATTACAACTTACAGGAACATATGACTTTCAAGCAATCTGTGCCCCAAAAAATTCATAGAGAGTAATCTAAAAGCAATCCATATCAGATTTTACATTCCTGAAAGGCTTTTAATCATGAAGAAAAGAGTATGTTATATTTAAATTACAGCACAAAACATACTTACAGTGAAGTGTGCCTCCTTAGAGGTGGAATATGACAAGCACATAGCAGCACTCAGGAGCACTACTGATCTGGAAGTCCTGTCTTCCACCACAGAGATACTCGACAACTTCCTATGATAAAGATCAAAGATTTTAGGAACAAAGTTTAACTTACGGGTATTACCATATCTCACAGAACGAGAAGAACGTCATCTTCTGAAGCAGAAACAGCACCCCCTAAAGCACTCCAGGATTTTGAGAAGAGCACTCTGAATCTACTCAACAATACAAGAGACTCATGGTTACAAGCATAGCTTCTTCTGTGAAGGACCATATTGGGGTGGAGTCCCAAGACCTATCATGTTATCACCTCCACCCTACTGATGCCACTATTCATGGCAGGTGAGCAAACAGAGGAGCATGGTCCTTCCACTAGGAAGAAAGACATGGAGGTGGACTATAGCTGGAACAAACAGTAGCATTGAGGTAAGAAATATCTCTGCAGCTGAGGAACAAGATGTGGATCAAGCAGCCTCATACACAGAGGCAGAGAGCATTAGGAGCTGTGAAAAGACTGGAAACTTGCTAACCTAGCCCAGCCTCACTGAGCGTGCAAGAGTAAATTAACTCAGAGCAAAAGCTGGCACCGCGTGAACTGCTGTATGTACAGCTGAGGGTTAAACTCCTAAATTAAATGCCTTCTCTTGAGTGAAGAGATCGCTGCTTCTTTGCAGATCCAGGATTGCCAAGTAATAAAGCTACCACTTCCTACAAGTAGGACCTGTTGCACTTTGTGAGTTCGCCCATTCCCTACCAGCCATGAGTTCATCCAGGAGTGTGAATACCTCTCCACATTACACAGCAGGACCTCCAGTATGGGACTGAACCCTGCCGGGAGGGCCAACCCCAGCCCCAGCCACACTGGGACACTTTACTTTGCACTTGATTCACCAGTTGCATGGACGACTCTTTCCATGCGAGACTGGTTAGCTGGTTTTTTGCTTGCACATAGTGACAATGATTTTCAAACCTAATATCTACATCTTCAATTACTTGGTGAAGTAATTGCATATAACCCCAACCTTATACAGGAGTCAAAAAAAAAAGAGGGGGTGAAGAAACAGAGGGAAGACGATCTGTTTTCACAAAAAGGCAAACCTAGATGCCAATTGAAAACAGATTGACACCTCCCAGAGGATCTCCACCTCGCTGTCAGAGCCCATGTCTGGCAGAGGTCGGCAGCGCCACGGGCCGGGGGCGACACGCCGCTGAGACGCGGCACCTGTGCGCATCCCGGCAGCGCAACGGGGGGCCGGGCCGAGCGGCTCCCTCGGGGCGCAGCCCCGCCAGGCGGAGAGCCCCGGGCCGGCCGCGGGGAGACGGCGAGGGGC
>VXAD01003979.1:738143-755643 GCA_013399195.1 Dicrurus megarhynchus
AAATGTCCTTTAATGTATCCTAGGGCAACCTCATGGTTTGATACACCTGACAGGTTTTTGATACACCTGTACAACCTTACTCACTACAAGAGGTGACACCACAATAGCTGAGAGTAAAGGTTAGGGTATTGACTTTTTCTCCTAAAGGTGGTAGTACGAAAATAATTTACCCTTACTATCAAATTGCTGGGGTTTCAGGACTGGGATCTGTAGAAGGAACAAAAACTACAAAACTTATTGAACAAACCCCACATGGCTTCAAACTGAGAAAAGCGTAAGAGGGATCACTGAGAACAGATTACAAAATTTCAAGAACCTCAGGAAACCCTGAGACAGTATGTATCCCATACAACACAATTATATACTGGGATGTTCTAAGGGAATCAATATAACCCAAGTCTTTCATATTCCACTACAAAATGCCTTTTTATGATAGCATGTAATAATAATTTTTCTATGCCACAAACATTTTTCTCATACAATACATTCTTGTCTCTTAAAGAAATGAGAAAAAATGACTCTTGTAATTTTATTACTGGAATAATAGTAATAATTATTGCTGTAATAATTGTAATTGTAATTATTATGGTAAATTTTCTTTGATGTCTGGAAAAGGCAAGGAAGCAATTGGAAAAAAAGTATGAGCAAGAGTACATAATTTACTGCATAATGTCAAAACCTGCTAGACAGCAAAGATCTAGGAAAACTAGTACAATTATGATGAAGGTACCACCGTTTACAAGTCACCATCTGCAGAAAAGAGAGTATGTGAAAGCAAACAAGAGACTCTTACATGCTTGTTACCTGTGTGCATATACTGTACATATATCCTTAGCTAGTGCAGGTGGCAAAGTTTCCTGGGCATCCATGAAGCTATAGTTGCTTCCACAAGAAGAAGACATCCTGGAGTTGCATCATCAGAGATCTTGCCAAATAGGTAAGCGATATATATTTCAGTGGCTCCTCATGCTCATTTTATTAGTTCAACTATGTAGTCACATGTTTATAAAGATTTTTGGGAAGAAAATAACCTAATCTTGTCTTAAACACACAATTACGCTGATCATGAAAGTGAAGTCATGTACAGAACAGGTCCTTCTCCCTCTGGTACTCAGTGCATAAAATATTCCTCCAAGAAAAAACTCCACAACTAGGCACAACAATCTACATTAGAAGGAAAGGCCAAGCTCCATCTGTGTGCATATAGAGGAGCTAATCCAACTCCAAGAGGTCAAATGATCTTTCCATGTTGAGGAGGTTCCAAGCAGCAACATGGCATGCTGTTCTTCACCAAATATTACATCTTTTCAAAAGCTATTGGCAATTCTCCATGCTGTGTCTTTGTATCTTCTTTCCAAGAAAATAATATAGAATCATAGAATGATTTGGGTTGGAAGGGACCTTAAAGATCATCTAGTTCCAACCTCCCTGTCATGTGCAGGGACACCTTCCACTAGACCAGATTGCTCAGACTTCCAGCCATCCTGGCCTTGAAGACCTCCAGGGATGGGGCATCCACAACTTCTCTGGGCAACCTGTTTTGGTGCCTCACCACCCTCTCAGTAAAAAGTTTCTTCCAAACCAATCCAATCTAAACCTACTTTCAGTTTGAAGCCATTCCCCCTTGTCCTGTCACCACATTGAAAATAGTCTCTCTCTAACTTTCTTGTAGGCTCCCTTCAGGTATTGGGAGGC
Source organism: Dicrurus megarhynchus (assembly GCA_013399195.1). NCBI lineage: Eukaryota > Metazoa > Chordata > Aves > Passeriformes > Dicruridae > Dicrurus > Dicrurus megarhynchus. The sequence goes on from VXAD01003979.1 coordinate 739,839, forward strand.
CACAATTAGGTCACCCCAAAGCCTTCTCTTTCCCAGGCTGAAAAACCCCGATTCTCAGCCTTTCCCCACAGGAAAGGTGCTCCATTTCTGTAACCAACTTGGTGGCCCCCCTCTAGACTCGCTCCAACAGGTTCATCTCCTTCCTGTGCTAAGGACCCCTGAACTGGATGTACCACTCCAGGTGGTGTCTCACCAGAGCGGAGTAGAGGAGCAGAATTTTCCTTGATTTTCTTAGTCTCTCGTATGTTACATGTAGTTAGCAACTGTGTTACAGTCAGCTTTGCTTTATACTCCCAGAAAGAGCTTCTACCACCCCTTCACAAAGCAACTTACACTATTGGATATGGCAAGCAACAAGCAGGTAAAAGATGCGCATCCCTACGAGAAGTGTATGACATAGCTAGAAGGACAGGCAATTGGAAGAACACAAGTGCTGTTCTGCTAGTCATAGGAATATTCTATGTTGCAGTTTTGCAAAGGGGTTTTTGGGCTGTATTTGGCTAGCTTTTTATGAAGCTCTTCCAAAGAAGATTTATAATCAATTTACCTTTTCAGATTAAGATCAAATAGAGAGAGAGAATGCTAAACTTCTTCCTGTTCTAGCAGGAAGTTACAGGGATTTTGAGACTGGAGTTCTGGGACAGAGAGGTAACTCCTGCTGCCAGCATCCAGCTTCCTAAAGGCCTTTCAAAATGTGTTCCAGGCATTGTAACTGCAAACGGAAAAAACCAAACATTTCTTTATTTCAGGAAAACTACAACAATTTGGTAGGGCACAGAACGCCTTTGAGCATCCCATCATAGCTGGCCAGGACATAAGATGAGGACATATGCTTTAGGTCCACAAATGCATAGGCAGAGTGTTGGCAGGTTTCATTCCTTACCAGACTAAAATACAAGGATGGGATGGGACCAGTTGGACTTTTTCATTCATGTACTTGGAAAAATTACCTTGTCATAATACAGGACCATAACACAAAGGAAAAATCTTTTCGGTGGTCTGATAATAGAAGAACATACTGAAATTTATGACAATCTGACAGAAAACCCACACCTGACCACCAGCATGTCAGAATGACAGCTGAGCTTCTTCATAATCTTAAATTATTGGCTCTTTTTCAGAGTAGACAATGCCTGGGATTGGGAAAATATGCAGAGCTCAAGGAGTAGCCAAATGTCTCACAAACTCCTGAAAACCCAATGTGTTGTCCCTATAACTAGATTTTCACGGCTATTTCAGACTGGTTGTCAAACCTTCCCTCCATACCCTAAAAGAATGTGTCATGATTGTAATCCAACTTTAAACAGAATGTAATGACACTAAATTACAGAATCATGAAATATCCTGAATTGGAAGGGACCTACAAGGATCATCAAAGTCCAACTCCTGGCCCTGCACAGGACAGCCCCAACAATAGATAACTATTTTGAAGAAAAATAGGAAGTCATTCTAATTATTAGCCAAATAACTGTGTATTTATCCAGCAAACCCCCAGCAAAGTCATTGATGACTTCAGAAATTTTTCTAAGGATCATAGTTAACATGCTAACAGACACCAGACTGCTAAATGATGCTTGCTCAGATAGAAAATCCTACTAATGAGGGATAATAATGGATCTTCAGGGATGTCACCACTCATCATGGTTCAGTCTTATTGTTACCATGATTTCCAGGGCTGTATTGTCTTACTACTTCAGCATAAGATACATGGTCTCCTGAGAGAGACACTGAGAGTTAACTTCAACTCAATCTTCAAACTTCTTCTTTATCACTGCATAGTGTTTATTCAGTAAGCTTAAAATGCTCCTGCATAGTTTGAGGCAGAAAAAGAAACCAATGCAAAAAAACTATCAAAAAGACTCTTCCTGTTATCATGCTGATACAATTTCTCCTTGTGGGTTGTCTTCTGGTGCCTTCAGAGGCCTCTACAGATTCAATATATCACAATATCACAGTTTCTATGTGGTCCCAATGATGTATTCCAGGACCCAGTATCATCCTGAAGTTTTCCAGGAGATGAGATTAACCAGCTGACAGATTAGAAAGAGCAAGCAGGACCCTACTGACAGAGGATCCCAAGTCAAGATTAACTAGATGATCTTTAATGTCCCTTTCAAACTAAACCATTTCATGATTACTGCCAGGTTGCAGTCCAAAATTCCTCTCTAATTTCTCATTTCTTCTTGTTTCTGCCATTCTTCAGACCATAACATAACTATTACTTTGTACTATGGAGTAGATCACATGGTTACCATGCTATTTGACACTATATCCAACTAATTGCTGCTCAGAATTTATGCCAGTGGAAAAAATTATGCAGATTATGCATTGTTGATAATTCAGTGTTGACCCTGCAAAGATTTGGTCATAAGCTCAGCCTAATGCACATGGCTTCCTTTACTTTACTGAGTGCTGCCTCATTCAGATTTCAGAGGAACCACATTATAGAGGAAAACTAGATTGAGGTAAAGTGTTGATATCACAGAGATAAAAATAATGGTCTGTCGGAACCCACGACATACCTCTATCTAATTTAGGGGATCGGACACCCAGAAATGGGGGTCCAGGAGTCGGGCTGGGTGCCCCAGAGGGCACTGCCTTTGATCTTTGTCCTTGGAGAACTTTGCCAACTCTGAGAGATGAATTACAGGCCACAAGAGTTTAATATAAGCATTAATAGTTAATTTGCACAGGGTGAAATATAGTATATAGAATGTTAGATGATATGTACATGGGGGTAAAATATGTACAGGGGGGTTAAGATGAGTCTAAAGGGTGTGGTCGTCTTCTTCTTCTTCTTCTCCACTGTCCACCATATTCTTGGTGACAGGAGCACAGATTCATTGGTAGAATAGAGATAAGACAGGAAATTGCATGTCTAGAACAGGTTAGGATTAATTGGTATAAAGTTATAAATAAAGACACGTACCGTCCTCTGGTTGGGTTTGTAACAGGGTATATAAATCATGGGACGCCCATCAAGGGGGCAGAACCAGGGTATTTCAGCTGCTAGGTGGACCTGTGGCTTCTCAGGACACCGCAGCTATAGATAACATTAGAATAAACAACCTCTGCACAGCAGCTTGCGGCCTCTGACTGAGTTTCTGGGCAAATGCGCTGAACCTGGGGTTTTAACAGCCGTTCCTCTTAAATGTGCAAAGACCAGGATAAGGGTCGCCACAATGGTCATAATGGTACATTCTTCCAATCTAACAAGGACAAAATCCCTGAAAATGGCAAGGACAAAGATTAATTTCCACAAAACTGCCACCCTGCATGCTTAGAAGTAGGACCTCAGCTGTAGCCCTGGGCTTTTCTACTGAATTTTAACCCAGAGGGATCATAGTCAGTTCTAACCCAGTGGAAGATAAGCTGTTCTTCAGGACCAAAAGAAGTAGCATTGCAGGAGCAAGACACCTGTTTTTCTGTACCTGCCCAGGTTATCGCCCACCTACATTTTTTGGATCTGCTTATTTTCCTTCTATTTCTGTGCATCATTCTCCTCTTTAGACTCAGATCCCAGCCTGAACTGAGGTCTCTCATCAAAGACACTAGGCAGCCCTTTTATGAAAGAGAAACAATCAGTTTGCTCCTAACTCTTTTTTCCGTCATGAGGTCTCTCCTTAACAAAATACCAGAGCCTAGGCAATTGAGCAACATTCATTACTGTAATACCTGCCAGTACTATTTCCAGTGATTTTAATTCTTAAAAGGTAACCACAGGTGGGGTGTTGCCGCGCAGCATTGTTTAAGCATGACAGATCAGATGTTGTTCTGATTTATAACCTCTGTCAGCTCAAGTGAATGCAGGAGCTGGCAGCTCTGCACCACAGAGCTGGCAGCTCTTCACCTCTGAAGGGCAAGATGCCCAGATATAACGTGTTGGCAGGCGTGCCTGCCTTTCCACCCACCCCCTGTGCGAGCGTGCCTTCCCAGTGCCGCAGCACCACAAAGAGTGTGCAAAGCAGCTTTTAGAAAGATGAAGCACCTCCAGGTGGTTAAGGGCACGGAGCTGACGCAAATGTCTGTGGTGGGCATACCCGCAGTCCGGGAGGGTTAAAAGCGAGGCTATCCAAATTCATCCCAGACCTGCAAATCTTGAAACACGTAAACCCTACATGAGTCAGATAAAGAAGCCAGAAAGAAAGGTGCCCCCTAATGAGTTTTTTTTGCGCTTGGGTGAGCGAAAGGGCTGCTTCAGGAGGCTAATAGCTGAAAACCTTCCAGGCTTTTGTCCGGAGAAATGGCAGGCACTTTCCATCCCTTTGAAAAAAAGAAGGCCTTTCGGAGTCTTCACGAGAGATGTGGATTTTAAGGGCGACCTTAGGTCATACAGAACTAATCAAGCGAAAACAATAAGAAAATTAGACTGACAGTCAGCAAGTATCTGAGGACTTTATCAAAAAGAATTAGGAATGGACAAATTCACTGGGAGCAAAGGATCAGATCTGCAAGGTGGCATTGTGTGGTGGGATTAAATTATTTATTCATTGTTAATTTATTTATTTATGTATGTGCAAATGACCTAGCTGCTGCAGGTGCTGAGGAGTTTCTGAAAAGGCCCAGTTTTAGAGCCAAAGCTAGAATATTGGTCCATTTAACTCATTCTTTTCCTTAAGGCGATCAAACAGTGACTTTTATCTAGGAGATAGAGGAGGAAAACCATATGTGTACTGGGAATGATGCGGGGTCTGAGCAGCACTAAGTACCCAAGTATTCCGGTCTCATTCAAGAATGCTGTGCAGTTTAATGTCCAGCAAATTAGCAAATGAATGCTTATGTCAATATGTGAAAAATCCCTAGTTGGTTTAAACAGATAAAAAGCCTCTTGGGAAATGGCAGAAAATGCAGGCTTTCTCTCCTTGTCTTTTTTAAAGAAAGAAAGAGAAACAGTACTTATTACATTTTCCCCAAAATTACAAAAAGTTGCAGAAAACACCAACAACCTACATGGATGCTGGATCTTATACGTACACGAAATTTTTCCAATGCTGCTACTGGAAAAAGACAAGAATCTTTTGCACTCTTTGAATCACATATTTGCTATTCGGAAGGAAACAGTTAAAATCTGGGACAGTTACAGAGCCTGTAAGATGCCACCCTGCTACTCCTCTCTTAAAGGTACAGGACATCAAAAGCCCCGGAGAAGGTCCATCTTTACATTTTTCCCTGATTTATAAATTCTGCCTTGAAGATGAAATTCACAAACACCTCTCATTTTTTTCTTCTCTACATTTAACCATTTATAGGAAAGGGTAAATTGTCATCTCATGTTTCCCTTGACCCAGCAGAGAAAAGCCACAGTGGGGACTCTGTGTATGACATGACCCTGGGGAAAAAAGGAACACGAGATCTCAGCATGGGGGTTGGAGGCAAGAAGTCGCACATATCGAAAATGACAGCGTCACATCAGTTAATGCCATGTGATAAGGGAGTCCTGCTGGAGTTTATGTCCTTCTGCAGAGATACGCTTGTAGGTTGGTTGGTAAGGAAGATTTTTTTACTAACTCCAGAAAAGGGTTGTAGATATTTGGTCAGGAAAGATCATAATGGATTATCTTTCTTCAAGACAAGCATCAGCCATGCTGGGGATCATAAAACTGCCCTATGAGACACATCTTGGAATCAGACAGGCAAGGTTTATGCACTTCTGCTTTGCACACAGTATTTCCCTCTTCTTGGCCATATTTAGGCCCTCTTCTCAAAACCAGTCTTCATCACATCATATTAGGGAAAGGTCTACTAAAGAGAAAAATAGAGGGCATTTTAAAGAAGAAATGTCTTTAATATTACTAAATTTAAAACATTACCTCAGATTAGCAGTTTAATGAGCCAATTTTTCAAGCCATGCAAAATAGAAACAACACAGGCCATGTAGAAAGTCTGCTTCCTCCGTGGAATGATAAAGTCCTCCTGTCTCCCTTGAAAGTAACGTGTGAGTATGAATTCAGTGATGACGAATGCCAGCATGTCACTAACACTCTACCACTTGCCTTCTGCAGCCCACTGAGAGCTGTGACACACAGTAAGCAGGGTACCTGCTGACCTATGTTCTTAGTCTATCAGCTGTCAGGGTGCCTTTTAAAATGGCAAGAGCCAAAAGCAGGGTTAAATAGCACTGAGAGTTCAGCAGTGTCAGGAACAAGCAGCACAGGCCAGGCCTTTTCTTGGTCATCATTTCAAATGGATTGAGTCTCAGCTCATAAGAGAAATACTTACTATCAGTATGCAAGATCTAGTGTTATGACTGAATATCTTGTCCCCAAGACTATTCAATTCACCTTCTGTATTGTCTCTGACTTCAGCTATATTGACAATGTTTCACAGCTTTATCTCATGGGAAAACTTCATCACTACCTACTTTTGGTGTCACAGTCATTAGATAAAATATTAGTTTTTCCATTAGTAATATTAATATTGGAAGTAGAATACTTTCAGTACTATGTTCTAATTTTTCCACTTTTGGTGTGGTGTTCACTTTACAAATTGTGTGGAATAAAAATTCCTTTTTTGCTGCTAATTAAAGAAGTTTTGCCTGAAGTCTTACTGATGTTTTACACAGGAGAGTCAAACTGGCCGTGAGTCCTCTTTCTGTTGGAGAAACAAGCTGGCTACCTACATAAATGGAAAGAGCTGCCTCAAGCCAGAATGGAAATATGACCTTCTGCAGGCAGGGCTCATGCAGGACCAGAGGGAGGACAAAGGAAAAGGTGACTTAAAGTGTCCCAGCACTCAGCAGTACACTTTGCTCAGGGATGCCCAGGAGACCTTCCCCTTTGCTCTATTCATGTGCTATTGCCTGCTGTACGCACAGCCACCATTCAGTAATGTTTCTTGGTAGCTGATCGCCCAGACTGCCTCATGGAGCAGCAGTACAGTAGGTGACAAAGACACTAGGTTCATAGGGTTAATAAATGAAATATGGGCAAACTAAAGCAGGGAGACCTTGCTGCTTCTGGAGCTCTGCACAGTTAAATGGGCAAGGAGTTGAATGCACACAACTCAACCCCAAAAGAAGATTCTTCCAGGAACCACAGGACTCTAAAGCTTAGCCTTGAATGGGATCCCATCAACTAGTGCCATTGTCATTAACCACCAAGTTGTACTGGATGTGGTTGCAAATTACAGGATATAAAATTATCAGAGGTTTTCACAGCCTTTCATGTAGAGTACAAGACTGAACTGAAAGTATAGATCTCATACTGCTTACTGTTATTAAATTCTGGCTTCTCTAACATCTTATGTTTCAGTGTCCTGTTGTTAAAAGAACTCTTTCCTTCAGAGATGCTGTGGACAAGTATGTGGGATGCTAAGCTCAGAGTAATTATGGCTGTGCTCTAATATCATCTTTTCATAGCCCTGAAGGATGCGTGCAGGCACAGTATCTGCTTCTGTTTTCATGTATGTAAATCAGAGACCTGAGCAACTATTGCTTTTGTACTTAAGATGTATCAACTATTATTATTATTATAATTATTATTATTATAATTATTATTATTCTGCCATTGGTTTAAGATGTGGACCCACAGAGCCATTCTGCCTAGACCTTCTCAGCACCATCCCAGTTCAGGCAGCCAAGGTGTTGAAATCCCTTGCATCTTCACAACACTGAAAGTAAAGGATGGTACCAGAGATTTTCCCAGCTGGATTTTACACTAGCCTTCAAGGAAGAGTCACTTCTAAGTGAGACAAACCAGAACATTATGTTACCTTTCCAATGAAAATTTTGTCTCCTTGAGAAAAGACTTTTCCAAATAGATCCACAGATTTTACTGAAAAACAAAGGTTTCTTCTTAATAAGAAGCAGACAAAGTCCATTTAAACATATGATAACTTGTTTTAGCATTTTTCAGCATAAAAGCTAAAGGTAAAGAGGGAAAAATGCACAAGATCATAAAAAGATTTGCAAAAGTAGAACAATGTTAAGAAAGACATTATTATAAAATTCCTGTCAGAGCTGAACAGATAGTTTGCATTAAAAAATACATCAGTAAGTGACCCAAAGAACCCTCCTTAGAGAATAGGAACTCTGACTTGGCTGATCAGACATTCAGCAACACAATGACTAAGGTGGCAAGTGCAATGCAAATCTGCCCTTTGGGATCTGGGCCGTGATGATGGCTGCTACCACACAAGTGTTTTCAAGATCCCTTTATATTTTCCCTACCACTCAAAATGTGCAAGTTCTGAAACTGAAACACTGCATTAGCACCCAGCATCAAAAGTCAGAGGGTCCAAGACCCTAGGAGCATTCTGAACTAGCGACATATCCATTCCTTCAAACTCTGCTTAGTCATAAAAAAATACAGACTAGACTTCTTTCAAATATTATAACATTAAACAAACTTAAATATGTTTGTGGGAGGAAGGATGAACTTTTAATATACTTACTGTGTGGCTGGTCACAACTGCTGTTGCTCTTTTATATAGTCTTCTGAACAGTGTCTGAGATAATAGATACAATACAGACAGCAGGGAGAAGTCCAGACACCCAGCAGCTCAGCCCTATTCAGGTGTTTTCAGGAAATGAAACAGGGATTTAGCTGTTTGGCTGGCACAGATGCATATTGCAGTCTTCCTCTCAAGGAAGGTGATCTGGCAAAATTTACTTTGGTTTAATTTAAAGGGAAGACAGTGGAACCAAAGAAATCACAGACGCAAATTATCTTGCTGGACACCATCAGAACAGAGCCCCTGATAAAGTCTACAGAAGTAGTATCATTCTAGAGAAACTATGCCCCTTCCAGAAACAATGTATATATTGTTTCTCATACTTCGATCTGGAATAAACATATGAAAATACAATTTCTATACAATCAAATATATTATTGTTGTTTGGAAGAAATGACATTTTCACATTTTGTATGGATTAAAAACTATCAGGGAAAAAGACCCACAAAAAATTTGCAGATCCTTTTTTTCACATCTTACAGGAGGCTACTAAGTGGAAGGAAAGAGCTTCACAAGGTCTCTCTGACTGCCAAGATGCTGTTGCAAACATCCAAGAGTTAATTAAAAGTCAAGTGTAAATGCACAGCAATGTGCTTTGTCTAATTCAGAAAGCTGGACTAAATGATGCAAGAGTTTCTCCTAAAACTGTTATCATCTTCTACTCTTTTTTTTTGTAAGACATCCCATCTAGGGATGGGGATCTAGGAAAAAAAGGAAAAGAAAATAGCGGGTATGACATCACATATCCCTGGGATAGAGAACAGTCCTTTCTCCTTCTTTACAGAAACACAGGAAGTTACAGTGATAATTCAAAGTCACATTAAAAAAGCAGCATGAAATTATGAACTAAAAATGAAAAAAATATTTGATAGACCTCAGCTGCTCTTGGTCTCTTAGCAATTCATGTGCAAGTGTCTGAAAATCAGAAACAGAAATTAACTAGTTTATTTCTGCGTACAAGGCACATTAAATTACAGTTTGCTGATGAAGTGCCCAATTATGATCACCTAATTGCTACTAGTCACAGAGAAATTGAAGCAATTCCTATAGATCAAATTTTAAACTATATGAGTTGGCACAATCATCCCAAGGGAGTGATGGCCTTATGCATGATATGTACACTGTGTACTCCTGGCCCAGGGTGATTCTAGTGGTCACGCATCCACTGCTGATGCAGGTGAAATCAGTAGATCAGGCACCCAAGTGTGACTGTCTGCGCCTTAGGTACCAGGCCACTAATGGCAATGAGAATGCTAGAAAGCTGGCTGAGGGAAGTGGCAGGCTTATCTTCCCATGCTAAGATTCCTTGGTTTGTGATTGCTTCAGCCTTGCAAACTGATCTAGTCTGATTTATATGAGAATAAGATGAAGCAAATTATGAATAGAAGAATTATGAAAAAGGCCCATTCCAACATCCCATTTACAATATGATTGTTTTAAACCTTTGGGTAGACTCACAACAAAATTATTTGCTTTTGCCTGGACTAAAACTAGATCAGAACACCCTGAGATGTGCACAGGTCAGGTTCAGCTGGGACACAGCACCTCACATGCCTCTATATTTCACTGTCAGTAAAAAATGGTAAGGACTGGGAAAGACACACTGGCAAGTGGAAAGATCTATTGTGTTTCTATTTTTGTAACAGGCTTGCTAGGCATGCACTGCTGACCACTGCCTGCGCACCCACGTGCTGCTGTCTGACAGCTCAGGAATGCAAGTGGGACAGAACAGTTCAAGCAGGACGTCAGCCCCAGTGGCTGTGCCAAGCAGCTCCAGCAGAGGCTGTGCTACAACAACTGTGCTACATGAGGTTCCTTTAGTGCACAGATTTCCAGCTTAGTTTGCCTCATGTCATCTGGGCATGTAACATTCTTGAGGATGAAGGCTGGACCCTTCTGTCTGTCCCTTAGTCTCCCATTAAGACAGGATTTAAACCAGTTTTGGGTTTTAAAGATTTTACAGCAGCCCTAAGTCTGTTTTAAAGTTTCATCACCTGGAAAATCTATCCCTCCTCCTTTTCCATCTCCCAGCTTTGCCAGGCCACACTCCAAAACAAGGCTCACTAGAGCCCAGTTACCCCTGGGAAGTGAAGAGTTGCACCGGCATGAGCATTCTGCCCAACAATGATTCCTTTGCAGAGGAGGGACATCCAGATGCTAGAGTGGGTGTTTGTTAATTCAATGTCTACCCAACTGTATGAAGAACAGCTATGGTGGGGAAGATTTGACACAAAGAAATAGCAGCAAATATAAGCTTAAAAAGTGCACTGAACGGGCAGCAACATGGACTCTGGTTTAAGGTTATCCTCAGACATGTGCTAGATGAGATCTGAATGCTGGTCACATCAGTGTCATGAAATTCGCTAGGAGAAAGCCTTGTTGCCCCAAGGGTGGGATTTCTACTCATACTTGGAGTTGTCTGAACGGGATCGAGTTTCAGCTGCTGTTTAAAGCATCCGAGGCTATCTCACAGAAAACACGGCCTTCTGCATCTGACGGGATCTTCAAACTTTTCCAGCACTCCCACAACAACCAACCAACAAAACCATGAAATTAAAACAAAAACATGAACCAAAACAAAATCCAAACAAACAATAACCCCACAAACAAAGTAACTCCCACAGACACACAAAAACCCCCAAACCAAACGCCATATTCCCACCCAGAACGCGGGAAGAAAGCTGGAGTGTTTCTTTCTGGCTTCACGAAGAGCTTATCGCTGGGAGCAAAACTATTTCCTTCCTCCTCTCGCTCCCCGAGGTCCAAGGAGGCGGGGTCCCGGAGGTGCGGGGTCCCGCGGGTGCGGGAGCCGGGGATCGGGGGTGCGGAGGCCGGTGGTGGTCCTGGGGCTGCGGGGTCCCGGGGTCCCGAGAGTACGGGGGGCGGGGTGTCCCCGGGGGTGCAGGGCCGCGGGATGCCGGGGTTTCGGGGGTCTCGGGGGCNCGGCGCTGCCGTCCTGAGGCGCCTGTGGCGGTCACCGCGCCCCGCGTCGCCGCCGTGCCCTGGCTCCGAGAGCGGCAGGAAGAGAAGAACATTTTTGTCTGAAACGTTTCTGCTTCCGCCCTGCAAAACTGACCGACCGGGAGGGGCCTTTGTCAGACCATCTGTACACCCCAGGCTTCAGCGTCTCTTCCCACTCCGAGTACCCTGCATAACGCATCCTGTTACTGCCAAAAGGAATTAAAAATAAATGTTGGAAAACCTAATTCTGATCTAAAACTCATCACAAACTTTTGGAGGACTCAGAAAGAAGCCAAGCCACAGATTTGAACCCTATTTGCTCGAGAAAGTGCTGCCGAAAGGCATCCTCCGTTTTTCTCCCTGTATTTCCACTTCATTTTACAGCTGCTGTGACTGAGGTCAAGTGATATGTCACCCTGTCAGATCACACAGCGAGTCAGTGGCTCTTCCCGGATTAGAACAGTTCCGCACGGCCCTCTGAAAAGATTTGTAACAAATGTCAGAGCCAACCGTCCACTGTTTAAAGCATATGTTTAAAGCTCTTAGACATCTCTGTCAAAAGGTATTGTAAATATAGGGACAAAGCTACTAAATGCTTCACTCTGGCATTTTAATAATGACAAACCAGAATCTACAGGGGCAAACACCCCCTAAAACAGGTCACCTTCAGCAGGGAATATGTGCTCTGTTTTGGAGCCATTCCAAGAACATGAAAGTATTTGGTGTTTTATCCTCCAGTACTAAATAAAATGGTCAAGATACTAGTGGCTCAGCACAGTAAGGTCACAGGGACAGAGGTCACAGAGCAACTTGAATATAACTTTCTCTGTCTTGCTTGTTAGCCATTGCTTTCAGGTTTTTTGTGGGTTTTTTTTGTAATAAATAGAAAGTGTGTTTGAAATGGTCATTCAGTTACACTCAACTCAGAAAAAAATGCCTAATGCTGTGGTCTTACCATATTTCTTTACTAATGTCACCAAAATACTAGAAATTTAATTGTAGAAGTCTTGCATGTACAGAGTAAACATGACTTCATGACTTTTAAGTGAAATCAAATACACAACAGCACCCCTTTATAATTTTTTCATGTTAATAGGAAAGAAATATTCCAGCTATTTAGAAAAAGACCATCACAAAGCCCACAAATGGCTCAGGTCCCACTGGAAACTTGCTTGAGGTTTAGAAGGAGTGTAGAAGTTTAGAATGGTGTAGGAATGTGACTAATGTTCTGATTCTGTGAGCAAAACCTGAAAAAAAAAAAAGCAAAGATAAAGCTGGGAAGACTAAAGGGAACTCCTCTTTTGAAATCTCAAGATGGGTCAAAGTTGACATCAACAGATGTAGGTAACACATGATACCTCCCTTGTAACCTGTGAATTCGTGCCATACTGTCATTCCCCCTGTGTTCTCTAAGAATCTCCTGGTCTCTCTGGGCTTCTCTCAGAAATAGCAATCATTTTGTGCCTCCTGTCCTGGTCCTTATGCTTGAAATGGTCTATAAAAAACATGTTTGTGAAGTAACCTGAGAAAATGCTAATTACTGTAAGATGGGAAAGGATAAGGGCAAAATAAAAAAACATCAGACCGAACTTTTTTGGTAAACACTTACCAAAATCTGCCAAATCTTGCAGAGATTTGCACATTGCACAGACCTTTCCTTGAAAACTCAAAGGAATGTTTATTTCTTAAAAATGTCAATTTTAAGGTGACCTAAAAAAGGCAGTAGGCATTTTAGGATGTATCCACGAATAGGCTAATGTCCTGCAATATATGTGGTCCTTTCATAATGGATGAATGCCTCTTTTCTGAGCAGTGGGTCATCAAATGAGCAAAGCAAAAGGAGGTAATGAGGGAAGGATCTGTGTATAAAAACACACTGGACTTGGTGAGGGATTTTGGCTGCAAGTTTGTCTTCACTGAAGCTGGCTTCCCTCCACCCTTACCAATAAAATCTGGAAAAGTTACTGGTTTGCTTTATACAGCTTTAACTTCAGCTTCATGCTCATCCCATTGCAGTGGTGACAACCCTGGCATCATAAAAAAGCCAATGTCAGCTTTTAAAATGCTGCCAGAGGTGAAGAGAGAGGAAAGGAGCAGCCCAGGAGAGAAGCTCTGAAACTCCAGTTGGATTTCTTGTGGATCCTAGCGTTCGGGATTTTTTTTCTCCTTTGGTCTTCAAAGCCTTTTTCCCAAAATCCAGCATTATATATTTTTTTCTCCTGTCTAAGTTTTGCACTGATATCCAAGAACTATGTAATACAGTGAGGGGCTTTTATTTTAGTTCCTTTGTAAACTGCAAAGAGAGACTTGAAATGGTAAGTATGTAAACTACAAGTCTTCTCACACGTTCCAGTTAAGCAAGCATGACTTCCTGTGCCATTGCTGTTTCCTGATGCTAACCCCTCAACATGTTTCTTTGAGGCAAAAAAATACTCCCATAGTGCCTTCAGATTTTGCCATATTTTCTTACTTTGCATAATGCCTTTCTTCATAAATGGTCCATAACAATATTAAAACTGGCAAAATTAGACCCCAAGATATTACTACCATAGCAAAAAATATCCCATCAAATCACATACAACTTGCAAGTATCAGTCTGGTGATGAACATTACCAGCACACTTCTGGGTTTTTTTAAACAAATAAAAAAGTTGACAAATGTTTCCACAGTCAGTTTATAAATAATCAGAGGGTAAACTGATGTGCATTGAAAAACCCCAGGGGCCACTAAGTAAGTATTCTATTGGCTGGTAATGCCTGGGGTTGAGCTGCACTTGGAACACTTCTGCTACTTGAAATCTCTTGGTTTCAAGTACTTGGTGTCTCAGGAGGTTGTCTGCACGAGCTGAATACCAGGCCTTTTGTAGAGCTGTTTGGTTATACAAGTCATTACTGAGTAAGACATAGAATCATAGAATACCCCAAGTTGGAAAGGACCTACAAGGATCATCAAAGTCCAACTCCTGACTCTGCACAGGATAACCCCAAAATCACACCACATGCCTGAGTGTTGTCCAAATGCTTCTTGGACATAGACAGGCTTGGTGCCACGACCATTTCCCTGGGGAGCCTGTTCCAGAGCCCATCCACCCTCTGGGTGAAGAACCTTTTCCTAATATGCAACCTAAACCTCCCCTGACACAGCTTCAGGCCATTCCCTTGGGTCCTGTCACTGGTCACCACAGAGAAGGGATCAGTGCCTGCCCCTCCTCTTCCCCTCATGAGGATGTTGAAGACCACAATGAGGTCTCCCCTCAGTCTCCTTTTTTCCAGGCTGAACAAACCAAGTGACCTCAGCTGCTCCTCATACAGCTTCCCCTCAAGGCCCTTCACCATCTTTGTGGCCCTCCTTTGGACACTCTCTAATAGCTTTATATCCTTTTTACATTGTGGCATCCAAAACAGAACACAGTACCCAAGGTGAGGCTGCCCCAGTGCAGAGCAGAGCGGGACAATTGGTTTGAGACACCCTCCCTTGCCTGGCTGGTGATGCTGTGCCTGATGCACCCCAGGCACTGCTGACTCAATCTGCCATTGACCAGGACTCTCAGATCTGTTTCACAGTGCTGCTCTCCAGCCTCTCATTCCCCAGTCTGTATATACACCCAGGGTTGCCTTGTCCTAGGTGCAGAATCCAGCCCTGGTCTTTCTTAAATTTCATGTGGTTGATGATTGCCCAACCCTCTAATTTGTCACAGTATCTCTAGGGTCTCTGTGTCTCTGAGGGAGTCAACAGCTCCTCCCAATTTGATGTCATCAGCAAACTTACTAGATCTACCTTTGAGTCCTGCATCCAAGCCTTTAATGGAGACACTGAAGAGCACAGGGCCAAGGATGGAACCTTGCAGAACCCCACTAGTGACAGGTTGCCAGTCTGATGTCACCCCATTCACTACAACCCTTTTTGCCCAACCCATGAGCCAGTTGCTCACCCATTGCATGATGTGTTTATCCAGCTGTGTGCTGTCCGGAAGGATACTGTCCGTAAGGATCCTGTGAGAAATGGTATCAAAAACTTTACTGAAATCCCAAAAGATAACAACAACTGGCTTCCCTTGATAACTGGGTGGGTTACCTTGTCGACATTTAATACAGCTGATGTGCTTCATACAAAGGACATGCTGCACAGAAATGAAACCTGGCACAGAGGTATCTGATATCACTTATAGATCAATTCCCCTTTATACACAGACTTGCCAGTCACCACTACTTATGGAAATGATCTTTCACTTTTAAAGGTAAGGCTGGTGGACCAGAGAACTTCCCAAATGAAACATACATTGGATAAACTATCATGTTCACCAACTACAGTGTGGATCAGGCCACCTTGGCTCAGCAAGGGTATTAACCATGCTTGCATTAAACTCATATTCCTAGAAAAGACTCTTGTTTGG